>WOFM01002262.1:0-600000 GCA_011428145.1 Ericerus pela
TTAATGCTTTCTTAAACAGGCAGTCATTTGAAATTCGGTGAGTAGTTGTTTTTATTTTATTATATTTTTTTCAATAAAATATTTCTTGATATATTATGCGTGTTTAAAAATAGGTACCTTATTGATTTATTTTTTTTAATTTTTTAATTTTGTTTTATCAATACCACCCATCAGCAATACGAAAAATTATTTATTATTGTAACAATTTTAAATTGTTTCAGAAATGGTGAAAGAATCACGAAATCGGATCGTGTTTTTTTAGAGGGCAGAGTTTTGCATTTGAAGGATATAAAATCGAATGACAACGGTGTTTATCGATGCAATGCGTCAAACGAAGCTGGAACTGTTTTGAGTAGAAAAAATTTTGCCTTGATTGTGCCGAGTGAGTTTTCTTTGCCAGCAATCGCTACGAAACGTGTATTTCCGCCTTTTTCTTTTACTGTTGGTAATTTCGTTTTTACGATTCCAAACAAATAATTTCATCGGTTCTCCGTTTTTGTTTGTTTATGTATTATAGGTGATAATTGGGCCACTATTCAAGTGATACCGGAAGATGAAGTCGTTAGGTTTGGTACGTCTGTGAGACTCGATTGCGTTTATAGAAATGCCGACAGGCTTGAATGGTATTTCCAAGAACGAGGACCTTTGGAGGGCGATACTAGGTGAATAGTTTATTATGAGCGTGGTAACTAAATAACTCTTCACAAAATACTCTGATTTATTGAATCGGTTTTTAAGCTTTATTTCGCTTAGTCAAAAAACGACAGTCTACTTTTATCATTTATTTCTTACGTGTTTTTTTAATGTTTAAACCTGAAAGTATGATCCACCCGTTCTGTAATGCAAATTTTACCTAAATATTTAGCAGTGAAAATTATGGGACCCAGTTTTCATCAAAATCAATATTTTTTCGATTTTCTGCTGAGCTTGATCGCGGTTACGAGCTGTGTAGTGAACAAGTGATTTGGGTTTTAACTCCAGCTGATTTCTGTGATTGACGAACCATGTAACGATTGCCTTTAGCCCTTTCTAAAATAAACTAAACTACGGTTTTATAGCAACATCACCATTCTTCACAGTTTCATCCACCGAGCCCTCGGTATGCTCTGCTAGAAAGCTTAGAAATTCAGAGTAATCTGTTCGTTTAGTGAACGCAGACTGCATTCAGTGTTCTGTGATCGTGTTAGAGTTGTGCTTTTTTCATTTTATGAATCTCACCTAAACTTATTCATACATAACGTGGCCATTGGTGTGGTGGTCAAGTCAGTATGTCATGATAGTTTGGCATTGTAAGGTTCACCGCGAGGCCATCTGTCGTATTACATTATACCATCCTCTAATATTGCGTTGTACACTGAAGGGGGGAGAGGAGTGCTTGGGAACTATTTCCTATCATAAATATGGAAGTTCCACTCAATGTTAAACTTGTTAGTGACAGTGTAACCGTGTGAGTTCATTTTATGTTTTTCTAACAACAAGTTTTGTAGTAAACCCATACTTCAACAATTTCTTATAGAAACATTAAGATGAGATTTTAGAAATTTCCTGGATCACTACAAACCCCTCTACAGTTCTGAAGTATTTCTCACTTTATTCGAAAGAGCTTATGTTCTCGAACACTGGCATTTAAAAAATTAATTTTCTTCAATTTCGTTTATTACTCTGGTATTAGGTCTACCAGGTATAATTTTTTCTTAATGTGTAGATGTACTTATTGTGAAAAAATTTAAAACTAGAATTTTATTCCACTTATTATGTCCTTTTTGAGATAACTTGGCAGTGAGAGATTAGTCTACTGATAAAGAATTGAGGACTGTAGATGTTAGTATTATATTTTGGGTTTAAAAATTTGTGGAACTGTTCAAAATCATAAAATATATTTTAAATTTCAATATTTTTACTTGAAAAAATAAATACAGAAAAATTATACATCATAGAAAACGTGCAATAGGAATGAAAAATTGTTTCTTTTAGCCCATTTTATTAAATTGATTTTTAGAATCATTTGACTGTTTAAAAAATTTTTCAAGATTGAAGTCATTCATAGCAGACCTAGAATTATTTTGAAAATGTTTCTCTTCAGTTTCATCGTGCACCATTATTGCAGTAAACTTCATTGATTTTTATTTTTTATTTTTTTATTTTAATTGTTAAATGAACTTCATTTTTATTATACGCTTTTATTCTACTCACTCACTTTGTTGAAGTACACCGGATGACCAACGTCAGCGCTGCTTTCACGTGTTGCGACACACGCATACATACACACATATCCGTTTTTATTAGTTGTTTTTTTTCAATTTTTGTTTGCTTCTGTATCAGAAAAAAAAGTGAGAAATTATATTTTCTCTTTCGCCGTTATTTTCTTCTTCAAATTATATAAGCGTATTTTTTAAAAACTCGTTTTTAACCTAACTTATTTAGCATCTAGTTCTATGTTGAAATTTTTCTTCATTGATAATTATTATACCCAAAAAACATGACGTTGAGATTCATCCATTCTTGAAGCTTAGCAACAAATTTTGAAGTCTATGAAATATGATTCAATGTTTCAAAGTGGAAATATTATATTTTTGTTGAATTTATTGATATGTTACCTGGTGATCATTGGGGGTAACTATTTTTTTCTATTTATTCAGACGAACAATACTGTCTAATGGATCATTACTGGTGAACAGTATGAGCGAAGCTGACGAAGGTCTTTACGCTTGTGTCGGCGTTAAAAAGGAATCAACTGCGGTACCCCCCAAATATACGGCTATTTTGTCATTGGCTTGTAAGTAGTTCAATTTCCTAGCCGTGTCACTCTTCGAGTAGATTAATTTAGTAATTTTATGTTTGTATCATCTGCGTACAGACATTGCCAATATGGACGAAACCAACTTGGAGCCTTCGAATCCTGCCTTTCACGTTATCGCCGAAAATTCGATATTCGAAATTAAATGCTTTCCTCCCCGTGGTAATCCACCGCCAACCATTACGTGGCTGAATTTCGCTGGTCAACCCCTCGTGAACACCTCCAAAATCACGCTGATCAACGATAACCTCGTCATTCATAATACGAATGTTATTAGTGATTCTGGTTCTTATACATGCAGGGCGGAGAATATTGCCGGAATTAAGTCGATATCGTTTAATTTAACAGTCGTAGGTTGGTAAAATCGTATCATTACCGTGGCGTAATCCCTTTTCCCCATTGCCGGAAATTTTCTGGCATTTCGAAATTATAAAAAAAAATATAACCCCCATGTTGAAATTTCTAATCAAATTAAACACAAAAGAAAGTATACGTTTGCTTGATACTACTTGTATAACCATTATGATTATTATTTTTGTAATTGGCATAAAGTTTTCCAGCCACTAATTATTCCAGTCCCATCTATTAAGCTCATATGGTTCGTGAACTAATTTATTTTAAACATTTTGAAAATAGAACACGTTCTTGAACAATAGATCAATCACGTGTGACGTCACAACCTGTCTGAAATGTGTCAGTAGTTCCAGTTAGATGATTTTTGGTCCAAACAAACTTATATCTTTACCACAAACCTGTGTAAATTCCCATAAGATTACGAAACATGAAAAGAAATTAGAAATTTTTGAGGAACAATGAGGTAGAAAGTTAATCGTACTATGCAGTGTATCATGAGCTATCGGTATAACAAAAAATTTATTTTCTCCGTGATCCTCAGCCTATAAAAATGTTGTTTCACTTTTCTTATCGTACAAATTAAATGGGTCAAATTGTTTGTTTGGACCCGTTTCAATTAATTACAACGTGATGATGTCAACCCGATTAATACATGGTCAGACGTCCAAGATTAACACTAGCCGAACATCGATTGTAAACATTTTTGTTTATTTTAAGTTTTCTGATAAGGCTGTTAGCCTTTTATAGTCTGTTCATTATATTTTATAAAATTATTACTGAAAATGGTTTTCAATTAAGAAGTATAACCCTTCAGTTTCACCTCCACCCCTTTTACGATAAGGCGGGTACGCATCTGGTCATTACAATTTTTCTGTATCCCTATCCATTATTCGTGTGTTAATGTTTACAGTAAAGCCTGAAATCATTAAACATCCGAAACCAGTCCAGACGAACGAAGGAGCTGACTTCATGCTGATGTGTGAATACGCAGGAACACCATATCCTGCGACAAAAGTATCCTGGTATAAGGATAACATGCCATTATCCACCAATACAAGTCGAATATTCGTGGATTCGATGAATGGAACCTTGTACGTGGCAGATGTCGAGTTAAGCGATTCGGGGACTTATTATTGTATCGTACGAACCGCACCTTTTGACGCGGTCAAGTCGCAATCAGCTTCAGTTTTCGTTCAGCGTTAGTACCGTTTTTATCTCAAATTCTATACGTATTCAACGCGGTGGTGTTGGTGTCCTATAATTTTATCATACTCCTATTTTTGAATTTACAGAAAAACTGAAATTTCATCCATTACCAATGGGCAAGAAAATGGAACTCGGTATGTCAAATAAAATTCCGTGTAAAGCCGAGGGCAAAGATGTGCCGACCGTGAATTGGATTAGGGTGAGTGTACCCGTTTTGAGTTTGTTAGTTTCAGTATGCGTATCCAGAAAGTGATGTAGTTTGAGAAAAAGTCGAATGTAAAATTATGAGGCGTGAAAAAACTCGATTCCTGAACTGCGGCGAAAATTACTCAGAATTTTATTTAGGTTGACGAACAGTTTTGTCGCAGATTCACTATTAATTAGTTCTAAATGTTGAATGTTGCAAAATTTCTCCATCAGTCCCTTGGTAAGAATGAGCAAAGTACAAAAATATATTGTAACGTTAGGTGCATCGAGTTCAGAAAATAAATGAAATAAACTTTTTTTCCCTCCTGAAATACAAAATATTTCTATCATAACTGTAAACAAAAATCCTTTAAATTAATAAAGCCTCCTTATTCACCTGTCCCTTTTTTTACATCACAGCAAAAATTATTCTGAAGACCTTCAGTCAAAAAATAAAATATGTTGGAATGCTCTGGTGTAAAAAATTAATTGGAGGTTGATTTTTCAGTACTCTTAATGCCCATTAAAACAGCCTCAAACTCTTTAATTTTTTTATGTTTTCGTGTTTCTATGTTCCTTTTTTTTTTTTTTATTTTGCGGAATATTTACATTCAGTTCTGCATTCATTGGATAAAACTACAAAACTCCTAGAAGGATGGAAAATGTGTCGTTTCCTGTTTAAAGTGGTAGTTCTTGGAAAGATACTAGACGTTGTGTAATAGTTGATGGCACAATTGTTTACATTATTAAGAATTTCAGCTTGTAATAAATGTGTCGAATGCAACCAAGAAGCAATAACGGGAGTTTAGTCTCTCAGTATACACATCAAGAAAATTTGAACTAACAATAATTAGAGATTTTAATTGATTTTGTTGTTAAGTATACTTTTCGGAGAAAATTAATTCAGTTAGTGACACTTTTAGTAGAGAATAAAACAATTATTTTGTAACTACTCTGTAGAAGCCAGGTGGTTGGGTTTTTTCACCTTGATACCTCGTCTTAAAAAATGTTCTGCATCAATATGTTCAAAATAATTTTACGTTTCGTAAGTCAAACTTTATCGGAATTAAGTTTGAAGTTGAGGTTGCTTTTAGGGTGATTATACTGCTAATCCAGAACCTCTTCCTTCGGACGTTCAAGACTTAAACGGAACTTTGCATTTCAATAAAGTACACCATTCGAATAGAGGAAAATACACATGCATTGCTTCCAATTCTCAGGGTGAAATACACGTTACTGTGGATGTCGATGTTGTTGGTTAGTACCTATCCTTCATTACTGAAAAATGTTTTTGTATCGCAGTTAAATTTGTACGTAAGACTCGATTGATATAACTTAGGGCCGAATGCAAGAACGTTACTTACGTAAGAAATACTGAAGTTCTGGTCAGATTAGTATTTAAGTATCAGAAATATGAACTGTTGTAAGCATAGTTTTGGCATACCAGTGAGAATTATTACTTATTATAAGAAGTGCTTAATGCCCGAATGCTATAACGATACTCAAGTATCAACAGCTAGTGACTTAAAATTACTTACCTTAACAAAGTTATATCTATACATATTTATGTATCAGCATAATTGCGATAATGGAAAAAATGTAAGAATTACTCAAGCATCGTTCTTGTATTTGGTGCTTATTGTTCTTGTAAAAATCAGGATTTTTGCATTCCCTATTTGAAGGGCGTCGAATGTAATGAAAATTTTTGTAAATATCAATTTTTGTACGAAGATTCTGTTGTAATTTTATGTTTGTAGTTACTCCAAAATTTATCGTCTTGCCTAAAAATCCTACCGAGGCAGTGGAGGGCGCATCTGTTCGATTGGATTGTGTTGCCGAGGGCGATCCCACTCCAACTGTGCAGTGGGATAATAAATTAGTAGATTTAAACCAAAAAAGGTTGGTGCTTTATTCTTACTCGAAAATATTGCATATGTATTGTGATTTTCTGATAATAGCTACTAAAATTTTTCTCCAGATTCCACGTCTTTCCTAACGGGTCGTTGCTCATCGACGCTCTTCTTACAAGTGACGAAGGCTATTATGGCTGTACCGCTGGAAATAGCGGCGGTTTTAATCGTACCGAAATCATGCTACTCGTTCGTGGTATATATAGGACTTCTCGCTTTTGTTTTTAATTATACGTATTGTATTTTATTGATCGTCGTCATTATTTACTTCGTCACATTTTTCGCAGCTTCAGATAACTTTAAATCTGATGGTACAATTGACAGTATCGAAGGTGATACGGTGGGTAAAACTATCGTCATCACCTTAGGCGCAGCATGCGCGTATATTTTGCTGGTAATTATTTTAATGGCATGGTGTTGGTACCGTCGGAAGAAGAAGAAGCAAGCGTATGCGGAAGCGAATGCCGATAGTGTTCATTTGGATGACGGTATGCATATCCATAATATTTTTATCCTTCTCCATGAAGAAATCTATATCTTAATTTTTGTGTTTTTTATGTGTAAGCATCTTCCTGCTCGGGCCACGGTAGGGGAGAATTACAATTGTAACTCGTACGAGTTACGTCGTGGTTGTGTGCGTGCGTGTTGCACACACTGACAACTGCATTATTATGTTTACACATCAATCCTTCATGAGTATAGCCACAGCGGAACTCACGCTTTTTTTTTTCTACTATGACACTAAGTTGGAGAGAGGCTGAACCAATTTTCATGATTGAGGTGTTAAAAGAAAGGTCTCACCATGTAGATGTGTCATCAAAAGGGAAAAAATCCGTTACCCCTCTGGGGAAAAAGTTGTAAATTTTGACCCGACTACTCAAAAAAAAATTTTGACATTTTTTCCTCCCTCAAACATATTTTTCTTAATATATTTATAAGTCCACAAAATTTCATACTTCTGTATCATCCCCTTTCGGAGATATGGAGCACCAAAAATTTGGAAAATTGAAGTGTGAGTATACTATGTTATGTACATGGCCCTTTCAAATAAATCGTTTGAAAATGAAATGAGGAAGAAAGAAGAAAACTGTGGAGGAGTGTTAGGGAAAGAAGAGAGCAATTTTATGTTAAGGGGTTGGTTACTCTTACAAAGTGGATTGTCCCAAGGAAGGTTGTAAGCCTTAGTGGAAGTCTGTAGCTTCCCGGAGTGAAGTACATCCGTCACTTTATTGTTTGTAAACTGAAAAACAAAAAGAGAAAAAAGGGTTCATCTTTCTTCCTCTTTATGGTTCTTTCTTTATTGTTTGGATTTTCTCTTTAGAGGAGTACAATTTATAAGTATCAAATCAAATTCCTATGCGGAAGCGAAGCCCACGAGTGATGACTAGTAACGTACAAATACATTAAGGCTATATAGTCGGGTTGGTATGGTAAATTAGCCTTTTGATTGAAATTGGCTGATTTTTTTTTTTTTTTTTTTTTTTGAGAGTGTTTCTAAGTTATTATTCGATTTTGTTAAATTAGCTTCGAAATTTTTGTTTTTGCCGAGATAAAAAATCTTTCAAATTTTCATAAAATGGATATTTTTTATGGAAACTTTTGTTACGAATTACATTGGATTACTGTTTTTCGTAGGAGCACTGAAGATCTAGAAGTACAATTTTTTTGTAATTTTTACTCCGCAACGAATGTGTAAAGGTTGAACATTTCTTGAACTTTTTGTGCCATTTTTATTTTGATAAGAAATAAAAAAACTATCTGGTTAGTCTATCTTACAACATAAGGTTAACTTCAGACCTGGTGACTTTTTTTTTTTTTATAACACAACTTGAAAAAATGTTTGCATAAAAACCTGCTATTCTTCATAGCTCTTGAAAAACCTACCTTTTTTTGAGGATGAAAGTATTTTGATTCAGACCTTGGTAATTGTTCATTTCAATCAAAAATTTATCATTTTAAGGAAAAAATCCGTATTAAGTTAACTTTTTAAGTTAAGTTCGACAGCTCAGACTCGTTAAATTTTTCAAAAATTCATAGCGACTTTGAAAAAAATAAAATAAAACAAAAATATTCCTGTAAAAATTTAAGAAATTTTCATGATCCTTGATTATGTAATCCTCCAGCCAAACTTCCTGCTCTAAAATTTTGAAACAGAACTCGGTTTTTAAGAGTCTTTTCGAGCCGGAGCCTGTCCAAGAATTTTTTTAAGTTTCAACTTTGGTGTCAAGCAAAATTTTCATTATTTTGCATCCATCGGAAAATTCTAAAATTGACCTACATTGTATTGCCACATATGAGAAATATTTAATTGAAGAATGATAATTTCCACTTCCATTCGAATGAAAGGCATTGTTTTTCTTTTCAATTTTTAATTTTTTAATGAATTAATTTTAGAGTAAAAATTAGAAAACAATTCTTGGTTATAGGTCTTCAGTACCTTTGTAACACACTGCAATACCATTGAATTTTAAGCCGGTGTATAATCTACTCTGGAGCATTAAAAAGCTTCCCGTCTTTCTCAGTTTTAAACTATTGTGTATGATTTCTGATGGAATCATTTTTGATTTGTAACCGCATAATATTGTTGTTTTGATTTGATTCCATCAATTTGTTTTTACCGACTGCGTGCGATGGAGGTTATATGTTCGGTATGTTCTATCTCCGGAACTAACGGAATATCTTTCCCTCAGAACAAGTGTCTTTCCTTATAAATTTCAATGACAGTAGGTTCAAAATGTTTCTGACCATCTGGAGAATGTTCTAGGCTATTCATATTGGAAAATTTAAAGATTAAAAGGGTGTAATTGAAGAAAATGAGAATTTAAAGATTGAAAAAATTATTGTCATAAATTTGGGCATATCAAAGAATTACAGCTACTCACTCAGATTAACGCAGTCAATTTTTTTTTTTTTTTTTTTAGTAAAATTTATTTTTGTTGATTTCATTGCCTTCGTTTTATATACATTCTTGCGCTGTTAGAGTAATTATTTGCGTTGATTCGGCAGATGGGACTATCGATAAGTACAACTCTCGCAATCCCGTCGAATTGAAAGAAACAGTAATCGTCCAAAATGGTCATACCGGTACCGCCAATGATGATGACGACAGCGCTCCGAATGCATCTCATTCTACGAATCGATCAAAACGTTCTTCCGAAGGCTACGAAAATTCACATTTTTCGAGAAAAAATGTTCATAATCTCATGCTTTTGGGTATGTCTCGGATTTTTGTCACTAATTTCGTTCTATATTGGCGCTGAATAGACATTCATTATGAACGATTTCAGGGGAAGGTGAATTTGGAAGCGTGTACCTAGCGCAGAACAGTAAAAATGCCGATACAATAGTTATGGTGAAAGTTCTGGACGAAATTAATGACGAGTTCAAACGACAATTTAATCTTCTGAGCAATGTCGAACATGAGCACGTTGCCAGACTCATTGGCCTATGCAAAGAAGCGAAACCGTACTATCTAATACTGGAGTATACCGATTGGGTAAAAAGAGAATTACATGTACTTGATGCATACTTTTTTGTTGAATAATTGCTAATCTGTGAGGGGGCAACGGCACATAATTACATCTTTCATAATTTTTTATAACCTGATTTTTCGACGCTTTGAGAATTTCCATCGTATGTACGATTCTCCTCTTTGTTTGTTTTGTCACTTGTCTCATTCAATATATCTAAACAGTCGTACTTTTTCCTCGCAGTAAATGAAGAATTAATCTTTCGGACGTTTTAATTTTTTTTTCTTATGATTTTCTTATTCAAGTTTGTCTTTTTTTTTTCTTTTCAGGGTGATCTGAAACAGTTTCTCATAGCCACCCGCAAAAGCAGCGTCGGCGTTGTTGGAAATAAAGAACGACCTGTTCCTCTAACTTTTCCTCAAATTCTGGTCATTGTGAAACAAACGGCCGCAGCCTTAGAGTATCTTACCGGTCTAAACCATACGCATCGTGATGTGGCTGCGCGAAATTGTCTCATCACATCTTCGCTGAATATAAAAATTACCTTTTCGTCACTTTCCAAAACCACTTATGCCGGCGAATACCATAAATTTCGTAATCATGTACGTTGTTGCTTATGATTTTTTGTCGGATTGTGTTACACCTGCATTTGTTGTTGAAGGACTTGGTTTTGGCTGAAGAATCTGAAATTGAAGTGCCATGAATTTTGACTGAAAATTTATTTATAGAATTTAGAGTTTTTTTTTGTACTTCAGCTCCTGGCCTTTTTTTAATCAATGGAATCCTTTTATTCATACTTTTGCGTGAAAATCTTTTATTTGTTTTTGATATTATTGTTTTCTGCAAAATCTGTTTTTCCATTTTGCGTTTTCTGTTGAAAAATGCATCGCAAAGAGATTCTCAGATTAATTTTCATTTATAAGACCAGTGCGATAATGAAGAGGTACGAAAAATGGAATAGTCTTACAAAATAATAATTGTTTTGTACGAAGAGATCTATTTGACACCGGGTGGTTTTCGTTGAGGACTTGTGAAAGTTCGTAACAATAATGAAAATTATTTAAAAAAGAATAACTAGTTTTAGTTGAAGAGATACTGAAATGACGCATACATTTCTTTCATATATAATCATTTCAATGTTCGTGTCTTAATTTACGTTTGAAATTGCGAATACAAGAAACATTGAAAAAACTACGTTTGAGAATTTGGCGCAATAAAAGAATCCACGAAACATTTTGTTCTATAGAAATACAATTTTATTAGTTTGAAAAAATGTTTTTAAATTTGTCGAAATTGGTTCGAAAATCAGTATTGTGATACTTCATTTATCTGTAATAATTTTATTAACTTTATTCTTTTGATTCGTAGATACTACCATTGCGATGGTTACCTAAAGAAGCTGTTTTCGAAAATACGTTCACCGAAAAAACAGATGTGTATTCGTTCGCTTGTCTTACGTGGGAATTGTTCACCAAAGGAGAAATTCCTTTCTCGAAATTTTCAAATAAGGAATTTGTTTCGTTGCTGGAGAAAGGACAACTGCAGTGGAAGGTGCCCAAGTCGGTGCCGGCTCAGCTGGAAAACTTGCTCGTCAAGTGTTGGTCGCGGGCTGCTGATGATAGGCCAGCGTTCAGCGATATTGGCGTTGAAGTTGCAAATATTAATATCTAATTAAATTATGTCTAGTCGTTAGGATATTGAAGTGGAATCCAGCTTCGATTATTTATTAGATGAAAACGAGAACGTACACATCCGTGATTTGTACAGTGGGTCCTGGGAATCAACTTTGAAACTTGGGTGGTTTGTAGTACTTGATATAATAAGTAAAAAATGTTACGGCCTGTATTTGTTTCTTTAAATTATAAGAAACGAAAACTTGTATCTTCTTCAATTTGGAATATGTTATATGTTTACTTGACAGTTATTATTCGTCTTATCAAGTATTATCTACTATTGAAGTTTGGCAATCAGTTCCTACCTTTTTATTTTAAAATACTCCTACCAAACAATTTTTTGCAACTTCGTCTACATACATACCCCAAGTGTAGAGTATCTCTTTCGCACAGGTATTTTGTTTTTTGTTTACTAACAATGAAAATCAGTGGCGGTCCTTCATTGTGGGCAGAGCCCACCCTAGAATCTGTCTGGAATAATGTCTTCTTTTTCTCATTGTCTCATCATAAAAAATATATCATACCATCTTTATTTTTTGTAATAGCCCACTCGCTTTTTTACTCCACCGACTGCCATTGTTATGAAGTATGCCTTACCAGAAGTTTGGTGGTCGATTCCCAGGATACCTTGTATAGTCGCTCAGAAATGGTTTTGTTTTGTTTTTATTTACTTTTTTTATTTTATTAATTTACTTAATTTTTGGTATGCAGAAGATTTATGATTTTTAAATTTGCTATTGTATAATGAACTTTTCACATTTAATGGAACCAACAGTATTGGTGAAATACGACTTCAGATATTCCGTTTGTTGAAGTAGAAAATTCTATTATTTACCACAAAAATAGATTCCAAAAATTTTCGTCTACTTTTTTTTTATCATGTTCTTTTCAAGTATTTAGTTACACCACCCCTTCCACCAATCACTTGATTAAGAGCTTGGAATGTCATAAAATCTCAACACAGTCCGACTTAATTTATCTTTTAGCAGTTATTTATTACTTTTTTTTGTTATTATTTATTTGCATACTGGGGTCTATTTACTCATTTTCATTTCTTGATAGGTATTTTGCTATATTATGGCTACTGAAAAGTTATGATTCCATTTTATGTGACGTCGAATGAACTCTATTGTCGAAAAATATGTGGTACACCTCAAAAATAATGGGATGAAAAACAGTTTAATTGTAAAGTGTTTTCGTAAAATCAAATACTGGTCTTGGCTATTTTCTTCCAGTTAGTGTATTTCCATTGTAATTATACGTATAAGTGTATGTGGAACCATTTGTTTCCAGCAGAAAATGAAATTTTAGTTTTTTTTGTTTTTTTTTTGTAAAATAATCGAAGCTTTATTCATTTTTTTTTATTTGTTTCAACTTAAAAGACTGTATATTATTGCATTTTATACTTGCATTTATATTTCTCATTTTTGACGAATTAATTTATATTTTTTTACTTTTTTTCGTTTTTGTTTTTAATGAAGAATGGAACAAATTTCGAAGTGTCCTTTTTTTATGAGCCTAATGGAAATATGTTTAGTGAAAGTCTTCTATGAAAAAGCGTTTAGTCTAAAAGAAAAATTTTCTGAAGTAATATTCGATCGCACATATTGCATCTGAAATTGTGAAATGGCGGCTTTTATATTTTTAATTCTTTTTTGATGCTTTCAAATTAGCTTCGCGAGGTGAATGTCCGCATTTATCGCATATTCATGAGATCATATTTGTATTTACACCTTATGTCTTTCATCTTCGCTTCAATTTTGATCTCTTACCGTTCCGCGGTAAACCTCTATGCGCCTTCAGCTAATTTAGTATTATGACGAGTAATCTAACATTTTGAATTCTTGTTTTGATTGATTGTGTCGTAAATCAAGTCATCGAAACACCCGATTTTTGCTCAAATTTTATTTTAAAATTATTCGCCCTAACGATTCAATTCTTTATTACTGATCGGTTTTTTAACGAATTTTTGAACATTTTTGCTCATTGTTTGTATCAAAATTTTTAAGGCTACTGTGAACGTTGAGAATTCCGCTGAAAAAATTGTAATCCTTATTTAGGGAGAAGTAGGTTTAGTCTATCTGATGTTTATTTGTACCTTCGTAAAATTACTCGTTGTTATATTTCAATTTTAAAATTTCTGGTCTCTTATTTTAAATATGAAATACTTAATCTTAAAAAATGTAGGTCATTATTTTATTTCTGAGATTATGTTATATATTTAAGCGCAAATTCCAAAAAAATCTCACCGTTTCGCTCAATTTGTTCTTACAAATAATAAAAAAAAAAAACTTATTTTGTAATTATGAATTAGCATTTTGAATGCGTACCATCGAATTCTTCCCATTTTTCTTTTGTATTTATTACGTTGTAAATATTATTGAAAAATAAAAATGATGATGAGATAGGTAAGTAATAAAAACATTGGGTAGAATTGAATTTTTTTTTTTTTTCGTGAATTATTTTGAAATACTTTCCGGCGTTTTATATGTTTATTCTGATGAATCAGCATGAATATAAGTTCAAAACAGTGTGTGTTAGTGAATATGTGGAAAAACGCCTCGAACTTGAAAGATCGTAGGTATCATATTTTGTATCATACTTCAGAGATGAGTGTTGTCCTTTTATTATTTGATTTATTTAATTTTTCTGCAAAGTAAGAGTGAAGAATGTGAAGTAAGCATATACATTTATATATATATACACCGAGCTTGATTCCAGTGTTTCAAGAAAAGTTTTTGAAAGGAAGCCACCAATGAGAGGAATATTTTTCCTTTATAAATTATTCAATTTTATGAACTTGTGATTTTTTTTTTTTTTTTTTTTTTAAGAATTAAGTGTTTTGTAAAGAACCGAGCCATCTCTCATCGTCTTCGTCCAGTATTTAAGATTTCAAGGTATACTGTGTGTGAAATTCTATTAGATGTATGAAGATAATATGACAAGTGGCTTCGTTAAATATCTACTCACCTATATATCTTATGCATTTCTATGACTTGGCGATGTTTTTCATTGTAAGAAAGTAAACCGTTTTCAAATATAAAACATTTTACTTAATTATTTTTTATTTTTTTTAATTTATTTTTTTGTTCATTCATTTTTACAGATATGTTGTCTTCCTCATTCACGCATTTTGGATTCCTTTGTCTAAACTTAAAGCTAATGGGGAAAAAATTCAACATCACAACTATTAATTCGTTTACCAACGAATTTACATAAAAAAAAAAATAAGTATCATAAATAAATGTACGTATTTTTTTTTTAAATATTATATAATACACCGTTCGCAGAGAGAAATTACCAAAATAAAAATTCGGAGCGGAAAGTCAATTTCTTCATGTTGACTTAGTACGTCCAAAATCCCTGTCGATTTTCAGTTGAAGTTTTGACAAAAATATAAATTCGAATTGCCTTTTCTCTTCCATCCAAAGACGCCGCCGCTTTCAATTACTTTTTCATAATTTGCCATTTGTGCTCATTTTGTGTCGATTTTTATATTTTTTATTTTATATTAGCGAAAGTTGTGCTGCACTTGTAACGAATGAAATTGCATAGCTATCACCACGACGAGCAGATAATTGATTCTACATGTGTTCGTCTCTTTTAAATACAATTTCCAAATTAAAAACTACGAAATATTATGTTTCAGTCGTTCTTAAAACGATAAAATTTTTATTTGCATTAATTGTTTTTTTTAATAAACTTGTAAAATGATCAGTAAGCATAATTGGATCGATGAATTTCGAGTAAATGTATGACTCCCCCTACCCGCTTCAAAGCATTATGAAACATGAATATTCAATATTGTTCAAGTGATTGATATGCACATTTTGACGTTGATACTTTTTTTAGCTTTTGGACAAATTCCTGTCGTTAGTATGTTTTCACTTTCTACTATACCCTATTCCTAATAAGAAAGGCCTGACGTATGAATTTATTGATCAAGGAAGAAAGGAAAAGGTAGATTCCCCTATTCGATAAAGGCTGCATCCAAAAGTGTTTGGTTTATATCAATATTTTTAGCTATACGTAGCCGAGAAATGTGATTCTCTCTGTGACGTCACGTCTTTCTCATTTGGAATAGAGTATAATCCTTTAACAGGTGAGCAGTACCGCTTATGACTTTTGTGCATTGTACATCCTCTTGTTTAGGGCTGCATTTAACAATAAGCTTTACTCATGCACAAATAATTCTTAAATAAATCTTTATAAATAGGTACGTACGTAGATAAGGTAAATGTAATTAAAAAGAAAAAGGTATCAGATATTTGTTGAAACATTTAATCGTCAGTGGGAAATGAAAACATGCTTTTTGAATATTTGGTTGGGTCCCTCCCATTCTAAAAAAAATTATGCATAATGCATTAGTTTTATTTAATTGGGGAAGAAAATGATAAAAACTATTATTGTGAGGAAAAGCACTGTCCGTTTCTGTTCGATTACAGAGAAATGAAATATTTCACATCATAATACAAATTCATCATTTTACATTGATGTCTTACCAAATGCTTTACTTCGAAATTAAGTCATTTCATTGATTGAATGGGGGCCCTTTTCCGATTTTCAGATTCTTACATGTACGTGTGACATTCGTTGTATTTCTTAAATATTCAATTTTAGGAATGTGTTTTGATTTTAAACTAGGAATAGGAGTTCACTCGTTCAGTTGTCTAACAAAAATAAAAATCCAAAATTCGCCTTTTTACCCCACAATTTTTTTCAAATTGGACTTCCTAAAACATTTTGGGTTTCCTTTTTTCATAATAAACTTGGATTTCTGAAAAAGTTAATTTTTTATTTATTTATTTAAATGGATCTCTTAAACCTTACAGAACACTTTAAGGGTTTTCTGCACCGGTTGGAAAAATCAGTTAATTTAGAAGGGAAACAAATTTAAAAAAATGTGTAATTCTTTCAAAACGAAGAGAAAATATTTTTTACGTTACAGATGCAGTTATCTACGCAAGAAGAGAAGTAAAACACGGCTAATAGAAACTCTTACCGAGAGAAAAAATTGGATTATTTTACAGAAACACACAGTACCTACCGATAGCGTTTAGGATGTCGATTCCAGTTTTAAAGGGCCAGGACTTGAGCCAGCGTAACATTCGATTTACTTATTAAGAAAAATTGAAAATTACTGTGCTGTTATAAGTAAGTACAGTTTTATAAAATTCGAGTTAGAGGCAAAATGATGTAACTAAAAGGTGCAATTCGAATTTAATGAAAGTGAATTTCTCTACTGCCTGGACTTTTAGTTTTGTAAAATCATGTATTGCTTTTTATAGTGAATTTCAATATTGGGGAAATCCGCTTTGGAATTTTCTCATGTATTAACGTATTTCTAATTAACAATATTATTTTTTATTGATTAAAAATTTGAAATTTATTCTCTGCTGCTCTTTCTTCCAGTCGTGAATGATGCTATTGCCTTATCAGTTCGATTGTAAAATTGAGAGACTCGTTTCCTTTACGTAATTAACCTTAGCTTGAATTTCTATAATTTGTCCAGAAAATATAAGCGTCGATGTAAAAAAGACATTTCAGAAAAAAAAAGTTGCTTTTTTTGAACTTTTCTAATATGCTTACTCTTTGGTTCATCAGATTTTCGAATGTTCGACCCGGAAGGAGAAAATAAACAATTTGTAAAATTTACATAGAAAATAATTATGTCTTTTGTACGAAAATAATGTCACTTTTCTCAACGCGATTTACTGTATATGAGAGTGAGGAAGGAAAGATCTGGCAAAATATTAAGTATCGTCGGATACTTCGAAAGCTTTTAACATTTACTGAGATCTATGCTATAAAAAATATTTAAAAATATCTACGATTAATTTCACGACAAACTATACAATACAAAAAAGAAAAGAAAAGAAGAAAAAAAATTTCAAAAGTACATCCGAGCCTGAAAATTATATGTTATGAAGACAAATCTCGAAAAATTCGTATTTAACCGACTATTTTTCCACTTTTTTTTTTTTTTTTTTTAATACTTTACAGAAATTTGTTATTCATCGCGTGACTTATCGTCTAATACTGAGGGAAAACAATCGTATTTACACGTGATATTCGCCCCATCAAAAATAGGAAAGATTTGGTAGGCTGCTGGTGTGTAGTGTAGCTACGTCTGCAATCAAAAAATAATAATCAATTTATTTTGAAACTGTCTGAAATGTTGATGAATTAATTTATTAAAAAAGAATGAAAAGCAGTAGTTTAAAACAGCTGTTTCTCGACTTCGAGGCACATAAATAAACCTCTCTATTTCCTATAATATTATAGAAACTGTCATTATTATTAGGCAAATTATAAAATCTGAGAAAAATTTCAGAAAAATCAGAAAAAAAGTAAATTTAAGACATTTAGGTTTACTTTTGTAGTAAATTACATTTCATCTGTTTTCACACCAGAACAAAACCTATTTTTATTTGTATTCAGCCGATTTTAAATACACTTGAGCATTCGTTCTTCATTATCTTTTCAGATTCGCTTGGTGCACTCTCCTAAATGCTAAATTCTTGTTTCCTCAATCCTGTAACTCAAAGAATCCTCTTCCTCCTGCTGTTATTACAAACCCCATAATATATCCATCAATTTTTTATGGCTGCATATAGTCCCGTTGTTATTTATGGAAATAACCAAGTTGATTTAGCAACTAGGAAGCCTCTTCCTAAGCCTCCATATCTGAAACATCTCATTATTGTTACTGACTACAATGACTTCTATCAGTTCTATCACGAAAATATTTTTTTTTTTTAATGACAACGCTACGAATCCCAACTTTTTTTTAAAATTTTCATCACGGCAAACCTCAACACAAAAAGACAAACGAGAAGAAATCATCCTCATTAGACTTCGACTAAAGGTCATACTCGCCTCACTCACTGCTTTCTTATTGCCAGCCTATTTTCTCCCGACTGCTTTCATACTTTACTGAACTAGGTACCTTATTTTTCCGAGCACTATCCTTCATCTTTTTTATGCCTTCATTTCGTGTATAGGCAACTTTTCGTAGTACCGTTTCTCATTTCTTAGTAACTCCTACAATTCACGAGTAGACAACATGTCGTACATGATAACAGCTAAGGCTAAGTTTCGGTTGAATTCTTATCACGTATTTGAGGATCTTAGTGAACTTTCTTGCGAAACCGGAGGCGTAGCTAAAGCATAATATTAGAGGGGAGAAGGATAGCCAAATTTTTTTGACAACGATACAACATGAGCTAATCTTTTGAAGGTTTCGGATGTCAGTAGTCAAAAAATGTTTGGGATTTCATGTCCAACCTTTCCTACGCCCTTCTTGAAATACCCTGCGCATTTTTAATTGATGATTTATACGTTTGACTGAAATAAATTTATGAAACATCGATTTTATGTCAATCTGAAACCAAAACTCGCATAGGAAATTGGCCGTAGTTATTTGTTATTTTCAATACTTATGTTATCAGATTTGATTGTTTTAAATGTATTGTCTTTTAATTTTTATTGTTATTAGAAAATAATGTCAGCTGTTTAGTATCCATCAGACATTCCCCGCTCCCAAAGTCGGTTAAGGCGATTTTTGTTTTTAGAATGACCTTTTATATCGACCAATTTATTTGGTTGTTAAATTTATCCTCAGCCGAGTAGTCTTCTTTGGGTAGCCTATTTCGGCTTTAACTGGGCAATAAAAACTTGGCGTCTTTCATTTCTTTCTTTTTTTTTACCCTCTCACTTTTTTCTCAAAAAAATGTTTTCGTCCTTCCCATTTCTTGTGCTGGGGCTGATAGTCTTCGTTGTCCATATTATGGTAAAGATTGGGTTCTGGCCGAGATA
This sequence comes from Ericerus pela, assembly GCA_011428145.1. Taxonomy (NCBI): domain Eukaryota; kingdom Metazoa; phylum Arthropoda; class Insecta; order Hemiptera; family Coccidae; genus Ericerus; species Ericerus pela. The sequence goes on from WOFM01002262.1 coordinate 19,415, forward strand.
TCTTCAATTTAACATCGACAAGTTAAATAATTTGTCTTAATCTAGACGCAAAAATCATTAGTACATTCTTCTTGTACCAGATTGGCATAGGTAGGTACCGGTACCTATTCTATTCTATCCTCGCATCACTTTTCTACGAAAGACTCTGGTGACAGTTACTTATTCACAAAATTATGAAATCGCTTACTGTATTTACAATCGAAAGAATGCGAACAGTCTTATACAATTATGAAAGGAAAATATTTCAAAGCTTGTTCTCGTACTCACCGATATGACTTCGAGAGCCGGATGCGAAAATTCACTTTCGATCCCAATCATTGCCATAAAACCAACTGGCGGCGTTTGGTTCTCGTTTCACCCATGCCGTATCCATTCCATTTTCCTTTAACAATAAAAAGAAAAAAAAAATAAAGTTCAGAAAATTTTTTGCCCAAATACTCGTTAGGTACCTACAATGTAGGCCTGTAGATTTTCTGCACTTCGGCACTTACATTGGTGAGGTGAGCGTGTGACATGGCAGACGTTGGCGTTAAGTGATAGTCCATATTGGAATAGTACGACGGATAGTTTTGGTGGTGGCTGTGATGATGATGATGATGATGATGTGGTGGAGGGTAACAATTAGCTGAGTGTGGCGTTGAACCGGCAACAACGCTGCTATTTTGATTCGCATATCCACTGGAGGCGACTGTCGTGGCAGTTCGATGGTGAGGCTCTAAACACGAATCTATGACTGCTGGACTCCAGATGGACGCGTTTGAAGCTAAACAAAGCCAGAACATGTGGTCAATTAGTTCAATCCGCAGAAGTGGACGAGTGGTTATGGTTTGCAACTAATGTCTCGAGGACTATAAATCTGCAGACCCGGATATAACTTGGTGCCCCTCTACCCCACTTCCAGTCGCGAAAAACTCTCCCCAGAATCTTGCATTTTTTTCAGTTGGCAAAGTGTATAATATGTTGTTTATTGTTCTAAGCTTTTATTCTATTGGCTGCTGCGATTTTAAAATATACTAATACTGCAGCCAACCTTCCGCAACGAAATAATATTTTTTTCGCATGGAGCCTCAGCCGAAAAAAATAAATGAAAGCTTATCTTTTAAAAACTCGTTTTTAAGGTAAACTTATTTTTTATGATGCATGCAATGCCACTTCTAGAAAAGTGAGAAAAATGTTCAATTACATTCGCACATCCTGTAAGTATCATATGTACCTACCCAGTGGCTGCATGTAGTTTACTAAATATATGCAACATGACTATCAGACTAGTGATGATAAATATCGACAAAAAATAGTATCAATAATATCGATAATTATCGATACTTTTAAGGAGTCAAGTTTTTTCAACTTTGATTTGAGTTTTGAGTGTTGTTATCAGTGTTTCAATTTCATTTTCAACAAAGTAATGCATTGTTGTCAAACTTGTTGAAATGGAAGATAATAAGGAGCAAGAGCAAAGTAAGGGTTCTCCACCAAGCTCTCACCACGAACTCTGCCTCCCAAATTTAAGTCAGAATCAGAATATTCGATATTCGATATTTTATCGATAGTGGAATCAGGAATTGATACTTTTCGATACTCAGAGTTATTGATAATATCGATACTTATCGATTAATCAGCCTGCACTAGATTAGACGAAGCATTTGCCATGTAATGTGGGTAACGTAGCCGATTATCAACTGCCCTAAGTTTTAAAAAGTGCGAAAAATGTTTGAGGGAGAAACAAAAAATGGGAAAATTTGGAAAAATCAGACAAAAAAGAGAGAGGAAAAGAAGAAACGAAGGGTACAATGTTTTTATTGCCCATAGCCAGAAATACCTAAAGAGTGAAGAAATATCTGCATGTGATACGTCTGCCCAAGGATGGCCGATTAATCGATAAGTATCGGTATTATTGATAATTCTCAGCATTAAAAAGTATTGATACCCGATTCCACTATCGATAAGATATCAAATATTGAATATTCTGATTTAGACTCAAATTTGGGAGGTGGAGTTTGTGGTAGAGTGCTTAGCGGAGAACCCTTACTTTGTCTTTGCTCCTTATTATCTTCCATCACAACAAGATTGACAAGAATGAATTACTTTGTTGAAAATGAAACTGAAACACTGATAACAACACTGAAAACTCAAATCAAAGTTAAAAAAACTTGACTCACTGAAAGTATCGATAATTATCAATATTATCGACATTTAAAATGAGATAAAATTATCGATATTTAAGATATTTATTCCTAAAACCTGAAAATAATACGAATACAACAGAGTAGGTATACTTGGTCAATATTTAAAATTTATTTTCAAAATTTAAGCAGGCAAAGGGGCTGAAAAGTATAAAAATTAAGAATTTTTTAATTGGAAAATTTGGGAATTATAATCACGGTTGGGGAATGGAGAAAATTGTTGCAATAGGTAAAAAACCTTTCATAAAACAATTTGTGAAACAATTTCAATGGAACAGGTATGAATAATTGCATAATATGTGTAGTGGCAACCGCACATATCGCCGAGTGTTCACGTATTCTCTCATTCACCAGCACCCGGCACCATGCCCAAGTGAGTATGGTACTGCATTTTGGGTGATGGTGACACAATAGAGTTGGGTATATTCAGTTGGTACATGTTCGAATCCCCGTACCAGCTAAATACCTAAAATATGCATAAAATGAAGAGGCTACCAAGAAGTTCTTTCTAGCCACTTCTATTTTTGTGTGAGAAAAAGGTACTATTTTTCCATGTTTGTAATAATATTATTTAGGTACATATAATTATATACGTGTGTATGTACGTATCACACAAAATTTTGTGTTCATGGTTTTGAGAAAACTGCAAAACAAATAGAGCTGAAATTTTCACTAATGATAGTAAGTTGTCATATGGGAACAGATCTGAAACAAGTTTGGTACATATCTTTTGGTAGTTTCTGAGAAAACTGAAAAATAAAATGTGGTATTGCCAAAGACGCACAGATATTTCTAGAAAACATATTTAATGTATCCATATCAATATTCAATAAATAAATGCCTAAAACCTCAACTGGACGCCTCTTAAACCACTGACATTAATGCAAATTTCCAAGTCTAAAATTATGATGTCATTAGCCCCTTCAGCTGCCACTGAGACAATGCCCATCTCCATCACCCTACATTTTAACATATTCAAATCAATGTGCAATAAATCTATTTATTTATATTTATTTTATATTTAAGTAGGTACCTATCTATTTATTTTATTTATTTATTTACCTATTTATTTAGAAGATAGTCTGAGGATATTGCAAGATTTGTCAAGAAAAATATAATACACTGGTTATTATTTTGGACTTAGAAATTTTAGCAGCTGGTAGGGACGATGACATCATAATTTTAGATTTTTTCTATTATATTTTTCTGTTAAATTTTTGTATGAAGTACCTAGAGACATATAGCTAAAAAGATGCCCAACTCTATATGAGCTGAGCTATAAAAATATGACAATGATCTTTGACCATCATCATCATCAACACCATCAATGAAAAGGCAACTTCGTTCAACATTCTGCGCAACCAAAGCTGTGCATATTTTGTAGTGAAAACAGACATCTCTATACCAATACAAGCACACACTATCAAGCTACAACACATACGCAGTAAAAAATATCAGACTTCAAAACATTTTATAAAATCCTGTCTTTATCTTAATTTTGATCAGGCATTGAACATCTCTTTAGCTGCATGTCTCTAGAGGTAGTCCTCTGAGAATGATGTTTTCTATAAAAAAAGAAATTCCAGGAGAAGTTTTTTCCACAATTCTGAGGAAATGACGAAAAGGATAGGACTGAAATTTTCACAATAGATTATAGTCTAACAGAAGTTTTGTGCTCATTAATCAAAAAGTTCTTTAAGAAACTGGAGAAAAAAATTTCTTTAAAAAATTTTGTATTCACAATTTTGAAAAACCTACAAAATAGAAAGGACTGGAATTTTTACAATAAATATAAACATTTATCATGTAAGAGTAAGTCTAAGAGAAATTTGGTGCCAGTTGGTTCTGTAGTTTTCTGAAAAAACTAGAAAACAAAAAATTTCCAGAAAATTGGTTTTTAACAATAATACATTGATATATTGATATTTTTGGTGAAGATATCGATAACTATCGATAATTTTTCATAATTTTTTTACTCGAAACTAGAGACATACAGCTAAAGAGGTGTCTAACACTCCATATGTGCTGTGGTTTAAAAATACACGAAAGATACAAAAGAAACAATTTGAGTTATGATGATATATCGATATGTTTGTCAGATATTGATAACTATTGATAAAAATATCGATTACTATCGATACGGTTTTGCAATTTTTTCAAATATTCGGAATTCATGTTTTATTTTGCTTTGTTGTGAATTATTGATGAAAACTGTTAAACTAGCTGTGGGGACATTTCCCTCACCTCCTCCATACAGGGGTTGGCTTTGTGTCGACAGATGAGTCAGAGACCAAAGTCCACGACCCAAATTATTAGTGCATTGCACTTTAAACAAATACGTTGTCTATATGCACTCATACAGACAATGCGTCTCTATGTTTGCCTACAGTTGGCAAATGGAAAAGGCAAGTATGTAAATTAGTACGTACTCACTGATTCAGTGCATGTCGCAGTCCGTATATGGTACCACAGTACCTTTGGATGATTGCCCTAAGCATTCAGTATGCTTTGTGTGTTGTTAGGCATTAAACTGGCTGACTACCAGTACCAAGATATGATTCAGTTGCCCTACAGAGCAAACCCCTTTTACCTGGTTTCATGAACCTCGTGTAGGTAGCATCTACCTGCACGAGGTTTTCTAGAGAAGTATCGTTACGCTAGTTTCCCGCTCTCCCACGTTTGCACAATTAACAACTATCGTTTTTTGTATTCTTCGGACCGAAACCTTTGCCGCCCCCGGCTGATGGTCGTATAGACCCGGAGGTAAAACCGGTCCCACGCAGAATGGGTATTCATCGAAATCTGCGTTCTTAATGGGAATTTATTTTCTACGCGAATCCAACAAAAATGCCCCTATTGCAATTTGCAGCCCCCACACTGATTACGTGGAGATGGTAAATTCGAGGGGCACGCATTCTTACCTGCGGTGTAGGCGGCAGCGACCGGTGGGGTAGCGCTCAGCAAGGGTTTAATGTCTCGGTGGTGAGACGGTAGGACGGCGGCTGGCGAACTGGCCGACGAATTGGACGTATTATTGCTTGCGTTGCTATTACTACTATTGCACGCCGAATTGTGGTGGGGTACGGTATTGTTGGCCAGGGTGGTCGGCGTGACCGCTGAGAGGCCATTTTTTGGAACGTTGCTCGCTTGTGCTGCCGGCCCGCCGCCGCTAATCGACGACGAATTTGACTTATTTTTGGAGGACGGCTGGCCCGACGACGACCTGCTGGCCGACTTCTCGTTGCTGTTGTGCTGCTGCTGCTGCTTCGCCTGTTGTCGACATTTTGCACGTCGGTTTTTGAACCATACCTGAAATAGAAATGAAAACGGCTACTCTTGGGCGCTGATTCGAACATAGCAATATGTGGAAATGTGACTCGGCCATAATAAGTACCGCAAACGTGGATTGGGTAAGCTCAGCCATGCCGAGCGAATTTCGAGTGCTGTTAATAACGTTGGTGCGTTTATACGGAGTGGTCCTATCTCGTGGGATTCTTACCTACTCCGTCGGCTTTAAGATAAAAATATCCGTATTTTTAATTTCCAACAGGATTGCAAAACTACTTCATCAGATTGCGTGATTTAGCCATGTTGGGGTGGGGATAGTTTTTGATTTCATAAAAGATCACGACTTTTTGACGTAACAATCAGAAATTCGTATATCTTTATTTGTACGCGGACCTATCACGTTATTCTGACACCCAAACTGTACGTCAACACGGCGACGTGACACCCGTAGCTACGTGTATGCATTATGACACAGTGTTTTTAAATGGGAGTTAGTGCGTTGATCTGTGGAAGTTACGAAGGGTGAAAAAACGAAACATTAACACACGTATAAATAAATAGGCTACATAACTAAGTGACACAGCGATAACGAAACAACGTATTGTTATCTCTGTATGCCGCAGTGACAGTTCGTTACAATTCGTACGACACACGAATGTCACAATGACCTTTATCCTTCAAGGTGTCACTTAGCATTGCGATTGGGCATATTTATACAATATTATAATTATGTAGGTAATTATGTGTGTAGCCTATGTGTACGATTTTCTTGTAAACACCATGAAGGTAGCAATTTTCATCCAATAATGCTGAAATTCGGTATGGGGTAGTTTTGGGCATAACCTCGCATGGTATTGTATTGGGTGCAAATCGGTTAAGGGGTTGAGCTTCAGGGGTCCAAAATAAGTTCCGCCAATGAGGGTTAAGACGTAGGTAGTTATCATTCGATGATAGGGCTGAGATTTGGTAGGTAATAGATTCTGAACTTATTAAAAACGGTTATGAAGTTTAATGAGAATCAGTTCGGCGGTTTAACCATGAGGGCTGACGAAAGTTTCATCAGTGGGGGTTGAAAAGTTATTATCACTCGATAGGGCTGAAATTCGATAGGTAGTTGGTTCTAAACCTGGTGAAAACTGGTATCGACTTTTATGAGAATCGGTCGAGCGGTTTAGCTATAGGAGCGGACGAAAGTTCCATCAATACGGTTCAACCCGCAATTATCACTCCACGAGGCTGAAATTTGGTACACGAATGGCTCTGAACGAACTGAATGCCTGCCAGATTTTTATGTGAATCAATTCAGAAATAAAATAAAAACAACGAAAACAATAAGAAACAGCTGAAACATTTAATCAGAAATCATCTAAAGAGATGTAAAAAGAGATGTAAAAGGAGATGTGATGTAAAAAGTGATGTTGAAAAATAAAATGTTGTTAAAAATGTAAGATATGTAAAATGACATGTAAAAGGATATCTGAAAATAGACGTAAAAATTGATGAATGGTTTTTGATAATTCTTGAAAACCAGCTTTTTAGCGTAGTTGGCTGCGTTTGAAGTTTTTTTTTATTCGTATGTCCAATAAATGGAGATACGGGCACAATTTGGGAAATGGGTGCAAGTCTCGGCACACTGCTACTCGAGGAACCAATTGCAGTGAACCGACAGATGAGAACCGACGTACCATACACAGTCCTGCGCACCTTTCCTCTCAGATTTGAGCAACAGTTTGATGGAAGACCAATACCAAACCATGCGGTAGTTTTGGTCTTAGTCTTTCTGCTATAGGTGCGATCCTGATTTTGGTCTCGGTCTTGGTCAGTGACTTACCTTCAGGTGGGCCACCATGCGCTTCGGTCCACCCAAAACCTTGACAGAGAAGAGAAATATTAGTAGGCTCCACATTGTCAAGATAATGAAAAATCATTTTTAATTACAGGATTTTTTTTTTTTTTAAACTTTTTAATGTGTTGTTGAGAACCATTAAATTAAATATCCACGGCTCTCTACTACACTGCTTTACATTTGGAAAGTGAAAAAACTCGGTGTACTTCAAGAGGATACCCTCACCCCACGTTAAACACATTAAAGACAACTAAATAAGCGGTCACGAGCAGAAGTGATCTAAAGTGCATAAAATTTTGTTTGGTACCTTATTTCGATAAAAATTCTTTTAAAATGTACGTAATCTTATGAAAATACACGTAAATTGACCTCATTTTGCCATAAAATTAATTAAATTTGGTTCATAGGTACATTTTTGACAATCCAAAACCATTCCTAACTCAAAAATCATAAAAGGTGGACTCTGTCCGATTTACCGAGACTGCCTAATGGCGTACTCGAAAAATGGTAGAAATTTTCAAATTCATACGAAAATTGAGGCGAAGAATGGCTTCGAAAGCCAAAAAATACTTTGCTCCACCATCCGCAGAACCAATAAATTTTCTATGACTACCCAACTTTGCCTCCCACAAGTGAAATTATTTTATTCGGTTTTTCGAGTCTCGGTTAAACCTTTCGAAGACCTAAACCCCCAACTTAGGGGTCTCCCATGTCGTGCGTAGTACGACAAATCGATTGCAATTCTTTCTGTCGTTGGCTCGCTTTAATAAATGATTTTTTTTCTCACTTTTTCCATTGACAAAACACACGAGGAAGAGAAGCCCCAGGCCATTCGGCGTGTAATTCAAAGCGACGTACGACGTCGTGTTGAGGAGTTTATATGGCTTGAAAAAAGGGAGAGAAAAAAAAACGGGTAATTGCCCTATTAACACCGCTACGAAATTTATCTACCGATTTCAGTCACGACGTATTAATCTTTTAATAAGGTTTCTTCGCATCGAAGAAGATTCTCTGTCCCTACGTGATGGGCAGCTCCACCAAACGGTAGTTTTGTAACGAAATTTTGAAATTTTCTATCGTCAGTAGCCTGAAGTATAGCAGCTATAGGCGTAGGCAGGTACGAATTTCGGTTCGCATCTTCATCTGTGTCGGATCCACACATTTCAATACCGGCTGGAAAGTTAACATCATCTGCTGCGAGTCATATCTGATATTCGGTCTTTCTGGGGAGTGGAGGGGTCAACCATAGGACGGAATTCGCGGTCAAAACCAACTTCTAGCGGCAGTCGACCCGTGTTAAAAATTTTACTGAACCACTTTTTTGCCTTATCTAACGCAGCCGTTATTCACTGATTTCGTAATAAATGATAATGACAGGATAAGTTCATTTAACCAATAAACGGCTATAATCACTCTCACTATCGCTAAGATTCTCATTAAAGTAGGCAAAAGAGGCGTGAGTGCCCACCGCTCCTCACTACCTACAATGTGGGACGAATTTGAAGCATAACCATACCCTGCTCGATCATCTAGTAATTTTTTCACCTATTTACTTCATAATTGCGAGCGAAGCAACAGGTAAAAGCTACCAAGAAAGTAACTGTCACGTTGAGTAATAGTTCTACATTATAAAATATTTGTCATTGATACCTAAACAGATGGCAATGAAAACAAAAAAGACGTTGGTGATGAGTACTTTTTATTAGGCTACAGATTTTTCCCCTAATGATGAGTAGGCCTACTGGTGTTTTTCAAAAACAAGTTAAGTATTCGACCTTCGCCATTTTGAAAGCTTATTGGTGAATACCTGTGAATGATACCAATACGACCTTTCCACTTTCATAGTATGGGTATTTCAGTGCTTATATTATCTATAAGACAATAATATGGTATGATGAGATTTTTGTAATAACTTATAGGAATCTAGTAAAACGAAAAATACCTATTAAGTAGGTATTTGTGTCCCCTAAAAAATCAAGAAACAATTGCTCGTTGAGTAATTCTTCACTTTCCTCCCTAGTTGCGTACAATATTTTTATCAAAGAATATATGAGCCAGGGGCAATAAAACCTGTATGTTCCTGGGTCAAATCCTTGTTACAATAGATAGAATTTTTAAGAAAGAAATGGAATTAATTAAATGAAAGAAAATAAGACATTTAAGGGTGCGAGTGAAACCGACGAACCAATTAGGGGTTAGAAAAATAATTAAGGAGTGAGAAAAAGGAATAAAGGTGTGAGAAAAAGAATTAAGGAGTGAGATAAAGGAATAAAGGGGTGAGAAAAAGAATTAAGGAGTGAGAAAAAGAATTCAGGAGTGAGAAAAAGAGTTAAAGAGTGAGAAAAAGAAATAGAGGAGTAATAAAAAGAAATAAAGTAGTGAGATAAAGGAATAAAGGTGTGAGAAAAAGAATTAAAGAGTGAGAAAAAGAATTAAGAAGTGAGAAAAAGAAATAGAGGAGTAATAAAAAGAAATAAAGGAGTGAGAAAAACAAACGAATGCGTGAGAAAAAGAAATTAAGGAGTGAAAAAAGTGAGAGTTCTGAAATTGGCCACTTCCACCTCGCCATAAGTACATGCCTCAAAAATACAGTATTTTGTACATACGTTACAAAAAATTATATATTAATTTAAACCGAAATAATTTGCGCTGTTAAAAAGGGTAGATAAAAAGTAAAATCAAAAAAACAATGTTATTTATAGTAAGTAAGGCCGCATTAAAGAATTATTATTAAAGTAATATTGCTTACACGTTCGGAGAAAGGGAAAAAAAGGCAAATATCTCCCACCTGTGGATCTTACTTAAAAATTAAGTTACTCCACACACAGTGACTGCAAAGACGCACTTTTCACTTCATTATTCGCTAAATGAAGTGGTTCTGCTGATTAAAGCAGGCCTGAAATCGAGGCCCGGCCTGACTTGGCTTAGCCAGGGTAGCTGTTCTTGAAGTTCGTATAGCATTATGTTACCGTGTTATGAAAATTTTGCATGATTCTGGGTACTGTTCTTGTTCACTGATTTACTTCGAATTTGGTCGACTCAATTAGCTCGCCAAACATTTGTGCCAAATTTAAAGAAAATCGATGAACCAGAGCAGTACTCAGAATCATGCAAACTTTTCATAGCGCGGCAACAAAGGTAATACTAAGAATTTCCAGAACAATTATCCAGGGCAGAAGATTTTGAGACCCGCCGCAGGCCTGGCCAAAATAAATTTGTTTTATTCGAAAAATCAGCATAGAATATCGTATAGGCTTTCTTTTAGAATTGGAATTTGTGGAATCCAGTTGTTATTGTTTCGTTCCTTTTACTCATCATAAAATAAAGGGGGCGGGGCAAGAAAACATGCACAATGTCAGACCTGCTGCGATTCGATATCTATTTCATATAATACGTATAATACACGTAATTTATGGTAATGATAATATGTATAAAACGTTACACATTTTTTTGTTTAGATCATTCGTTTCGCACAATATCGAATTTATTCGACCAATTAAATTTATAAAGTAGATGGGTAAAAATTATGGAATTTTGTGTAAATAAAAGGTAGGAAGACATAATAGGTATCTGAATATCTCTTTCGTTTTCTTTTTTTTTTTTTTTTTTTGTTATGCATGTGGATAACAAAAAATGCGAATATCTGTTGTATTTTGACGCGCAGGGCGTAAAAAAGAGTATCATAGAAAAATGGATAGAATTTCGACGGTTCTCACTCACTCTTTCTCTCTCGCTCTATTCGATTCTTATTTTATTTATTTTATTTTTCCTGCGATCGATGTCCATGTTCAGGTATTCGGCGATAGTAAAAAGGAGGTCGGCCTCCCTTTTTCTCTAAATTGGCCATGCCTATTGTCGTCCCCCGATATTCGGGTGTTTCTTTACACGTTTTTAACGGCTCAATTTTACACGACTTTAAATGACGTGTTGTAAACTAAAAAAAAAAAAAAAAAAAAAAAAAAAAAAAAAATGGGTAAAAGAAGAAGCGTCCCTTCGTGAAAAATAGACGATAATTTCTGTTTACGCGGTTTGCGTTTACATCGAATCAAAAAAAGAAGAATAAGAAGAATAAGAAGAATAAGAAGAATAAGAAGAAGAAGAAGAAGAAAAATACTCGAGCGTGAAATGATGGTTTTTGATGGGCCTGTCAAGGGGTCCGACAAATCTATAAAATGGGTTCATCGCTCCGCAGCATCGGACCTAAAAATTACATCGGTGAATGCGACTTCGATTTGTACTGATTGGTTGCACTTCAGCCTACAAACATAGGTCTGTATGCGTACCTATGTTATTCGTGCCCAGAAGAATGTACCCAACTTCTTTTTCAAACCACTGAGCGATGGTCAGTGAAAATGACGAGAATTTCACCAATACAAACAAAATTTTCATACGATAAGTAATAAAATGCACAAAAATAAAGTATGTTACGAACCAGATTTTAAATACCTTGGGTGAGCAAAACTAACTTTTTTCTTCAAGTACGGTTTTTTGAGTATGGTGACCAAGTTTTTATGATTTGACGAGTATAAACCAGCTTATGACGATTTGGGTTATGACTTTGATGATTTTCTAGGCGTAGAGTACAGCACTTCGATTGTATATATGATGACAAACTTCGTGGATGTTTTAATTAATTTTGAGTTGAATTATTTTATCAAAAGACGATTAGAGTTGATTTTCATGAATCAAAGTCAACCTAACGATGTAAGTTTCAAATAGCAGTGTAGTTTTCTGTTCGAATTGCATTGGCTTAAGACAATATTTTACCAATTTATAACTTCGATGAATTAGTTCCACACAAGCATGGAGGTAACTAACGACTTTACAGATTTTCAGGCAACACAAGTATGGCTCCTGACAAGTTCAGCAATCGACAACAGCTTTACGTATCTGCAAACTTGGCTAGACTTTATACACAAGTCGGGCAAAAGTCCTTTCAACAAACAATGAAATTGCCACAGTTTCAGCAAATTATTCGCTATTTGACTAAATGGGTGTGGCTTGTGGCTTGAAAGTTTATGTATGATACAAGTTGGAATTAAGTTATCTAACTTCAAAAAAATATGAGAAAATTTCACGAAATGTTATTCACAACACTTGTATTTTACAAAAACTTTAACTTTAAAAATGTTAATTAAAAATGTGTTTTATATGTTTGAGGTTTGAAAATTCACCGAGCAATGCTACCATATAGAAGTTATAGATTAGAAGTTCATGATTATCGTATAAAATAATAAAGATGTTCACAAAGTTACATCTCCGAAGTGAGTAATTGAAGAAAATCATACATGTAACGTACAGAGTATTAATGTATGAAGAGCACAAAGTTGTATAGAGATGAACAAATGAGTGGAAAATAGGGTAACAGTGTAGAGACGAGTATAAATGTGAAAAAGATATAATATATGTAATGTTGCATGTTCGCAGGGGTGCGAAGGGAAGAGAATTAGTGGTCCCAACAGAAACTAGTAATGAAATATCGATATATCGATAACTATCAATATAAATATCCATTAATATCTATATAAATATAGATTAATATTGATATAAATATAGATTAATATCGATATTAATATAGATAACTATCAATATTATTATTCAATTTTTTCAAGTAAGCTCTCTCCATTTCCATTTCCATCTCCATCTCTATTTCTATTTCTATATCTATTTCTACCTTTATCTCTAACTCCACCCGCAAACTTGGTTTTCTAGCAAAGGATTTTTGTGCTGGAGTTTTTTTTACCCAAACTTGATTTATTTTGAAATGCTTCAAAAATGACATCTTAAAAAATCTGTCACTAATATGGAGTAGAAGGTACGGGGTATTCTTCATTAGGTATTGTGCAAGAGAAAATTATATTTTAAGAAAATAATATTAAGCACCCCTCAGATTTGATTAAAAATTTTAAACCTCAAGTTCTTAATTATTCTCAAAGGAAGCTTATAAATAAATGTCTATGGCTTGGCAGACTAAATGTTCCTATTTTTCACATTTTGTGCACGGTAGCCTATCTATTCTTCCATAAATTTTATTCTTTTAAGACATAGCCCATTGACATTTGTTTCTCAAATTTCTCATTATTTTGTGGATGTGTTGCACTTTCTGTAATGCGTCATGACTAAATGATCTCTGAATTTTTAACGAATTACAGTAACAATTTTTTCTGTATCTACCAGGATACTATTCATAATTTTATTATTACATGAATTTGTCATCCAAAAATAGAACTAGCAAAAGTCCAAAAATGGCGTTTTTGTGATTTTCACAAATTATATTACCTACTAAATTATTGTCTATAACCCAGACTTTAGAACTAAATATTTCTTTAGAAAAAAAATACTTAGGTTACCTGTGGAATACCTTGTCGTGAGAGATATTCACACTAGAAGGTCTTCAACAGTATTTTGCGTGTTCTGCCACTTCATACGATTAAGTATGGGAAAGCCAAATCCTCGGCAAACACTGGCAATTTTTGAGCCAGTTCTGAGAGTTTATATACAGAATTTGGCATATGCACACAGACACACATGCATACGTACATGTACGTAATTGTGTCATGTGTTACGTCATTTCTTCCCTTTGTTGAGGTGATAAGAAATGACGCAGCGCATTTGGTACCAGGCTGTGACATCACCGAGATCGTTATCTGGTAATTGATCTCGGCCCGTGCAATGTATCTTACCTGTACGTACATATACAAACGCACCAGTGTAAATTTATTTAACGTCATAAAGACGATTATTGCCAACCTTTGGGCGGCAACTGTCATTGAGGGGTGCGAGCCCCTATTACCTCATACGAGTATTGTCCCCACAGCTACTCCCCCCAGTTTTTGCGCCGCAAAAATGATAAGTCGCGTGCCGAGGGGGACTTATCGAGTCTTAATGCTGTTTCTAGTCCTTCTCCCATTTGGCCAGAGCCAAGCCCACGGCAGCGCCCACACACTCGTAAGATAACTTACGAGCGTTGAATCGGGCCTGGTATGTCTCCCGGCTCTGTTGTCCCCTACGTCTAGGTGGTCAATTTTGGTGAACTGGACGGGTGTAAGGATGGGGTCAGTGTGGAGGTGGAGGACCAGATGGGGTTTTCGGTTTTGGCCTGTTGAACATCGGGGAGTTTGACATCCCCGATGGTCTATAGGCTAGACTGAAGGTGGGAGGAGGGCGTGTTTGAGGCACCTCTTCCATCGGAAGTTGCCTCTTCACCTCCAATGCCATTTGGGTTGAGGACTCCGAGGGTGGGCTCTCCACTCTCGGTGTCTTCACCGGTGACTTTGGGGGTGAAATGAGGGCTGGAAGGGGTGTGGACATCATTTTAACGATGTCCACAGCCGAGGTCGTGTCCATGAGCAATTCATTCTCGAGTCTTTCGATTTCCTTTTCGCGTTCCATCTGTTTGTGAGTCTTTACAGGCTCAGGAACAGGTGGCACAACAAATTGGAAATTTGTAGTCGGGAATGGAGTGTTTGATGGGGACGACATTGTACAAGGAAGAAAAAACAGAAAAATATTGGAAAGAAAGAAAAGAAAAATTAGTAGAAAGTTCGGTTAGAATTTGGCGTGTTTCAATCAACAGCAGAAAAGCGAGTGAAAAATGTTGCGAGAATATTTTTCAATCACAGCTTTATTACAAGTCGTTATCTCATTTTAGACATGTTCGGAGGGGATAGTGCATCAAATATTCTTTTGCTGAAAAGTTTTCCAGTCAAAATCTGTTAAGTACAAGCAGAGTTAAGTGTGTTTGAATTTTTGTATTTTTGAAATTCTGTATCTCACAAAGGAACGCACTCTTCATTTGTGACGTCACGATCTATTGACTATTTTGTTATTGGGATATTTGTCAATAGAAACATGTTGCGATGTTTTCTTCCGTATCGCACGTGGATTTGTTTATTCGTGTCGTATTTTATTTGTACTCATTTATTCTCTGCTTATCTGCGGAATTTCTTTTGTTACAAATATTCCCAGATTTTCGTGCGTATTTTTATGCGGGTTTGTGATTTTCACAGCAGATATTAACTTTCGTGAATATTTTTAGTTTCTCCTTGCCAATCTCTCGGATTTTCGAGTTTGAATCTGGTTTTTTCGCTTTTTGCTGCCAAGGGGCCTGCCTCTTTTTCGTGGGCATAAGGGGGCCAATGAATCGTAGTGAATTTTAACGATCTCATCATTAAACTTCACCATTTTCTTTATTTTTGTTTTTTCTACTGGTGATTTTTGTGATTTATCGCCTTTTTCGACTGGTTTGTCCTCAACTTTTTGTGGTTGTGTGGTATCGGACTGTGCAGTCTGTTTTTCTTCTTCTATTTTCCTGTCTGTCATCTTCCTTGTTGCTCTTTGGAGCATTTTTTTGTCATCGTTTATAAGGTACGCAGGTTTCAATCTGTCTATTGAAATCGTTTTTTCTTCACCTGCGATTAGTATCACAAAATTCTTGTCATCTCGTGATACAACCTTATAAAGACCGGCGTATAGTTTCTCCAACAAAGATCTTATTTTTTCGTCTCTGACAAACACATGAGATGTTGTGACCAAGTGTTTGGAGACATAAATCTTTGATTGGCCATTACGAGCTGCCTGTTTCAAAAAACTATTAGCATCAATCCGTATGTTTTGGACAAGCGTTTCGGGGCTAGTTTCTTTCAAATGAGTGAAAAAGTCCCCTGGTAGGCGTAACTCTTTGCCCAGCACTAACTCCGCCGCAGAGTGACTTGTATCCGCTTGAAGAGCAGATCGAAGGCCTAAGAGGATGGTTGGTAGTATATCAACCCATCTCTTGGTGTCGCAAGCCATGATAGAGGCTTTCAAAGCTCTGTGCCATCGCTCAACTTTACCATTTGCTTGAGGATGGTAAGCTGTGGTGTGATTGTGTTGTGCACCAAGCTTCTTAGACAGCTCTTGAAAGAGCGAGCTTTCAAATTGACAGCACTGCTCCGTGATGATGACTTCAGGTACGCCATAGTGGGCAATCCAGGTGTCGTATAACCTGGCAGCTACCGTAGGAGCTGTCATCTCATACAGAGGAACTGCCTCTGGCCATCGAGTTGCTCTATCGATCATTGTCAACAGGTATCTGTGTCCTTGAGATAGGGGTAATGGACCCACCAAGTCTATATGTATTGTTTTGAACCACTCCGTTTGTTTGAATGATTTGAGAGGCGAACGAGTGTGTCTTCCTACTTTGGACTCTTGGCAATTCAGGAAACTGCGAGCCTATTTGTTGCAGTCAGACTTCTTTCAAGGCCAAACGAATCTTGATGCTACTAATCCAGCAGTGCATTTTGGTCCAGGGTGCGATAGATTGTGCACACTACTGAAAGCCAATTTGCGATACTTTGTCTTCAGGAATGGCCTATTCTTGCCTGTACTAATGTCGCATGTTAGTAAAACATTAGTACCAGGGATTTTCCTTTGTCTCAATTTGAGAGCTGTGTTATCGTTTGACAACAGTTCTTGCAATTCTGCATCCCTTAACTGTTCTTTAGCTATTTCAGTGTAAGGTAATTAAGACGGTGCCGAGATGGCTTCGATCCTACTAAGAGCATCAGCTGGAGTGTTGAGTTCTCCACTTATATACTGGATGTCCGTAGTCAACTGTCCTATATAGTCCAATTGTCGAGCTCTTCTCGGGGAACCTGGTTCTGTCTTTTGCGTGAAGGCATGTGTTAGGGGTTTATGATCTGTATACACAGTGAAACATCTACCCTCTAATTGGTGCCTGAAATGCTTCAACGCAGCAAATATTCCCAGTAACTCCCTGTCGTATGTGCTGCAATTTTTTTTGGTTTTTGATAGCTTTCTGGAGAAGAAAGCGAGCGGTAACTTCTTGTCATTGTCCTTTTGGTACAGTGTTGCACCAATAGTAAAGTCGGATGCATCAGTTGCGACACATAATGGCAGACATTTGGCTGGGTGAGCGAGCAGAGTTGCATTTGCCAGTGTTTCTTTGATATTTTCAAAGGCTTTTTCAACTTCTTCAGTCCAGTTGAGTGGAGTCTTATCTTTCTTTTTATTTGTTTTGATTAATGCAAACAGCTTACTTTGTTCGGCTGCAGCATTTTTAATGCAACGTCAGTAGAAATTCACCATCCCTAAGAAGCGTCTGAGTTCTGCAATGTTTGAGGGTTTCGGGAATTTCAATATAGGCTCTACCTTGGTCTTCAGAGGGGAAATGCCTTCGGTTGAGACTTGATAGCCGAGAAAGTCAATTTTGGTTTGTTTAAATAAACTTTTTCCAACATTGATGGTAAGTCCAGCAGCGTGTATACGCTGTACGATGGTTCTTACATTCTTCTCGTGTTGTTGCTCACTGCCTTCTGAGCAAATGCATATGTCATCCAAATATTCATAAGCAAACGGCAAATCCATAAACAATCCATTGATGAATCTCTGGAAATTTTGTGCAGAATTACGGAGTTTAAACGGCATTCAAAGGTATTTGAATAGACCAAAGGGGGTTATGACCGCTGTCTTTGGAATATCCTGTTCAGCCATTAGAATTTGATGGAATGCCCAGTTGATGTCGATTTTTGGGAACATCGTTTTACCCTTCATATTCGGGTTGAAGTCCATTATGTTTGGGACTGGATAGCAATCAGGAACTGTTTTGGCATTTAAGGCCCTGTAGTCTCCAACAATTCGCCACTCTCCACTTGCTTTTTTAGTCTTGTGGATTGGGGAACTCCATGAGCTCTTCGAGGGGCGGCATATGCCTTCCCTTATTATGCAATCATAGTATTCCCGTGTTGCTTTGAGTTTATCAAGCAGTAGCCTGCGGGCTCTAGCATGGCAAGGCAGTCCTTTAGTTTCTATATAATGAACAGTGTCATGCTTATAGGTCGGATGCCTGCGAATCGATGGTTGAGTGACTCCAGGATATTCTGACAGAATCCGTAGGAATTGTTCGTCGACTTTAGTGGAGCTGGATATGTTGGTGTCCAGTTGGTACACTAGAGTTTTGCCTTCCACCCATAGACCAGTATTGTTGTCTATGATCTTTCCATTTTTGAGGTCTATGACCAGGCCATAGTGCGCGAGAAAATCTGCGCCCAGGATTGGAGTTGGAACGTCCGCAATTGTGAAGGACCACGTCATGTCTCTTCGCAAACCGATGCTTACTTTGCTGGATTCTATTCCGTAAGCTGGAAGGTTTTGACCATTCACAGTTTGGAGGTAGTATTTTGGAGGAAATGCCTTTTGGTTCTTACTTACTGGCAAAATGCTCAAGTCAGCACCTGAGTCTATAAGGTAATGTCTCCTGTTAGTCCTGTCCTTGATGAACAGGCGGTGTGAATACTTTTTCGAGGGATCTTCAGCCGCATAGACGACCCCTCTTTCTAGTTTGACAGCTTATTGTACGTTTTTCCCCACGATTGGTATCTGTTATTGCACTTGGTGGCCTCTGCGCCAAATCTATTGTGGAAAAAGCAGGATTTATCATCCCAATTCTGAGACCAGGGTTTGGGGGATGATGTTCTTCTAGGGGAAGTTGGACTCTGACCCCTGGTAGAATTGCTCTTTTGGTCTCTGGACCTGGATTTTCTGTCGTTGTTTCTGTTGTTGTTGCTCCTGCTTTTTGAGCGGTTGTTACTTCTACCACTTCTTGGGTTATTATTGTTACTCTTCTTTATTTTGCTAGTCAGCTGAGCTATTTTGGCTCTAAGCTGAGCGAGTTTTTCAGTCTCTGTCGATACTGCACAAATCGAGGATGTTGATCTCGAATGTTCTAGTGCACTATCGGCACTCTTTGCCAAAAAGTCTAGGTCCTCGGAATTGTTTATTACCGTGGTACCCACAGCTGCCAGACACTGCACAACATGTTGGGGCAATTGTTTACAGAACTGGTTCCCAATGACCGATGGCGATACGATGTTATCGGCCTTTTGTCTCAATTTGGCCATGAAAAAGGAGGGTTTATCATCTCCCATCTTCATTCCTCTCATGACATCATCTATTATCTGGTTTTGGGTCTTACCATCACATTGCGAATTTTCTTGCAGAACCAACTGTATTTGTTTGCTTCCACCGTAGGGCATTCCATGATATCCGGAATGCGGCGTATTATTTCTGCCGGCATGCCACTGCAAATGTGTGTGTACTTCTAGTCATTCTGTAGGTTCTCCATTTTGAAACGACCTTCGAGGAGAGTCAACCAGAGTTCTACCTCATTTGGCAAAAATTCTGGAATCTCAATCCTCCGCGTTTGGATCGCAGGGTTCTGCAGAGTCTACATCTGCAACAGCTGTAGTAGCTGTGCAAGCATTTTGGGGGTCAACTGTGGCTGACCACTTCCACCTGTTCCAGGCTGGTTCGATGTCGGGTTTGTTGTATTTCCATTTCCATTTGTGTTGGACATTGTAATTTTCTGTGTTTCTAGTGAGTTACTTCTGGCAAAGGTTCCACCAGACTCCGTCGGTTGTTGGTCTGATGTGGAAGGGTTGGAGTCTTGGCTCAAAAGACGACCACTTCTGAAGGTGTGAGCTGTTGTCTCGTTTGGGTTGACAACAGCTCCCAAATGCAAGGCTTCTGGCCTCCAGATTCGTTTTTGTTTTTCCAGAGTCTCAAAGACTTCAGAGTCTCTGGTCGAAGCTGGAGGAGTTGGCGGATGAGGGCAACTATGTTCCTCCAGGTCTACTTCTCTTGGTTCCCTTCCAGCAAATATATTTGGAAGGGGGGGTTTAATTTCCCACTTTTAAAGTTAGACCTCTGCTTCGACAGCCAAAGGTGTCTAGGTCTGTGAAAAAATTTGTATCACTAACGAGTAACTCGCCAGTGCACCATGCCTAGTTTTAAAATTAGCGCAACGCGCCTAGACACCCATGACGTAGCCAAAAAATCACGTTGGGGTCACCACTGTGGAATACCTTGTTGTGAGAGATATTCACACTAGAAGGTCTTCAACAGTATTTTGCGTGTTCTGCCACTTCATACAGTTAAGTATAGGAGAGCCAAATCCTCGGCAAATACTGGCAATTTTTGAGCCAGTTCTGAGAGTTTATATACAGAATTTGGCACACGCACACAGACACACATGCATACGTACATGTACGTAATTATGTCATGCGTTACCTCGTTTCTTGCCTCTGTCGAGGTGATAAGAAACGGCACAGCGCGTTTGGTACCGGGCTGTTACATCACCGAGATCTTTATCTGGTAATTGATTTCGGCCCGTGCAATGTATCTTACCTGTATATATGTACAGATACAAACATACCAACGCACCAGTGTAAATTTGTTTAACGTCATAAAGACAATTATTGCCAGCCTTTGGGCGGCGACTGTTGTCAAGGGGTGCAA
This sequence comes from Ericerus pela, assembly GCA_011428145.1. Classification (NCBI taxonomy): domain Eukaryota; kingdom Metazoa; phylum Arthropoda; class Insecta; order Hemiptera; family Coccidae; genus Ericerus; species Ericerus pela. Next base: position 40,028 of record WOFM01002262.1, read on the forward strand.
GCCCCTATTACCTCATACGAGTATTGTCCCCACATTAACCAATAGAAACTTTTGAATTAGGATTGATAATAGGTGTGACTGATTAAAAAATCAAAAAAATATTCTCTTAATATAGGTAGATAACTTACCTCAAAGACAAAACCTTCTAAGAACATAGGTTAATCTGAGAATATCTACAATTTTGAAGTGAAATATAATTAAAAAAATTTTCTTCACATTTATAGAAACGTATCTACTACAAAAGGGCAAGGGGATGCGTGCTTACCAAGTTAGTAATTGCAAATTTTTTTAGAAAATTACAATGAAGTTCGTATATCCGTAGCTCCGCCGTAAGGGAGGGAATTAACACATTCTCAGTGGTCTCTTCTTACCCACCCCCCGTAACAATAAATTATCAAAAATGATAAAATTACAAAATTTTTAGAGGCCAAGTCTTCTTTTACTTGGCTAAGGGAGGTGCAGACCCCACGACTCTCCCTTATATGTATACGCCCTTACCTATATTTTGTTAAATATTCAGAAAAATTCATACTCATCCATCATCAAAGCACTTAGAAGGCTTCTATTCGCGACGAAACAATCATTTTTGTGCCCTCAATTTCTCGAAAATGTTCTCCATAACTTTTCAAATTACATCCGACACCTGCGAATTTTTCAAATCGAAAATAACGTGCAGAACCCATGTCGAAATGAATGGCAAGTTGAATTGGCCTATACGTATAACCCTATACTGTATACTTTTAGTTTTCAGTGGAACTGTCAAACCTCACCATTTTTATTATTTGACAAAGGAATAATAAAAAAAACAAAAACAAAAAAAAGAATGAAAAAAGGAAGACAGAAATTGGGACGTATGCCACAGTTGGTGGTAAGGAAAACAGGAAATACTTCGGTGGCTGGAATAGAAAGTACATTATAACGGATACAGTTCGCCTTTATGGGTAGAAGAAAAGGATTTAAGACGGCTGGTGAAACCGATGCTAGTAAAGCTGCCTACTTGTACGAATTTAGGCAAATAAAACGATGGCATTCTCGAACAACAACGAAGGCACTCGACGAGACCGTCTAAAATCACAACGACCGCGGAGTGCGGTCTACGAAGTGAATGACTGAATATTCTCTTTTATTTTGATGAAAAAAGTAAGAATAACAATATAACAATACTAATTAGTTTCGTGAATTAAATATACATATTTTTTTGTTTACGTTATCTTTGGTTTTGGGCCTTTGTGGGTAGCCTCTTCGCCAGATAAATGGATATACCCAAAAGAATTCTTTTGTCTTGCAAATTTCGAGTTCGGATGACGAATTTCTACATGTAGTCTAAAGAGTGACTGATATTCATGCGGTGAGATAAACTGTCGAACACTAATTCGTGGTGAGGGTTGATTGGAACTAATATAAGGGATGTAGACCTACCTACGTATGGTATCTATTACCATATGGATACAAATTTTATGCGAATAATTCATTCGTATTTAAGTAGGTTTTCTATGAAAATCTAATTATTAATCTGGATTTCGTGGAACGACGTGGGGGTGGGGTCGGGGGTGGGTACATTTTTCGTTTCACAACTGGAAGCCAATTTCTCGTTACCTCGGTACCAGTACAAATTTTCGTCCAAGTCACCAAGTTTGGAACAAACATTATTACTAAGCCAAAAGATTGACCTATTGATTATGATGCGGATCGACCGCACGGTACTTGCGGTATCGCTAGTTTAGTGTTTATTTTGGCTATAAAATTCTTTGTTTTGGCCTAATAGCTACGAAATTTGGTAAAAATATTCATTATAATTCGTTAATTTGCTATCAATTTTGGTGGTGCGTGTAGGCCGGATCGTACGCTACCAGTGACACTATTTTTGTTTTTATTTCTGCAATAAAATGCCTGATTTCGGACCAGTAGGAACGTAGGCAATGCGGAAAAAATATCAATTATGATCTATTCTAATATGTTACTAATTTTGGCGTGGGTCGGCCGGACGGTACTTACGGTACAGCTATTTTGTAAATGATTTTGGCTATAAAATGCCTGGTTTTGAACCGATAACTGAGAAATTCGCAAAAAATACAAACCGTTGCCAACATGGTGGCAATTTTGGTGTGGATCGGCCGAAAGATACTTCTAAAACATTCATTTTTGTTTCGATTTCGAAAAAAGTAATTGTTTTCAACTGCGTAATTTTAGGTCAATAGTTACGTGCAAAATTTAGTACGCAATCATCGAAATTATGATCTATTAACAACTTTTTCTACTTTTCGAAAATCTACTTCTTCTAATAGAGCTGCTGCTGGGTTACAGTTTTTGTTATTAGGAAATTTTGAAATTCTGGTCGGACGTATGCGATACTCTATTTAGTGATTAGGTTTTCTTCGCTCCCATTAGTACTTGTATTTGTAAAATCATTCGAATTTTCAACGGTTTTTAATTGAGAAAAGGTTATCGAGTATCTACCCCCTTACCAAAATTAATTGGACTCTAAGCGAGAGCCAGATAATAAAATCACTGGGTGAGTGTTTTTCATCGAGGAAAAGTCTAATAAATTTCTGAAATAATTCTCAGACGCGATGTTATATTGAGTAATTTTGATCGACTAAATCATTAGAAAGTGTAAAAGTAGAGGAGTGAGTGTTCCACCAGACATTTAAATAAGAAAATAAGCAAGTCGATGATTTGGATCTAGGAGTGTGAATAAGTAGAGAAGTTGAAATTAAGGAGCGAGTTGATCAATTCTCATAGACAAATCAAATAACAGAATTTTAAGAGTCAAGTTTTTGCGTTAGATCAAAATTCAACAAAATTGTAAAGTGTCTTTCTGAGGATAGATGAGATCACTCTAATTTTCTGCGTAAGTTGCAATAATTGTTTTCATCGATATTGTGTTTTTGAAAAACGTAATTCCAAACATACTACAGAAAATATTTTTTGGGGCTGTGCTCGGTCAGAAAAATTATTGAAATCATCTTTTTGTATAATGATGGCGAATATTGGTTTAGATTTTTTCGGGGTATGAAATTTAAATAAGTTACTTTCGGACGAGTGGTTCGTCCTTAAAAAAAGTAAATAAGCTTATTTAACGAATTAGTCGTACAAAGCTGAAAGCGAGCGGGTCCGAAAGTTCGACTGGAGTAAGTAAATGGGTGAAGGAATGAGTGAAGCGAATAAATAAGGGATCAAAAAGTAGCGACATCACTGGTTTAACTGGTGATTGTGGTTCAATCGATTTTTATGCAACTGGCTCTAATGGTGCTCCAGTTTGTGACTGAGAAATTCGTAGCTGGTAGATAGACCACAGGTCACCGAACCGGCGAACGCAGATCATACCTCATTTCAACACCAAAATATTAAATGGCTACGTTGCCAAAGCCTAAATTTTATGTAGGCTAAATTTGAAAAAAAAAAAAGTTGGTTTCCTATTCCCCGTTTGACCCTTTTTGGAATGTTTCAAAATAGATTTCCGCATGCGCATAGTTTGGTCCCATAAAAAGGCCCATGAACGCTCAAAAAGTGCATCTAATCGCGAATACTGTCGTCGATACATGGAATCACGTTTTAAAAATTTCGAATACAATTCAAAATACAGCCTATTCAGCATTGTCGACGATAAGAGAACAAAAATGTTTCAGCGTCTCATCTGGGTGCATAATATTTTGCACCATCTTGTGGCGTAGAAGCTGCCCTCCCCAATTAGGTGGTACATTTGTGCTTCCCCTCTCCCCACCATAAAAACTGTCGCCCCTCACTCCAGAAAATTTATAGGCGCACGACAAAACCTGGAACGTGCGATTTTCAATAATTTAATGGTGCGCGACTGCGTGTCGTCGATGCATCGTCACAAGGGGAAAACTAACCAGAAAGGCCAACGAGTGGGAGGGGAGAATTGGAAAGGGGGCTACACAACTCTGTACGGCAATAAATTAGGCCGATGACGATATATATAATATATGTATATATATGTGTGTGTGTATAGGTTTATTTCGACGACAACATCGAAGTCGAAAAGTGAAAGAAAGAAAAAAAAAATTATTTATTTGGTTATGGTTTCGTGTGTGTTCATGGTTATACCCTTATATGCCCCCCTATCATCTCCCCCTCAAAATAGAAAAAGAAAAATGAAATATACAGTGTGACTAAAAGAAAAAAACAGTTGTGGGTTGTGAAATATATACATAGCCTATCCGAGGCAAACAATGGATAAAACCGTGAAACGTGTCCCAATCAGTAGCTTATAACCTCACCACCCCCTCCATCCACAGAGGGTTGATATGCATGAAGGAAATTCGGTTATGCGTGCAATCTGTATGCTCGTGATAAATTACTTTATTTCACATTTTGGCCGTTGCACCCTTATTTGTCTCTCTCATTTTCACTCTCATTCGCTCTCTCTCTCTCTCTCTCTCTCTCTATCTATGCTTTTTCTCTTTCTTTCTCTCTCTCTCTCTCTCTCTCTTTCTATCTACCCCTTTTCTCTCTCTTTATCACTTCCACAGTATGTATTCTATAGGCATCCATATCTTTACATGCACATATATATATATACATATATACATATATATATATATATATATATATATATATATAATATTAATCCGACCGTCTAGCGCAATTTCTACGTTAACAGCCCCGCCAAACTTCACCCGCACATGGATTCGCACCAGCGTGCGCACCCTGTCCCCTTATTTTACAACGTTTCATCTTTTGCACCATTTTCGGCGGTTCACCCCCTCCCCATATCTTCATCCTGTTGTACCACACCATCGAATCCCTATTATTAATATAATATTGCTGTGTTTTCTTCGTAAATGGCCGCCCCCCTTTCTACAGCACAGTTTGGTTGAATGGCATCTCATTCGCCTGATACCTTGTTGATAAGTTTTTGGCCAAAATTAGGCGATAGAATGAAGGATTTTACGCTGATGCTGCTGCACGTATTGTAATATGGCGCTTTTTAAAGGGCGTTCGGGCGTGTGCGTACGCCAGAGGTGGTCTTTCGGTATTAACAGCTTCGTATTTTGTGTAATCGAAAATGGTCGAACGCGCACCGCTGCGGACGCGGTGTGAGGAAAATTTAGGCAGAAATGTTTGATTCGAAATTTAATTGGAATAATTGGCGGTCCTGTCTGTTGCTATTTTCGTTCGGAATTTAATTTCAACTATATTACGATAGGTACCTTATCGTGTATCATAATTATAATATACGCGTATCACACTCTTCGACACTGAGAATAGTATAGTCTACCCAAGGTACCAAGCGTATGAAAAAGTTACGACGTAATTTTTAATGCACTCAAAACACATTGACGAAATTACCGTATAATTTATTGACTTTAAGCAACAGATTTGAAATACAAATTAATATAATAACGGACGGGAAGATCGAGTCCTTTAACGTTGGATGGTTACGAAAGAAGTGAAGATACATATTATCGATTTTGATTTTCAAGTTAATTCCTAATTACTTACGCGCATTATTACAACGATGGGCCGATCTGACGTTGACCAATGCGAGTGAATGAAAGTGACCTTATAGATGACGAGTTAACGAAATAATTCCTTCTATAATATGAGGTATAGAATATTACGCTGATGCAGGAGTACGACAGGTAACGCTGGTAATTACAAAGAGATAATGTAAGGCGGGTAGAATGACGTAAGTGAGGGGTGAGATAGATGATATATGTATGGTTTCACGTGTAAATGATTCGATATTTGTGTGAAATCGTACGAGGTGTAATGATATACGGCTGTGAATTATGATGAGTAGGAATATATCGTTACATATGAGTACTTACACTTATCTCAAAATAAGTGCATCAATGTGAATTCGATGTCGATTAATGTCGTTTTATCCATTATCAGTCATTGTTATTCATAGATTAGCAGAGAGTAGGGATAATACAAACCTTATAAGACCCAGTTGTACCAAGTTTAAATTGTGTGATAAACTAATTTTATATAAAATATGATGAGAAAGGCAATATTTAGGGTAAGGTTTGCCACATTGACATACTGCCACGATGACACACCTATCAATATTTCATAAACTATTAGCGCCCTCTACATGAAAGGTAGCTTAGAATACGTACTAATATGTGCTAATATGCACCATCTAATAGTCGGCAAAATCACAGTTTTTTTTATGAAGGTATTTCATAATTTATATTTTTGACGTGATATTTTAAAGTAAATGTTAAAATTCCTAAATTAATTTTTTTTTTTCATATATTTTCTAATTACTGAAAGTAAGTGAATATATATACCAACGTATTTGTTGTTTTTTTTTCTATATTTTGAATGCATTATTTTAGAAATAAGTCCACAGGAATGGATTATCGAAAGGATTTTTTTAATTTTAAAGGAGTTGTGACAGTGGCATGCCTATACTTTTCATTTGTTACGATGACACACTTTTAAAATCATTAAATCAAGAAATGGACGACTCGTTGGAAATTTTTTTAGATATAAATTTACTAAGAAATACACAAGCCATGTGTTTCAGACTCCATCAGTGAAAGACATAGCCAGCTTTTCACTCAACCAAATTATTTGAAAAGTAAAAGCTAAGAAATTTGGAAGGGGCTACTCCGATTTAATGTTCATTGCAATAACTTGAAGTTTCTTTCACTAATTAGACGTACAAAAAGACTTTAATATGTTTTTCCATTTTATTTTTTTCATTTTTTATGTTTTTTCTATCTTTAACCATATTTTATACTTATATGGTTGGGTATATTTTGTTCTTATTCATTGAATATCTTGAATTTTTTTTGAAATAAGGTTGTTTCATGAAAAAAATATACAAATTTATATTTAATAAGTGTCATCGAGGCAGCCCAGATTTCAAAAAGTGTGTTAATGTGGCAAGTAGTGCTAGTATTTTTTGAGTGAAAAGTAGCTCATATTGATGAATAGGCTATAATCTCGATATAAAGTGAACGTACCTCCATGTAAAAATGTGAAGCATCTTTTTACATGAAGCGTGTTCAGTTTACATCGAGGTAGAGGTTACATTTTTTAAATGAAACGTTAAATCTGCCATAATGAGGAGGTCTATATTTTATTACATTTTTTATAATTTTTAAGAAACACTCATCATTATGATAGAATTTTGTTTTGTAACTTTCTGATCATTAATTATATAAAATAACTTTCTCAACAGGATTCAAAAGTGAGTTTACATGATTTGGGAATTGCTCACTCGCTGCGCTTGTTTTGCAAACTCTTTCACATGTAATCGTTCACTTTTGAACCTTGTTGTGTAATATACTGTTATTGTACAACTAGCCCAAAGGGAGAACTGAAATTGTGAGCTGGTAAATTAATTTGTTTTAAATCTGATTAGATACCTATATGCCATCAATTACCTGCATCCTTTAACAACATCCAAAACTTTAATTCTAACAATAGAACAGTGGAAATAATAAGAGCCCACACCAATTAATAAGGGCCGGAGAGGAAAAAACGGGCCCCGGGGTTCAAAATAATTATTTTAACAAATAATCTTTTTTTTTGTGTGTAAGGGTTTAGAGAGGGCCTGAGGGAATTCTCCCTTTTTCGCCTTCTCGCTCCAACGTAGCAATTAATTGCTCCAAACATTGGCAATACCTACAAACTTTGAATAGTCAGTTCTCCTTGCCTTCCTCACCAGAAATGAAAATTACATTTTGCGGAAACATTACATATTTTTCTACCAAGTTTACAAGATTTTATAAATATCTTTGTCTTCGGAGTACTTATTCAAAATTTCATTTTTTTCTCGCATCGTTTCGTTTTACCCGGCTAAATATTTCGAAATTCATTGGCTCACCTGTACTCTGGATTCTGGTAAACTAATTTTAACGGCTACTTCCTCTCGCATAAATATGTCCGGGTAACGAGTTTTCGAGAATAAATTTTCTAGAACATCTAACTGCGTTCTGGTAAACGTGGTTCTTTCTCGCCTTTGTTTCCTCGGATTTCCTACTGTACAAACAAATAAAAATTATACAATTAGACCTATCGGTATTATAGCCACTTATTAAAGTGATCTCAACTTGTAAACTTCGTTGCAGCTTCAAAGAAATCTTTTTGGAAAAAATTTCAAATGAAAACTGTTTATAATACCCTGGAAGAAAACAGAGACGTTATAAATTATAAACAATAAAAATATAGATTTCTGGACGAGTTCTGAAAGCACTACACCTTGATGTAGGTTTTAGTCGGATGAAAATCAATCAAGTTGATGCTTATATAAGATAAAAACCTTTTGTTTTTTAATGCGTTACGTGCACTCGAAGTATTTGGTGATAAGACAGAGGCGAAGCTGGGATGAAACTTCTGGTGGTTTTTTCTAAAGTGAAAATAAGTAAAACTTTTTTTTTTTGGTTTTTGCGAACAGTACTCGAATTTTTCAGGGAGGCCTTCACTAGGTTTCGAGGGCTTAGTCCCTCATTCTCCTTTAGCTTTTCCTGTGTTAAAGGAGAATTTTTAAAATAAAAAATGAGCTGAGATTTAAAATAAAAACAAAAATTCGTATTTTTGCCACTTGTCGGTTGCCTGTATCTCTTAGAGACTGCTTCTTGGTTAGATGTTTTTGAGTAGGTTTTCTATTTAAAATCCGTTTATTAATCTTCGTGTCATGGAACGACCTGTGGACAGGGCTGAATACGTTTTTCGTTTCCTAATTCATGGAAAATTTTGGCACTAATAACTCAAATTCATATATACATATATATAAGCCAATTTTTTGTTACCACGTACAAGTCACAATTTATATTCGATAGTCACGAGGTTTAGCACGAATATTAGAAGTAAGCCAAGGACTTGACTTATTGATTTTGTTGCGGATCAGCCGTACGGCACTTCCGGTAACACTGTTTTCGTTTTTGTTTTAGCTATAAAATGCCTAATTTTAGACCAATAAAAACGTAATTCGGAACAAATATTTATTATGATCTATTAATAACTTTTTAGTGACAACCTAATTTTATAATTTTTGAAAACCAGCTTCTACAAACGAAGCTGCTGCGGCGTTAGAGTTTTTTACATAAGACTGGACATGTTATTTGAATGATGAGAAAAAATAAGACAGTGACCAAGACCAAGAACACAGTAGTTTTAGGCCGGTGTTCGTAGTCGACACTAAGTGTTCACTAACCCAAGGGTCTGTCTTTAAACGGCAGTGAAGCTGCAAAAAAAATAGTTTAGTTGATAATAATAAGACACGTAGCTTCTTTATGACAAACTATATTAAAGCTATGAAAAAAAGTTTAGTTTTACTGGGAAATATAGCTGAGAACTGCTAGTTTTAAACAGACACTTACACTATGAATACCTGCCTTAGTTGTGATTTTGATCTTGATCTTGGTGTTCGATACTCAAACTTTGTCTTGGACTTACCTTCAGCCGAAGAGACATCCCACTGCTGACCAATGGTTTTGGACTTGCAAAAAAGGCAACAATTATTTTCTATTTAACAATATTCGGTCAATGATTTACCGTCTCTACCTACTTACTCGACTCTCTTTACTTCCTTCACTCACTCGTTCCTCTCGACTGCCTATCTATTCGACCTCTTCCATGCAATCGAACGTCTCAAATCCCACAATCCAGTCTACCCTTTCAAACAGATCAACTCGCTCAACCTCTAGCCGTTTACCAAGTTAACCTTCTTTAACTACCCGCTCGTCCTTTCAACTCCCTCTGCCGCATTGACCAGTGCTATCCCCTCGTGCCTGTGAACCTTTTCCATCCGTCTATTCCTTTCACAGCAAATGAGCACTCGACCCCATCTACTCGTCGAACTTGCTTTATCAGCAATTAATAATATTGACAAAATATACTGTAGTGACATAACGTAAGATAGGTATTCGCAGCGAAAATTAGCCCTTGTGAATCCAAGTTGACACTAAAAAAGCAAACGAAGGAAGTCTAATATATTAACTTCAATGTTGGATAAATGGAGTTCTTTCTGGTTACTTGGTTATGTACACCACGGCATGTCATAAATCTATAAGAACGAAGATAATTATTGTAGATGGCAGATTAGGTAAGTACTGTGCTAATAATCTGCAGATACAGACTCGATGTGGCGAAGAATGCAAATTCAAGTTTTTCACCGGAACAGTTTCTGGTAAATGTTTCCAAGGTTTTTTGTCTTAAACTCAATATATGAATTATTTAAAACGAAACAAAATGTTAAAGAAGATCGAAAAAAAAATGTTTTTCAATATTTCGACCGACAAAAACGTAGAAAATTCTTTCATTTTTATCAAAATATATTGAAGAAAATTCCTATACATAAATTAATTAAAAACACTTACTGGTTTTTAAAAAAATACAGATTTTAAAAATTCGAGACAAGATAGAGCCACGGGTAACCCTTTTCTATTTCTTTTTACTTTCCACTAGAAGTTACTACTTAGCATGGTTCACTTCCAAACTTCGCGAGTACCTTATATCCAGTTTTGGCTCTGAATTCTTATTTTTTCTCAAATTGCCAAAGTCAACAAGTCTTGACCATAATCAAGGGACATTAATCAAGATCTTTGTATGCGTCATATTCTCATATCCCTTCCCCCTTTCAAATTCATTTGTAATTCGAAATTTTTAGCCAAAAAATTAACCCCAATTATCCCCGCTTCAAGTGAATATACTCACATTATCTCATTATGGTTCGATTACTCTGTACATACAGCAAACAGCCACCACTGCGTTTGTAAAAAAAATATTTTACGTTACAGCGTCTAATTGTTTGTACCATCCCAAAAAATGACTGATTCGAAACGTTTAAAAAATTAACGAGCAAACATTCGACCGAAGGGGTGCGGAATGTGAGTTTAACAACAAAAGAGGAAGGGGCGGTTAAATGCGTTTTTCTTCGACCCCCTTTCACCCCCTCGATAATTTTTATTACTTCGTGTATTCGTCGACAAATTGAGCAGAAATGGTGGTTGGTTGGTGATGTTGCCGTTGTTGTTGTTGTTGTTGTTTGCTCTGGAAGCGATTTTTGCCCTCGTGAGAAGGGATCAAATTTAGACCGCACGTTTGTTTATTTTAGATTGGTTGCCGAAGGAGTGGGAAAATGTGTGCTTAATTATACATAGGCGCAGAAAATGGGTACCGACGGAAAACGAGAGTTAAAAGATTAAAGGGAGTTTATGACACTTGCGCACACACGCCTAAAAAACACACACTTACACGAGGTTTATTTTTAATGTAGGTTTTCGTACGTACAATTACGTCTGAGGGAGGAGCATGTGCTAGAAGAGAGAAAAAAAAAAAAGAAAAAAAGGAAGAGAAGCTCTCTGCACGTGAGAATGGTTGGAACTGGAGAAGGCTTTTTTTGAACAGCGTGTGCATCGGCAGTTTCTTCAAACACTGCTTTCATTCCAGCGGTTAGCGAAAAATGAATTGTTTCGTTCACGTACGACCTTTTATTTACCTTTCCAAGAACTCGTAAAAACACGAAAAACACTCAATCATTTTTTCGTTTGAATTGGAACGAAACCGTCCTCTTCTTTTTCTCACCTCTGCAGTTTGGAAATGTCGACGACCTTCACAAATGTTAGAATTTCGGTGGGACAACCGTTGCTGGCATTCTGGGAGCTTCGTTGATGATATTCGTGCATTTTAAAGTGTTTCAGACGAAATAAATTCAAAATAAATCTCGTCACGACCAGAGCGTAGTGAGGATCGACATTAATAATTGGGGGACTTTCGAGATTCAAACATTTGATATTTTCATATTTTCCAATTTAAAAAGAAAAATCTTTAAGGAGCGGGTGAGCGACTAAATTGAGGAAGGCGTGGTGGTCTCAGTACGCCAAAACCTGACGGAGCCCCATCAGAAAAAAATCTAAAATGTTTACCTACTGTTAGTCTGGTCGAGAGAAATTTTTTATTGGGACAAATCAGAATAATTTTGGTTTGTTTACCGATCGGTCAGTTTGGGTATCTAAAATAACATACTAAAAGTCACATTCCCCTCGCCGCGAGCGTCTGTGGATATGGGGGTGTGAACATGGCTCCAAAACGATTTTTCACGTTTATATCAACAAATGTTGATTTTTTCGAAGACGTAGTATGGTATTGAAATGTTTGTACTAAATTTCCTATAACATAGGTTTTATGTATTTTAGTCATTTCACGTCTCCCTCTCATGCTAAATGAGCGCCAAAGATTGTACATTTTCATTGTTTACTGAAACCATAACTATGGGTACAGTTGCTATATTGAAGCAGTAATTTTAACTCATGATGACACAATACTTCGGACGCATTCAGTTTTGAATGTGTATCTGAATGGGGTGTAAGGGGGAATGTTCCCCAGTTTTTTTTATTTTTCACTGACTGCATAATTTCAAACAGTGGAGCGAAAAAAGAAGAATTAAAAAAAATTTTTTTATTAATAATTTTTTACAGATCTGACAAGATCTACCTTAGAATATTGGTTAAAATAAGAGGCCCTTCTAGGTTCCGAGAAAACTTAAAAACTGCAAAATTAAAATGGAGAAGAATTTCTACATATTTCTCTTTTTTTTTTCATCACAACTTTTCATTTCAGCTGGTAAAACAAAAAAAAAAAAAGGAAAATGAAAAACTAATATCATTAGATACCCTTACCCCCACTTTGACGCCCATGCAAAAATGAATGCATCGTGAGTATTGTGTCATTATAAGTTGAAGTTATAGCGTCAGTGTAGTAACTGTATTTATGCTTACAGTGCTCAATAAAAGGATATCATCCTTCGGGCTCGTTTGATAGAGGAGGAGTACATCAGACGACTAAAATGAATATCAACTTTTTTGTAAAAAATTCAGTGATAAAGATTTTTATTCCGAATTACTTTTTCAAAAAAATGATATTTGTTGAGATAAACGTGAAAAACCGTTATGGGGGTATATTTACTCCATACCTGAGGACATTCGCGACGGGGAATGTGACTCTTACTATGTTATTTTAGAAACCCAAACAAACGAATTAGTAAAATAATCAAAACTATTCGAATTTATCAGAATAGAAGAGTTTTTTGTTCTCATTTGACTGGACTTCGTTAAAAAAAACGATAAAATAATTATACTTATTTTCATTTGAGAAATAATGACAAGACCTTAAGTCCTATCAGAAGTTTTCTCCTGGTTTCGTCATTGAAAATGGTTTTTTTAAATCTCAGTCGAGTTTTAACCTTCGGCAAACCCTATGGTTACGCCACTATTAAAACCAACCAGCTTAAGAAGTGTTTGAAGCCCATCAAATTCTGATGGACATTTAGGGGTTATAAATAATAAGCAGCGTCAAACTTTGCAAATAAAAAAAATAATTAGACAAAAAAATTGACTATTTTAAATTCAAAGTACGTTCAAGCAGTAAGCATACACAGCGAAAAAAACTGTAAATCAAACGAATTTTTGACATCTTCTAAATTTCATCTGTTATCGTGAATTTTGGACATTTTTTTAAGAAATTCCTTTAAACAGTTAACAAGTGACAGCTGACCTTAAATAAATGACAAGGCACTTGGGAAATTTACATTTGTTTTGACATTAAAACTTGAACTTTATCGAGAATTAATTTTGAAGATTTCCAACGTTTACAAAATCAATAATTACCATTTGTAGGATGAGAACAGGGTATCTCTCCATATTGCATCTCAACAGCATCAATCTAAAAAATCTCTCAGAATCTCAGATTATATCTGTCATAATGGCGAAGCCTCTGTGGCAGCTTTTCATATTTTTGAATGAAACGAAATCAAGTTGTAAATGAAAACATTCATTAGTAAGTAGGTATAAATAAAAAAATTAAAAAAACTCTCGAACAAATCCACCCAGCCTTTTGAAACATTTAACTTTTGATTGATAAAGATCGCAATTGTTCCCAAAGATGAAAAACTTTTTCTGTAATAAAAAGAAAAAAAAATGAAAAAAAATGACTTACGACCCTCTGATATCTTGTAATATTTTTTCCTCTCATACTTGGTTCGTCGTCCAATAGACGATGTCCAAAAACGCGGGGAGAATCGCAGTAAATAATCAAAGGCCAAATAAAATTGAAAAAATTGTCCAAGAATTGGTAATAATTTTTCATTAACAAAATCTTACTTACTCGGTGGATATCCGATGGATTGATGCAACGAATCCATTATATTATTCATGCCATAAGGTACACTCTTAAGCGGATAAGGTGACATTCCGGAAGGAGTGGTTCCACAGCTTCCACCGCCAAACGCTGAAAAACCCAAGTCGCCTTCTGGGTTACAACTATAAGAATCACCGATAAAAAAAAAATTAATGAATCAATAAATGAACCACAAAAAACTAGGTTAAAAATAATATTCAAATTGAAAGAAAATTATTTTAAATAAAAATTATTCACAATTTTATTTCACGAACACATAGTTCAGAATAATATAGGCGAGTGGGGAGGGGGGGGGGAAAACAATGACAAAAATTATCGAATCCTTTGAATACACATTCGCACCGCACTATACTTCAGTAATAAGTGATCACGATTGGCTGAATGATTGTATGTCTATAATCCTACGAAGGTATATTGTAGAAAACATATGTTGCTGGAATGTAGGCTCCGGCGACAAACTGGCTACCTGAATGGTCATCTCTGCGCACGTTGATCATTCCTTTCGTCGTCTGTGGCTCGCTCAAAACTAGAACGACCTTTTCATATAAAAGACCAAAAAGAATGAATGCCTTCTTTTTTTTTTTTCGCTACCTGAGTTCACATTTCACTAATATCTATCTCAAAATGCTAGGTCACGAATTTAATTTACTTTTGTCCTTTCTTATTCTTCAGACCCACGGGCACGGTTCTTTTTACTTTTCCTTCCTTTTCATTTTAGTGCTTTTTTTTTTTTTATGTAGGTACCATCTACAGTTCTACATGAAGGTAATGTACAGTATCTCTTTATTATTTACCAGTTATTTTTTCGACAAAAATCAGTTTTACAGCAGTGCTTTTACTTCTTGGGAAAAAAAATTTTATCTAATATTGGCCGGAAAATCGATTGCAATCGATTATTTCAAAGAAAGGAGAGTATGGCCGTTGATTGAAAAAACAAATTAGCGGTATTTATGATTCAGTGGCGGGGACTTCACTAGGGCACGTATCGCACTTGCACCACGCGAGAAATTTTTGCATTAAAAGACATTTTCCCACAAAAAAAAAACAATTATTTGCAACAGCCATCCCAAATACAGACGTTTTCGTGCGTATTAACTTTACGAGTACGTCAAGTAGCAGATTTCACCCCAATGGCCGATGTTGAAAAGTAAAATTTTGCGCATGTGCAGGTTGGGACTTGCTAAGATCACAGAAATATAATCATTGCATTGGTTAAATGGAGCGTGAGCGTTCTAGTATTATGATTATATTTCTGTAGCTAAGATTACCTATTAAATCGGTGTCTCGGCTGCGCATGCGCACTTTGTCTTATCCAACGTTATGAAACATCTGAACCTCCAGATTTAGCGAAAAACTTATTGTCAAGTTGCCACTTCAGTACAGTTGAGCACTACATTTCGTCTTTGAAACAAACACGTCTTATTTCACTTAATGGTTCCCACTAGCGTGCCCGCAGATCTCTAAAGTTAAGGGTGCCTGAGAAAAAGTGTAAAAATTTTTTACTCTCCCCCACAATTTTTTCCTCGTCCTATTGTTACACGCTCGACTCTCCAACAATTTTTAGGCCCCTTTATATTTTACCTAACGTAATTATTTATTTTTCCTCTTTTTTTTTATACACAAAAATATTTTATTATTGCACATTATGAAAATGAAATGAAACTTATTTTAATATTGGGATTTAAGACCGAACTAGATGGCGCTGCGAGCGTGTGGCGAATGGGTGATCACGGAGATAAAAGTCAGATATAGCTTATTCGTTGAAAAGGTGATAACAGGTACTATAATTTGATTTGGGATTAAATAATTAAATACTGAAGATTATGTAATTTTTTTTTTGCTGTAAATTTGAAGACAGATGACGTTTACATAAATCTGGAAGAAAATTATTACTGTCATTGTAACTACTGCAAATACCTTAATTTCAGTTTTAGCTTTGATATTGCATAGAATCAAATGTATTTTCGTACATAATCAGCCATTCACCGTCTCAACAAATTACTGCCAGATGTCAGCCACTTTGATCTTAAATCTCAATTATTTATTATTTATTATGAAACAAATAAGTTGCGGTGGGTGCCTGGCACCCACCTACGTACGCCTTTGTTGATTCCTCAGCCACCATTTAAGCCAGAGAGGGTTAATGTTGTTGAATAGAAGATAACATTTTCAAAATTTCCGTGCAATTTTTTTAATTATCTTTAGCTATTTGTAAAAAAAAAAAAAAAAACGAACGAAAAAAATGCAAATTTTAACAGAAAATTTGGTGTTTTTGGAATTTATAAACCTCTTTCTTTTCAATCAATAATTCCTCAGCCGCTGTTTAAACTAGTAAGCTGGAATTAGTACTGCTAGAAAGATGAAAAAATTTATTTAAATCTGTATTCCAACGAAGTTTTTATTCATCCGTAGCTGCTTGAAAATAAACGAACAAAAAAACGCAAATAAAAAGAAACTTCGTCATTTTTGTATTACTTAAATACATTTTGAAAAAAATTATTTTTGATAGGTTGTTACAAAAATTAGTATTTGACACTCATTCGAAGTAGGTGATTGTTACTTTACGCACTTGTATCGGAAATCCTAACTATCTCACAACTTCCAGCTACTCTATGCAGAATTATCAAAATCCGAAAGTTTCTTCCCAGACATCGGTTCCAAAATTCACAATAATTTTCAGATACGGAGAAAATAAAGTAGATATTATCTAATGTAAATTGGTACAGGTGACTGACTCTCTCTCTCGCGAATCGACCATTGTGTTTCTTCCTCTCTCTTTTTTTTAATTTTGTATTGCATGGGAAAAACATAATTCGCCGCAATTTTTATGGTTACTGCATTGTTGCGGGTGGTTTAATAAGATACAGAAATTGAATACCATTAACTGCATTATGCAATCAATTATTCACGCCTATACATTGCATATTATTCGATTTTTAATTTTCATAGTCCAGTTAAGAAGTTGCTTCACTAATTTAGATAAAATATAAAAATAACCTACGCGTAGAAAAACTTTTACTCGATTCTTCAAAAAAATTTTGTTATTACCATTCACTTCTTGTCGTACAGACACAATCTCTGCTTAAAAATGAAAAGTGTCAGGTGAGAGAAAGCTTCAGGAATCAACTCTATTAAAACTATATGTATAAGCCATTTTTATGTCCAATTTCACAGGTCATATGGTTACAGGTAACTGAGAATTTAAACTAGAATTTTTGTTTTTTTCCTCAAACAGGCCTACATTCTTCTTTTTAATAATTCAGAAACTCAAAATAGGGGCGCGTTTTTCAATTTTAACATATTAGTTTTTAATATTTTCTGATCAATAATCATGTATTTTTTTAGCTGTTATTAAGTTGGAATCGTAAATAATTTTTTTTTTCAATGAATTTATTTTCTTTACTATCTCGCTTCAACCTAAGAAAATTTCTTCAAATTTAAAAAAAAAATCATGAAACCTTCGTGAATTTGATCCATCAAAATCATAAAATGAAAGGGAAAACCCAATTAAGCCCGCAATAAACATTCATTTGGCTAAATCAGATGATTTTGTCTATTTCTTTCCCACATCTTGTTTCTTTCTACATCCTGATACTCAAGCTAAAGGACGAGACTTAAATCATTTCCTTTTGAAATGCCCCAGTCTATCTAATCCTCTAACCAAATTTTTCAGTTCTATCTTCAAATAATACTTTCCGTCCTACTAGCTGAAAATTCCGTTCTGTTTCTCACTCGATTTCCCACACCACTTCATGCATAGGAGATAAATGCAAAACCAATTTCCTTTCATCCTCTAAAATTTCATCTTTCTTATTAAGAGTAGTGGCTCGAAACCCCAAGCTTACGAATATAAGAAATTTAATCCCCAAAAAACGATTGAAAAGAAATAAAAATATCAAAATTTGGAATATTTATTTGGAAATAGCCTGCAGGATATTTTACGTAGGAAGTACTGAAAAACGAAGCTAACTTTAGCAAAAACATAATTAGTAGCATTTAGAACTGCACGTTGTCTATCACAGTAAAAATTAAAATCATCGAATTTTAGCTCATACTGACGCGCATGCGAATGGGAAAATAATCCTCAATCCTTCCTTCTCACATACCTTTCTCCTTTCTCATAAGTAACTAAATATTTTCTCGTAATGTTGGTGGATATTAAATTAAATAGGTATTCAGTTTGAAAATTAATGGAGTTTAACGCCAGTGATTGGAATGCGAGTAATTTTCATTATTCCAGTCGCCGGTGCTTTTTGTTTTACAAAAAAAAAGAATACTGTAGTTGTTCAACTTTACTTACCCTGAGGCGAGTGCGTTTGGCCACATGAAACGACCACTAATACTGAAACATAGAAATAAAATAATTCATCGTTAATACAAAAAAGTTACACAATAGGTACCTACCTACTTATTGGAGATTAATAAATTGCTCGTTTTTAAAATATCGAGTAATTAAGGTTTTTGAAACAATTAATATTTGTCATATCTTTTTCACCACCGCGTCTCACTTACCGACCATAATACGTTCTAAATTTAATCAATGCACCTTTGAAAGATTTTCGAGAATAAATCTCTATCTAGTCTTTGATATTTTTTCTCTATCGAGATTAGCTGGGTATCAATAAAATTTTGAATGAACTGCCACGCGGATCTCCTCCCAGCGTGGTTCTGCTATTGTTTTATTCAACCACACCTGCCTTCCTTATTTCGAGTTTCATCAATATCACCTGAAGTTAGGCTCAAATTTAGAGCAAGGAAGGAGATTAAAAACCGCTCTCCTACGTTGAGCTGGGCTTAGCACCCCAAATTGGAACGTAGAAGCAGCAAAAATTACGTATTTTCCTGTTTTTATGTTTTTCAGACTAGTAAATTGAAGTTAAAAACATTTCGGATCCCGCAAACAGCTCCGCTAGAAAATATAGGCTTTCAAAACAAAAACTAAATTACACTAAAAATTGGTAAACATTAGTACATAGATCAAAAACTGAAGTACCCGTCTAACAGACGGGCTAGACAATAATACCACAAAATATCACCAAATATCTGACTTATTTTATAAGTTTTCTTAATTGAGTAAGAAACCACTCTGTAATTCAAGAAGATTTCAACTTTTTAACCGTATTATTTCTTCAAAAAATGTTACCTTATAAATATATTTGTGAATGTATTCGTACTTTATTGTCAATACCTGATAATTTTTATGAATTGATTCTATTTCTTGCTTTTAAAATGTGTAAATAAGCTTGAAAAAAGACGTTAGGCAGAGGTTAAATGAAGCACCTATATTTAATACTTTTCTTTACATGACTTAATGAAACATTCCATCTAATGATTTTAGAATTTAAAGGCCATGGATCACTATTGTCATTCAATAAAGATTTTAATAGACAACAGTGACATACTAAACTCTTTTTTTTTTTTTTTTTTTTTTTTTTTGTTGGGAGGGAGAAAATTAAATATTCCAAACTTAAAATTTTCAAGTTTTCCTAATTTATAATTTTTTCCTTCCCAAATCTAACTGTATGGCAATTTTTGTTTTTGTTTTGGATATAAAATTTTTAATTTTTGACCAATAGCTACAAAATTTAAAACAGATATTCATTATGATTTATTATAACTTTATATAAATTTTGATATGGATCGGTCGTACGGTACTTCAGGTATAGCTATTTTCGTTTTTGTTTTGGCTATAAAATCATCAATTTTCGAACAACAGCTACAAAATTTATAGCGAATATTTATAATTTGCTACAAATTTTGGAGCGGATCAGTCACACGGTACTTCTGTTAACATTATTAATTTTGTTTTTATTTTGCCTATATAATGTAAATACTTATTACGATCTATTAATAACTTTTTAATGACTATACCTAATTTTATATTTTTCAAAAACCTACTTTTTCTTACGGAGCTGCTGCTGCGTTAATTTTTTTATTTTATTCCTTCCAACAGAAAAAAAAAAATGCATATCTGGAATGAATCTGATGACATAAACATAAACAAAATCACTAGTCGGCTGATGTATAGCTTGGCCTCTTGTTGGGTTATTTATTTGATAGGTAATTTTCAATAGCACTCACACACAGATACTAATGTTAAGATTACTTTCATACACGCACTCACACATAGACACTTGATGCAAGACAACTTTAAACCTTAATTTCAGCAGTTTGGTTTGAACAAATTTTACTTTTTGTGGTCTATAAACCACCTGTAGGATATTCTGCATATGTGGTATAAATTTTGAAATATTTCTTTCAGTGCATTGGGAGAACATTAGGGATAAAGAATGCCAACTTGTATTCATATATTGGATAAATAATGATTGTGTTGAATCCGGCGCGTACCCTGGATTTTTCTCTGAGGTGAGGCTGAGAAAAATTTAAGGTAGGTATAAAAAAATTTTATTTTCTTTTTCTTCAACTTCCATCCCCTTCTTTCTCCCTTGTCCAAGTACGCCACTCGTCAAACTTTATTCGTAAATTTGTGAGGATAACTGGCTAACTGATGTAGTCTGATTACACAAGAACAGTTGGTAGTTGAAATATGACTTTGAATGAAAATTATGTCAGAAAACAAGATCCCTTCACTGTAAACACGTAAATCAAATTAACATACACATAGGCTTAGGGTCAGTGGATAACTTTAGGTGTATATTTGATTTTTGTGCACAAAATGAAGAGACCCTGATGTAATTTTTGTTCAAGATTATGTTTCGGCTACTGTATCTCCTTGTAAGCAGACTATACTCGTCTACTGCAGAGATTCATTTTATAGGAGTGTGCCAGTGTTTGAATGGTGTTCATAAACACGGAAGATTGAAAAACAATATAAAATTCATATGCCTCGTGTAATTGTGTATCGTACATATTATGTATTGTGTACTACATTCTACGGTTCTTTTGTTGAGTCGGCTCTGTGAGGGAGCTTCAGCATTTCAAGCCACCCACTTGGGTACGTCTTTGCGTTCAATTTTGTAACTATTGATTGAAGCCCCGAATTAGCATTAAATCGGATATATCGAAAGTACTATCCGACCAATCCGCACCGTTTATCACATATTAGAATAGATTATAGGAATATTTGTTTTGAATTTCGTAGCTATCACCAATGTCAATAGAAATGTTTGGGAAAAGGTCTCTTCTCACATTTGTATGCCACTGCAGAGAGCAGAGTCACTCTTTCAAGAATCTATTGTGACGGAAACTTTGGTTGTTTAATAAATTTGATTTTCTCAGAAAATAACTGAACCAAAGTTACCGCATATTATGTTTTGACTTCAAGTGATAATTGAAATATTAATTCAAAATACAATATGGACTTGTTTATGGAGCCTTTTAATGTTATATGGTTACAGCTCGTTAATACGGAGATCCATGATATTGATGTCCAAATTGTCATGCACATTAATACAATTATTAAGGGATGCATACAGAGGCAGATTTACAAATTTGGTGGTTATAGGCCAGCTAAAAGAAAATTGATCATCTTGTAGTTATAAGATGTGGCTTAAACAGCTTGCTGGTAAATCCACCAGCACGTATAATTAGGACTGACGTGGTCCAATAAGAATGAGTGAAAATGAGGTAATTTTGCCTCGATTAATAGTTCTTTCTAGAAGACTGTCGAATATTAATTTGAATTAATAAATTTCGGAGAATGTATCATTCGCGGAGTAATTTGAAAGAGGTAAAAATGATCATGTGGAAATGTTGGGTTAGTGAGACAGATAAATTGATAGGAGTGTCCAGTGAGTGAGATGGAGTTGTGTATGTGGTTTGACATTGTACAAACTTATACATGGCCTTAAACTATTAGGTGTCCACGTGACCTCATTGCGATGATATAATATAAGATGGATGATTATAAAACAATAGTGTAGCGATAAATTGACAAGAATTATATGAGAGAAAATATATCGTTACATATCTAATCGTATTTTTTGTAAGTCAACATCAAATTGAAGCGTAGAATCATAACTTGCATATTGACATAAGTTGGTGATTAGGTTCTGCGTGCTCATCTTGGGTCACTTTGCAGGAGCCGCTCCTTATGGGCCTGTTCAATTTTCATTTCATGATTTCGGAGAATTTCAACATCGAAACTGTCGTTTACATTAGCCTTGGATTTTTGATTCAATGTCATATTCCGTAAACCCTCATGCGTTTGAAGATGAATAGTTCTACAGTCATCAATCGCTGAAAAGTTACTGAGTGGATTACTTTTCATTTTTACTGTGTGTATAATTGTTGAAGTAGTGAGTGTATAATGTTTTGTGGACTGCTGCATTCTATTAGTTGTTTTGCAAATGTCTATATGTGATTTAAGGGCGTAAATAAGGAGGTTCTAGGGTCCGGATAATCCCCAAGTAAAAAACACTGCTTTATATATGAAAATAGAGTGTCTTTGTCAGTGGTATTGATGTGCCTATGGCCAGAAGGGGGGATTGTCCGAAGAACCAGTGGAGAATTCGTTTGAAAAGAACTGTCAAGGAGATTGATGATGAATAAGGTATTGTTTAAAGTTTTAA
Organism: Ericerus pela; assembly: GCA_011428145.1. Lineage (NCBI taxonomy): Eukaryota > Metazoa > Arthropoda > Insecta > Hemiptera > Coccidae > Ericerus > Ericerus pela. The sequence goes on from WOFM01002262.1 coordinate 62,680, forward strand.
AAGTATAACAAGACTGAGTTGAGAACAATGAAATCATACAGATTAATAATTGTTATTGCTTAACAAATAAAAATAGCAACTCTACTTTTTATTTGGGCCGCATCGTTTTCTCTGGAATTTAATTATTTATTTTTATTTATTTATTTATTTATTTATTTATTTATTTATTTATTTATTTACTTATTTATTTATTTATTTATTTATTTTACCAACTTTTACATTAGGTGTAAATAAATATTCTAGGTACGAAAATCATCTTCTCTCATACAGACGTTCTTTTATCATCATGGAAGGGTTGGGTCATTTGTCTCTAAGAGGGATTTTCTTCTTCTTGAATTTTTCTTGTAATATGATTCTTCCATTATCTCACTGTGTCCCTGGATGATAAGAATTTGTCTCACTTTTACACGATTTCGGCAATTGACTGAATTAAAACCTAGTAAATGATGAGAAATTAATAATTCAGGTATACTACTCTAGAAAATAAAAACTGAATCGATGAACCATTTATAAGCCAAGTGCAACTAATAATTACGAATTTTGTGTCGAAAAATGTGAAAGTACCTACTGGATGGTACTTCAAATATCGTTTTGAACAGGATTCTCTTTCGAGGGGGAAAATGTATAATCTCCTCCACCTTCTGATATTCTTCATTTGTTTTTCTTTATTTCTTGTTTTCAAATTCGAGATTGTTTTCCCCCTTTTTGTCTCTTCTTCTTTCTTTACATAGGCACCCTATTCCACCAAGCGCCATTGAACACTGATGGAAAACGAAAAAAAAGAAGTACAAACACGTTGGAAAAATTTAATAGCTGGAAAATGATAGCAGAAAAATTGAATGATTTTACGGAGAGAGAGGGGAGGGAGAGGGTGTATAGATAGGTATCAGAATTACGATGAAAATACGAAAAATCGTGTGTAGCAAAATTATTAAACGTCATAATAATATATACGTATAATCATAGATTCGGTATTTGATTTGGCGCGAGGGGATGGTCTGAGGGGATGGCTTTGGAAGAGGAACGCTTAAGCAGGGTGGCGGATTAAATGCGGTCGAACAAAAAACGTTTAATATATAGGATATATGTCGGGTTGTTGGCGGTTTTACCGTTTTTAATAACGTTTTTCAATCGCTCTTGAAAAATATATACGATAACAAACAAAAGCCGAGAAAAATGCCACAGAGTGAAAGAGAGAGAATGGTTTCTACATAAAATGGTTGTGTATGGTGGCGTGTGTAGGGTGTCTTATAGCCTACTGTATGCATGCAAAGGCTGTGTACAGTTTACTGCAGCCTACATACGAAGAAGAAAAAAAAAATACTCGAAGCGTCGAGAGTCGAATGTTTTCGCCACTCGAACGATTCTTAACTGCGCTGGAACGACACCAAACTCCAGAAAGAGAGAGAAAAAAAGAAAGTCGTTCAGCCGTATGAATTACTAGAATTCAAGTTGAAAATCTTGAAGACAAAGTGGAGGGGAGAGGGGAATTTACTACGAAGGAACATTATGGTACTCGAATGATGTACGCCCTCTTGAATTCGTATAAAAGATCACCCAAAAGACCAACAAAATGGTTTATACCCAAGTTATATACGTATATGTGTAAACTATACATATATATATATATATATATATATACACATAATATGTGTAGGCTATGAAGGCTATACGTAACATGCTCTCCTTTGGGGGAGTAAAAAAAAATATTGTGGTGCTGTAACAGATGTGCCCCCTGCGTTTTTAATTTCTGTACGTATAGCTTTCAATTGCTTTTGCCTTTCTTTCTCTCTCTCTCTTTCGTCTCTTGCTTTTTTTTGTATTGTGCTGTTGTCGTTGTTACATTCCTCTTAGGTGGGTGCAACTGTACCATTGGATTTGATTCTTCTTACCACCTCTTCTCTTTTTTTTTCTTCTTCCTGTTTTCTTTCTTCTGATCGAAATTTTTATCAATAGCTATCGGCACAACAAACGCCCGCCTTCGTAAGTTATTGCCTTTTCGAGTGCTTTCGCACCTCTTCCCCCTCCCCGTCTCCACTCGACCATTTGATAAGTTTTTTTGTGAATATCGAATCGTGGTCACACACGATCATAAATTCGCTCTCGAAGGAGTAGGTATTATTTCGTGTGTTTATTGTTTCCACTTGGTTTTATGGTTTCAGTCGTTAAGTACAACTTACACAACATACGTTTCTGGTTGATTAACTAAAGTGAATTATTTCTCGCTGGGCGTTGTTGATGCCGCAAATATGACCGTAGAAGAGCTTTGGGGAAATAAAACCTCAGTATGGGAGGAAAATACAATCAATTTATTAATTTTTCACGTATCAAGTGTGCCAGTTATGATCATGTGGATTGTGGTTAGTAGATGGTGGATGTGTATCCGGTGTATACACTGCTCTACTGTAACGCTGAAAGCATGCTTAATACTATCACCGCTTGGGATGATAGTCAGCAGTGGTGAGCGAAAGCAAAGCAAAGACAAAGATCACGCTAGTCTTGATCTTGGTATTATTCTTTCATCAATACTCCGAAGACAGTTTCAAATATGTTTCATCTTGCAGTAGTCAGTATTGTCAGTATCGTAAATTTGTCATGTTGCAGCGTGTAGTGGTGCTAAAAAGTGTTTAAAATTAATGTAAGTCGATCAATTTCCCAGACACAACCACTTTTGGGTGAATTTCGCAATCCGAATCCTTCTCTCTCTGAATCATAAATAAGTTAATTAGGTAACGATGTCATAATTCTCTCGAGAGTCGCGAGCCACTCATGGGGTTAACAGATCTCAAATATTCAACAGGTTTCGACACATTTACTCTGCAGACCCTTTTCAATAACACCAGAGTTTTTCAAAACGGTTTTGTATGTTGTAAAGAAATGTTGAAAAAGTACTGATTTTCCATGGAGGATAGAAATACGGCGAGACTTTCCTTACTTTCATGATGGAAGAAAATATTTTTCTCTTTTTTTTTCTGTACGCATATCGATCATTTCGAATTTCTTAGTTTGTCATTTCACAGTAAAAATTAAATTTCATTTACTAAGGTAATCAAAATGAAAAAATAAATAAAATAGCTTTCAACTATGATACTTTCGTGAAAATATTTGCCACACATACCGTAACTTACACTCACAAAACCATTTCTGCATTGAAAGCATGCAAAGGGATGATAATATGAACTGTCGCATATAAAATAAGGTGGACTAGGCTAAGTTTAATCGTAAAATGATAGAAAAAAATGTACTGTTGTATGGTTTCGAAAAGACGTTGTTAGGTTTCCGCGAATCTAAATTTGTTCAGGTTTATGAGACGAATTTGTATCAACAGGAAAATATTCACAATGTAGTGGTAACGTCATATGTGGCTGTTTTGGAGGAAATTTATACTGGATTTTCTTCGAAATGTATCTATGCATTGAAATGAAATTTTTCTCCAAATAGGTATTTGCTTATTTATGGTAGCGAAACAATTTTGCATCGTAGAATAATTATTTCCGAGAATTTTAGATCAACTTGAAAGGGTTACAATCTGTTTTGATTCAAAATAGCAAAAAAATTGGAGCAGGAAACTGTGACGATCAGATTACAAACAAATGAACAAGAGTAGATAGGTGCTTTAATTTCTGTGGACAAGTGAAAAATAAATCTTAATTCTGTTTAGCATAGACCTATACCTGTTAAAATTGATCTTGATTTAATCACAAAATTCTTTTGATAGGTAAACATCTTAGTGCTCGGTGTGAGTAGGAGCTAAACGAGAATTATAATCGTCCGACTTGCATAACTCTTACAATTATTGTAACTATCGTTTGTGTGTGCTACATGGTGTATAGGTGTGTGATTGCGTGCATGTGCAACACGACCACTTTATTAGCTTAGATTTTGTAGAATCTAATCTCCATGGAACAACGTGATTTTTTTTTCTTCTCAAATTTATGTATATCTACATATGTACGAGTTTATATTCAGCACCTTCAGTTGTTATGATACTATTAGCGTAACATATTACGAATACTCTCCTGGTTAAGTATAGATTTTCCATCTGTTTTGTCGCTTTTACACCAGGTAGGAATTTCTTCACCTCTCGATATAAATAAGTTTTGTTCATCTGTGGATATAATCCCTAAACAAGGCCTCTTGTTACAGGTATCCGTGTGCATTTTTCTTTATCGGTATGCGCCGGTTATTTGCTCTCATGGGTACATAACTTTCGACACTTTTTTTTTTTGATTAGTCAAATGGAATTCGCTACATAAAAAATGCACTGCTAAGTTTGTAGTTTTTACACACATACACATATATATATATATATATATGTGCATACATTTCCACTTATGTTTTTGGACTGTGTAATGATGCCTTATAGCCCTTGGATTTTAGAAGTTCTTTCTCTCTCTATCTCTCCTGTATGACTTAATGCTTTTCTATCACTCTTCTCATATTTTTGGTTCATTCATTTATTTTTGATTGCTTGTGGATTCAGTTGTTGTTTTCTCCCTGTAATAAACTTCTTCTCATCTTCTATTTCTTTTTAGCAAGGAGTTCCATGGTAAGGTCTTTTACTCCCTTTTCCCTTTGCTTGTCCGTCTTTCTTTTATTCTTGAAATTCCAATCCAGTTATTTTTCGATGACGTGTAAAAAGAAGGAATTCTAATGTATTTGCACTAGCTCCTGGTAATTAGATGTCTATATAAGCTAATTGAATAGGCATCTAAGATCACTTGTTCTTTTTCACACCTTCCAGAGAGGAAGCTAATACTTATAAGTTGCTCATTCATTAAGAGTTGTGGTACTAAGTTATATCGCAAATTGGAATAAGTTAAAAAATTTTTTTGATTACACATAAATTAGACTTATTGGAAATAGTCTGTTTCTTGTAAAGTTATACATTTTCTATTTCTTTTGTATGGATATTTATTCCAATTATGTTAAAATAATTGATTCTTTTTTTTTTTTTTCTTTTGGGTTAAAAACTTTTGATTATATTGTGTTTGAGATTGGTGTTTAAATAATCTCAATTTCATAATTCCTTTTGAAGAAAATATCATTGAAATTTCCCCACAAAATAAACTGTGGTGACAAACAAAAGTTTACTTCCTACATTTTTCGGAAATTGTTCCAAAGAATTTCTTTTTGGATGCTGGATTAAAATTTTAATCTCAAAAGAAAATTATTGGTTCTTAAAATTTTGTACCAATCAACTGTATGTTCCAGGTCTACTACATTGCTTCGTTTAGATCTTAGAATCCACTAATCCTTCAGAGAAAACTTTAAGGAGAAGAATAGTTTTAAGAAGTTTGTGCTGAGAGTGGAGGTAAGATTTGGAATTGTATCTACTGCTATTCTCACTGGATTTCAAATAAAATTATTATATTTATAAGTGAAATTATGTTTTGTTTAAGAATGTGCTAAACCTTTATAAGTAGTTGTGTATGATGAGGGGGTTGTTTGAGGTATGGATATAAATAGCAAGTGAGAATGAAGTTTCTTTAGGACTGTCTGGATTAGATAATAATTCAGGTAGGATTACTGTGGGTGGTACCTGAAATAAAGTACCGGACCTTTGGCTTATCCGGATCTTCTGTTGTTGTTTTTAATTTGAATCAGATCTTCCCTTGTGGAATATGGTCTGAGATTATGTATTAATACTGGTTAATTGAGATATTTTATTTGCATGTTAGTATCCAGGTTTAGATACCACTATTTTGTGGGAATAGCCCAAAGTTGAAAGTTGTTCAGACTTTTTATGTTTACACATCAAACCTTCATGAGTCTAGCCCCAGTGGAACTCACCGTTTATAATTTTGCCTATAATTTGATAATTTAATTTTTTTTTCTTTTTGTACAGTTTTCAGAATAAATTTCAAATTTCCTTGTTTCAATTTAAAAAAATTAAATTTAGATTTAACTTTCACAAAATCTATTTATACTGGATTAAGCAAAAGAATTAATCTTCAGATGAAGATTTTTGAAATTTATGAGGATGAATTTTAGTAATTTTTTAACTTTTTTGAGGTCACATCCTTTTTTTTTAATATCGTAGTTTGTCAATTTGAGGAAAATAACCTGAAAAATCCTGAAAAATTTTTCGTAAAATCACGAAATTTATTCTTGTAATTTCTAAGACAAGTTAAAACCATTACTGTGCTTTTCATTTTTAGCAGAGACGAATATTGTATCAAAAAAACCTTTAAAAGAACATAATATTTACTTCCTAAACTAATATAACGTGCATTTCTCAAATTATCAACCACAGAATTCTCCTATCACTGTCCAATTTTTTGACTAAAATTATCCCGTTTGAAAATATAAGTTCACAATATTATTCATATACTCTGACAAAGGTTTAAAGTACATTGCAACAAGTCACACGTCAAAAAAAAGAACCCTCACTTTGCTAAAATCTTCCACTTTTTCAAACTTTCAAGCTAAAATGATTCAAGTTTAAAGAAATATAAAGAACATTATTTTGAATGAGAATTTTCTTTTTTTCTTTCAATGGGCTTTGATAAGGTGGCTACTGGCCATTTTACCGAGGGGTTGAATGTTGATGGAAAATGCATTTTGATGTTAAAGTTGAGGGAAAGGATGATCAGGATTCGGTGGCTAACAGTGTACCAAGAATGCATTTTTCAATCCCATACTGGAGCACCATTAGAACTAAACCGAACACACCGCCATTTTGGGTTGAAAATGTGACGATGGAAATAGACGGTCTCGAATTCGCAACCTTTCGATTGCAAACCCAAAATCTAACACTCCATGCAAGCCTACTTCTCTAAATGAAGTTTTGGCAATATCATTTTTCAGTAGGTATTTAAACAAAATTCAGTACCAAAAATCTTAATTTTTTATACTGCTAAACAAGCTGATAAAGGATAAAATTTAATAAATGTGACGAAATTTCTTGTAGAACGTAATTTTAATGAAAATTCATGAGTAGGTACTTTAAAAATCATGGATCACACTGCCATACTGCTGAGAAATGTAATGAATTTTGAACGTCAAAGTGAATGGAAAAGCTTTTTTAGCAGACACATACGTCCTTTAATTGAAATATTAATTTTATAAAAATTTTTTCCATATTTTCTATTATATTTTTTGACATGGTCTATAGAGTAAATGAATAAACAGATTATACATATAGTATCGTAATTACTACTTATAAAAAAGTAAAATGAAAAATATGTAATTTTGGTCAAATATTGGTTTTCGGCCAGGAAAAAATTTTATTTGTAAGTATAGTAATATTTTTGTGGGTAGAAGTATCCAGTTAGGATTAGTAAATAGATCAAAATTTCTTATTAAACTCCTTCTTATTAGATATTACTGTTAATTCGTGGTTCTCTACTGAGAACAAGAGTTATTTAAGTTTAAAAATTCTCAAACTTGAATTTTAAATTGAAGAGGCAGGCTATTATATGCATTCAAATTTGAGTCCGAATATATATTTTTATAGCATCTGTGTCAAAAATATTGCAAAATATTCAGAGGGAAGCCTTAGCTATGATAAAACTTCTGTGGGCTCAAGGTTTTGTTATTTTTCATTAAATGAAAATAAATAAGATAAATTTCTTTGATTGCCTTATATGAGTAGGTAATAAACCTATATGGTTATGGTTTGCCATCGACGTGAAAAGAGAAAAATATTTCGGATTAACATGAAATTTTATCTTGAATCTGTGAAATCAACAGAGCTGTGAACGATGTAGAAACTGTAACTTTTCAGCCAACGACTGTTGGAATAATTCGGTCAAAGTAGCTTAATGGGGGAGTCACGAATAGCTTTTTTGGGGGACTACGAGTATATAATGTAAAGAAAAATATATTGAAATAAATATATAACATAATTATAGCTATTTCGCAGACGATATCTTGTATCAACATTGTGAGGGCGGAAGATGCAATAATTATATTGGAGTCAAGAAATTCAAGAAAAATTTTCGAGTTTAGGGTAATTTTGGACTTCGGTTGCAATTTTAAAGCTCAAAAGTACGTTCTAGGTATGTTCATGTAGATTTTTTTCATCCATCTACCGTTAGCTAACACCAAAAACTACCTCATCTGCGCTTATCTTATCAAATTTCCTGAGGCATTCCCATTTATTATAATGTCCTATTTACAAAATGGACTTAATCGAAAGATTTTTTCATATTGGACGCACGGTAACAAATTGTTTCATTGGAGGCATCAGATTTTAAACAGTAGTGATTCGCAGTCGATGGCGACCACACTTATTTCCTTTCCATTTCTATTGCTCTAAACTTTCTATTTCTACTTGGCCCATTTATCAAAAATCATCAATACTTTTTCTAGTCCGGTAAAATTGTAGTCTACCTATCACTTTTTATTAACAGGTAACGAGCGTTGCTTTAGCCTTTTAAAAATAGTCTGTCTTGGCGCCGATGAGATTGAAAATACTGTAACCATTTTGCATCATCAATCAGCAGACAAGACTAAAATCACCGTTTTGTAATTTAGATAAAAAAATTTAATATTTTCCTGTCGGTCCTCCATTTTGTCAGTGATGAAAAAAAATAAAAGAAAGACGACCATTTTTTGAGGGTGAAATGGGGTTGCTATTGTTGTCTCAAAAATAAAAAGGGGGGCTTGGAAAGTATTCCATTAATAAATGCAGTGTATGGAGGCATACATGTGAATTCATCTCGATTTTACATTCGGTAGACTATTCTTTTCTTTTTTTTACCTCTCCCCTAACCTTGTTATTCGAATTAAATGTAACAATTCGACGATTATCGACGATGAATGTAAAAAAAAAAAAAAAAAACAAAAGTTTCAAATAAGAACGACTGAATGAATATACATTATACTATTGAAAAGTTGATACTGGCCATTGAATAAAATGGAATGAATCAATAAAATTGTTAGAAGAATTCGAAATTTAAAAGCTCATCAGCAAATTATGTGACGTAGGTTAAATTTCTAGGATAGCTTTTGTATGGTGAAAACAATTTATTTTTTCTTCAGTTCAGGAACACATAATCAAAATTTTAGCAACGAATAGGTCGAAGTCTATGCAAAAACTTTCAATAAATTGTTAAAGCCCCAATTTTAATTACCTACATAATTAATTACTTATTTAATTAATTAGTTAATTTAAATTCCCTTCCCAACAACCGGAGCTACTTACAGAGATAGAGGGTGAGCATCATTTCTGGAAATAGGTCGGCTAGGTACCGATTCCATTTGAAGATATTTGTAGAAAAAAAAAAATTAATTGGTAATAATTCTGAGAAAAATAACAAAAATGAAATCTACAGCCATCTTAATTTCTGTACGGTTTTTTTTTACTGTGGCACCGAGTTAAAGTGAACGGCTGGACCGATTTTCATAATTGAGGTATCAAAAGAAAGGTCTCTTCATGTAGATATGTCATCTGAAGAGAAAAAGTCCATAGCCTCCCTGGATAAAAAGTTGTGCAATGTGACCTCCACATTATCAAAATTTTTTTTGCATTTTTTCCTCCCACAAACATATTTATTTTAATCAATTACTTCTGTGTCATTCCCTTCTTGAGATATGAAACACCAAAAATGAAATGTAGACCGTATATTACAGCAATACACGAGGCACAGCCAAATAAGCAATTTAAAAATGAAACGAGTGTGAAGGAAGAAAACAGATAGAGAGAGTGAGAGAAGGAAAAAATCAGTTTTAAAGAAAAGAGTTGGTTGCTCCCAGCGAGTGCCAAGTGGGTTATCCCAAGAAAGGTTTTAAGCCTTAGAGGAAGTCTGTATCTGAGCGCAAATTTTTGTATTTTATTCCAAGTATATCCCTCACTTCTTTATTGTTGGTAAACTTCAAAAACAAAAAGTAAAAAATGAGAAAAAGAAGATAAAAAAATAGCTTTATCTCTATCTTTTTCTCTCTATGGCTCTCTGTTTCTCATCGAAGTCTTCCCTTAACTGTATTATAAGTCTCAATTCAAATTGCTACGCGGAGGCGGAGCCTGCGGGTGACAACAATTAACTTTCATAATGATAACAATTATACAGGTTTTACTATCACTGTTGACTTATATGCTGGGCCTCAGCCAACATAAAATTTGAGACTAAGACATTTACCTCTTTAATTTGTATTTTTCATTAGATTTTCACTAATTTTTTTTTAGGCTTTTTCTCTCTCACATTTGCTTTAAGTGCAAGACCTCACACAACGCGAGGCCTGAGGTAGCTGCCTAAGCTTGCAGACCCTATATAACCGCTACTGGGTAGAAAATATTTGATTTAATCATATTTTGGTCAATGAATTGTGATAATTGATATTCTTACTTTGGGGAGTCTTGATATTTATATTTATTGAGCAAAACTAAACGTAAAAAACATCAGAACAATTGATTTCGTTTAATGAGAGACAGTTTTCATCGTATTATATATATACTGGTTTGATCTCGAATATTCGATAAAATTACAAGACAGCAAGATACATTTTATTGCTATTGAATGAAAATACCTGAAATTTTGAAAAGGAAGCCATAGAAAAATATTAGATGTATGGTCTCATCAGATAAGAGGGATTATTAAAAAATTCCGGATACCCATATTATGTTGGTGAAACAAAATAGTGAATTATTTGGAAAATTATCTCAATTAGATTACGATATTTGTCTCTTGCTTCTAGATCTTTTTCATTCATTTGTCATTTCGGCAGACCTTGATGTGGGAAATAACCTGTAAATTATGAAGTTTGATTCTGTTATACTGGGTGGTACCTATTAGAGGACCAAGGAGTCACTTGTAGGGAAGTTTCTACCTTGGTTCTTCGGAAAATACCAAATTTAGGCCACAAGATACTTATGTTTATTTAATAGTTAGGTACTTCAAAAAATAACCCTTGTTACGGTAGAAAAGTTTTCGATAAATTTAATATCGACTAATTCTAAAGTAATGAGAAAATTAGAATTACTTGGGCAAAAGTAATAAAAAAAACAAAAAAAAAACAAAAAAAAAAACAAAATAATATAGGTACATAAGTAGGTATATACCCCTAAGAATGGACAAAAAGTAGTAACCTTTTCTTTCATTTCATCGAATTTGAATATTGTTTGGCCATCTTTATACTATAGAAGAAGAAATCAGAAAAATCTAATCGGTTACCAACTGGAACGTAATTAAAAGTTCAAGTTTAAAGGAATGTGAAGTACGTCGTTATATTGTTTTACAGTGATGGGTAGAAAAATATTGCTAAATATTTTGAAAATTTGTTTCTTTATAAATTTTGAGAACTATGTTCCATATTTGTTTATTTTGAGTTAATGTATAACTTTTTAGCAAAAAAAAATTTTTTAGAACAAAAATCAATTTCATATCGACATGAAGTCTCTTAAGACTTCATTTAATATACTTACGTTTGAAAAAAATGTCGCTAATATTTAAAATATTTTCAAGAAAAACATAAAAATCCTTACAATTGCCTTCTAAGCTACCTACTTAAGTAATTAGCAATAATGAGTGTCTGATTTTCTTCCATCCATTTATTTGAACATTTTCGTAGGTATATTTTCTAGAAAGATGGATAGTAAGTTTAATTTAGTTTTCAGTAAGTAAAAAAAAAAATCTTGTCAGCAAGACCTGAGCCAAGATCAACACTTGACTATAATATTATGTAAACTTGAGCCAAAGACCAAGGCCATAATAAAGATTTAGAGTATTTATACCTACAAGACTAAGGCTAAGACCTGACTGCGCAAGATGAAGACAGTAGTAACAGAAAGATTTAACATAAAGTCTTATAAAATTCTGCAGAATTTGTGTACGCTCCGGTAATCCGGGTATAATTCATAAAAATTTCAAAAAAAAATACCGAAAATTATTTATACTTAATCTAAAGAATTTGGTTCAACTTTTAATAAGTACTATAGTCCGACTGTATTTATTAGTAATTGGTTTGTAAAAAGTGTTAAAATGTATAAAAGGCGGTCACGCACCATTTAATGAAAGTATATCACTGAATTTGATGAAGCATAATCGCTTAACTTTTTAGTAAAAATTACGTATAGTTTACATTAAATGTGATGGAAAAATCAGTGACGAAAGATTGATTAAAAATTACCAAAAAGTTTCGTAAAGAAGAATGGGGCCCTATTAAGTTCAATTGTAGTAAGTACAAACAGAGAAACTTCAATATTAAAATCTACTAAAAAGAACAGTTATATGTTTCCTAACTTGTTTATGTAATTTTCGAAGTAAAGTCAAGGAAATTATTTTTGATAATCTATGAAAAATTTTTCTCTACGTATAAGGCTAATATTTATACCAAGACTAAGTAAATTTTATTGCAGGACCATGACTATGGCTCGACCGTAAGAGATCAAGACGAAAACTTATAGTATTGATGCAAGATCGAGCCAAAATCAAGACTACCAAGGTCCTGGTTTTGATTTTGTTCATTGGTACTGCTAGCACAGCGATTTGTTTTCCATATTGTTTCAGAAAATCGAATTCGAATGAAGGGTCAGTTTTGTAGACACCGTACCAGGAGCAACAACTGAGCAACAAAAATCCACTAATCGATTGTCGGTGAGCTTATCTCGAAACTAATCCAAAATGTCGACACATATTTTATACGAAAACGCCAACACTTAAAAAGCTGCGATAAACCTTTTCGATAAAACGATCAACGTTGTTGCCATTGAAAAGTATATTATAGCTGCTGATCCTCTATACGTGTGTATATATATATATATATGTATAAAAGTGTGCTGCAGGTGATTGCGGCTCAATGTCATCGTCGTATTTACAAATTCCACTAAACGTACCCATTTTACAAGCTTCATCACCCTCGCCCCCTCCCAAATGAAGAGAGGATGACGAGGGGTTAAAAATATATATATGAACGACACCACAACCGAAGATACTAAGTACCCACCATCAAATGTATATACACAGTATACATACTATATTGTAAATATACACGTATACCTATATACTGTATACACCATACTATCGAATAACTGTATAATCGTCTTATCGTCTGAGCTAAAGCCGATTTCAAGTAGATTAACTCTCGGTGGTGACGACGACGACAACGACGTCGAGAGCTAACTACAAAAACAAAACAAAAAAAAAAGGTAGGTAAGGCACGCACCCCAGTGGAGGGTTGAAAAGGGGGCCCATTTTCTAAATATAAACGTTTTAAAATTTTGAAAAAAATTATAAAATCATTAATTGCTCTCGATGAAAACAAAATAAAACAGAAAATTAATCACTTTTGTTTTAGATAATTGACACGATAAAAGTATAACGTGTGTTTTACTCACTAACACTGTCACATATCCACACTTACCTAATTGTTCCTGCCACGATTGCTTTTTTCACCGTTAAATTTGCATGAGATAAAAAAAATATTACAAATCGAAGGGAGGGAAAATAGTTAAAATCCAAAAAAACAACAAGTAAACGAACGAAAGCACGAAACTAAAAAATTTAACTAGATTTTTTTATACACACTTCATTATTATTATCATCGTCATTATCATCATCATCATCATCATCATCATCATTATTATTATTATTATTATTATTATTATTATTGTTATTATTATTATTATTATTATTATTATTATTATTATTATTATTATTATTATTATTATTGTTGCTGTTTTTTTTCTTCAAATTTTTCAATAAACACAAAAAAATAATGATTAGAAAATAAAACACATACAAAAAAAAAAGAAAAAATTCACCAACAAACACATGGGAGGCGGAAGAGTTGAGGGGGTCGAGCACTTTTTCTTTACAACGATATGATCTATATGTATAAATATACTGTATAGCCTAAACTATATTGCCGGTATATACCTATATATACACATATATAGTATACACGTACAAAAACTTGGGCGCTGCTCCAAAAACCGTAGATAAAACAAGACTTAAGCCTGTTACCGTAGAGGCTTAAAGGATCTAAATGAAGTGAAAAACGGGAGTAATAAAAGGAAAGAGAGGCAGAAGAGAGGAAAAAAAAAGATACCACCCAAATCAACTGTATTGATCCTCTCTTTCTCTCTCTCTCACTTTTTCTCCTTCTCTCTCTCTCCTTTTCTCACTCCCTCTTTCACTTTCTCGTTCACTCTTTCTCTTTCTCATTCACTCAGCCAAGTTCGACGGACGGTGATTCGAAGTGGAGGGTGGTATAAAGGTGAGATAGTAGTAATGGGTAGGGGTGGATAGGGGTGGGGACGAGGGGGTACACACACAGAAAGAATAGCAGCTCTACTATGTGTGAAACGTCAGATACGTGTGTTTATTTGTGTGTGCAACACGCAGGACGACGACCAAGAGAAGACGACACGACGGGGTAGGGGGACTTTTACGTATAGAATCGAGTCTAAATTCCCTCCCTCCCCTCCCCGTGTCACTTATCTACCCTCTGTTCCTAGTATTTCAACCCCTCGGAGCACTCTGTTTTGCGACTTTGTTGCTGACGATGCTGCAGCGTTGAAGCAACCCCTCGAAAAATGATCGCAACAATAGAGAGAATGGATGCGTTCTGTGAGCGACACGATGGAGAAATTATTCTGGAATTCTGGTATCCAGCAGCCTGCAGCCGGCTAAGGGGTGAAAGAGTGGAAAGCGCGTGCGTTTGGGTAGACGCCCCTTTTTTTTCCCCACAATTTTTAATCGAATCAAAAACGAACGATACAAAGTCGACCACGCCTTCGTCGATTTGTTGTTTTTTACTTTTTTTTTTTTTTATGGTTTCTCTTGTCTGTTGTGTTGGTTTGATCAACTTTTTTTCTCATTGCATATATGTTTATTTTGTGCTCGTCTACAACTTTATTGCTCGCAGCGAGCATATTTTAGATGTTTTTGTTTCAGCCTGTACTACCAACCTATTCCCAACTATTCGTCGTTTTTTGCCTAAGTTATTTAGAATGCTAGAATAATTTCATATAGAATGACAAGTTCGTACTTATTCGTATAAATATTAAGGCCTAGGCTAAAAGTGTGTAGGCGAACAGGAGGTACTCTTCGCATTAATTAAGGTTTTCTTATAGATCATACGAATATTTCTATAATAATTTTTGATTTTTAAGTTTTTTTTTTTTTTTTTTTTTTTTTTGTTTTAATATTATATTAACATCGAAAGTGTTTAACCTTCGCGGAATTGAGGTACCTACGTTTTAAAACGGTGTAAAAATTTTACATCAACATTCGACGAAGTGCGCGCGCAATGACATATTGTTAGACGTTAAAACGAAATAAAATACTAAAGAAAAATCAGTAAAGAATAGTACGAGAAAGAAAAAATAATGAAAATTGAAAGTATACAAAAATGACGTAAAAACTATTGGGTAGAACGAATAACTGAAAAGAACAGCTTCCAAACTGAAATTTTCGAATTGAATTACAGCTCTCAGAATAGAGCTTTCGAAACGAAACTTGGTAGAAACGTATCTACATGAGGTTAAAATTTGTGTGAAAATCTGTCCAGCGGAAGAGGCGTAATGCTGCCACAAAAAAAAAGCAATTTCTGTTTATAATACATACAGATAGGTAAATTGATACGGATAGATAGATGATGATGATGACGGAACTTCTGTTCATCACGTTTTAATTAGAACCCCAATATGATCCTGATAAATTTCTTAAACATAATCTTATATATATTTTTTGGCTTGAAAAAATCATTCGAAGGGATTTTATTGTAATTCCTTTGTAACTCGTATAACTTTGAATAACTCAATTATTCTCTCGGAACCAGCTAACATATGCATCTTGCAATAATAAAAAATACTTTGGTCTTATAAAAATGATAATAGATATATTAATTTACGTAACGATTACTAAGAAAAATCTAGAAAAATTTTATTATCATACAAAATCTTACTGTATTTGAAGAAAATTTTAGAAGCAATGTCTCGAATTTAATTTCTTCTTCGTAATATCCGATTTCTCGAAATTTTGAATTACTGCTATTATTTTTTCTTCGTTTAGCCACTGAAGTTATTTGGCCATCAACGTAGGCACGGTTCGACGATAGGAATAGATGGAGGAGAAATTATTTATACGTAGATGGGGAAGCCATCGCGTATTAATTCGTGAAATTTTGTTTAAGCTGGAAAAGTATTTCAAATTTCAATGTTAAGCAGAAAGGACGATGTAAGATATAAATTTTAATTTTAGATGATTGGAAAATACATCGTACAGACGATAGCTCTGTTTGATGGAACCACACCAACAGGGATGCTATATATTTCACAAATATTCGAGTAAAACTTGGCGCAAAGTGGCATAACATTCTTACATTTGCAGAATAGGCCTACCAGTGTTGGTTGGTGTAGGTTGGTGCAGTTCTGTCAAATAGTGCTGATGTTTTCATGTCAGAAAACAGTCAGTTGCGGGCCAACAATAGAGGGGCGGAAAACAGGTTGTTTTTCACCATCTAAAATGAACCTACGGGGAAAACAAATTTTTACTACAATCAAATAATTCTATACTGATGGCTGTTCCTTTTTTTGTTGACACCTACTTACTTGGTCACCAACTACTTAACTCTAAAATTAAAATAGTATATGAGACAGGATTGGACAGTAGGTATGCTCCTGTCGCGTAATCTACTAATAATATGAATTAATAGACAATTTAATTTTTCTCTTAATATTTCAACAAATATACCGTGCTATATATTTTATTGTTGATTGGTTATCAGTTACAAGCCAAAAGTTCACAGTCAATTTTTAAACGAACCCATGAATGAACATGGAAGTCTTAACTTTCAGTTTTCAAAGATAAATAAATAAATAAATAAATAAATAAATAAATAAATAAAAATTAAGTAAGTTTATCTCTGATTTATATTTTGAAACTCATTAAATTATGAACTCATATTTAATTTAATGAAAATTGCTCTTAAAATAATAATAATGAGTTCATTTCTATGATGTATTGGTTAGATAAGTAACCTACTCAGTCTTTAAGCAACCATCATGAGGTTTTTGGGAGTCATCTATCCGATTATTCAGTAAGAAAAGCATTTCTAAATCGGTACCATTTCTATATTTTCACCTCGCTACCTCGTTTCTAAATAATTAGCTTTTTTTTTTTTTTTTTTTAATATAAATGTTTATCTTTGTTGAAAGCAGGTCAACAGCCTTAGTATGATTTCAAAATTTTCTGAAGACCTCTGACCACTCATTGATTTGAAAATAAATTCATTTATCTTGAAAAATTATGGAGAATTCAGCGAATCAAAGTGAAATCAAATGAGGCTGATCCACTCTCACTTCGTTAGATTTTAGTCAGGCATTCGCAAGATTCAGGTAACACGAGTTGCAGTGTAAGTGATGGATTTTAATGTAGCAAAATTCTTTTTGTTTATAAACCAGATACAATGATCAAGATTGAGATATTATTTAGTGAAATTTTCAATCAGTTCTATCAGTTCTCTGTTCAACTGAACTATGAAACATAGTTCATCAGGTGTTAAATCTCAGGCACTGGTAGGTACCTACCCTTTTTGACTTCCTTTGGGTTCACATTATAAGTAATGACGTGAAAAATGATTGGTTTTGATTTGGCACTTTTTGGAAGACCCAATCTGAGACCAAGACCAAAAATCATTGGTACGCCCCTAAATTCATCAAAATTTCTGGTATGGTATGCTCTTTTCTGTTATTTATATATACGCATTTTCACTTCCCTCTCATGTTTCTTAGTATTTTTTATTATTATCGTATAGATGAAGGGTGACGAAGGATGCTAAAATTGGCTTGTAAGTTGTAGCAACCGGTTCACAATAGATATGAGTAAGTTATACGAACCTCCGCAGAACATGAACTACATGATATATCTTTGTGTTGTGAAATGAGACTGCATCCAATAAATCTTAATGCGATGATCCTGAATGAGGAATAAATTGATTATCGATCAATTATTTGATCAGCTTGAATCTCTTTGGGCATATCACAATAAACTTGAATTTTACGAGTCAGTGGCGTAGCAGCAATAAAGCGAGAAGAGCAGGGATTTACGTTTTAAAAGCATCTTTTGTGAACACCTTTCGTGGAGTCATTATTTTGAGTCATGAGACAAAATAATTAATGTAAAATCAAAGATGGGTTCCATAGAATTTTTAATGTTACAAACAATAACATCAAGGACCGTTGATCCCGATTTCTCCATAAATTTTAGTTTAGAGTGATTTTTCAAAATTTGTGTACAATTTTAAAATTATGTATCCCAGTGCTTTTTAAAATTTCCTCACATTATGGTAGGTCTACAGGTATACCTTATTGTATAATTTTGTTTCTTCAATATAAATAAACAAAATAATTCGATCATTCATTAAAAAGATCCGAAAATTTTGTTTTTGATTTAGAATATAATAGAAACTCCAAACTGAATAATCATTGGCCAAAAAGGAAATGGAGATGAATTAAAAAAAATTTCCGAAAAAAGTCGCATCTTGAAAAAACGTTTTTCACTTCAAAATAATAATTCACATTACGAAGAAAATCATCAAAGAACTAAATTTATAACTAAGTACTTATACTTAAGTAAGTTTCAACGTTTTGTAATTTTTTTTCTGGAAGCATTCAGTTTCGATGAACAATTTATGTTGTTGCAAAAAAAAAAAAAAAATTTTCATTCAGGTATTTTTATACATTTTGATTTGTTTCTTAAAAATTTCAACCAAAATTTGAACGTAGGTATTTTTTAAAAGCTCGGTAATATAAAAACACTTTCCAGTTTCTTGTTTTTTTTTTTTTTTTACAGTAAGCATATCTAGTTGGTGGAAGTGAAGTGGGTGTAAAGAGTGTGTGGGAGATGAAGTGGAATATCTTACTGAGAAGTCGTAGCGTTCCAAAATTCGATTCTTAGCATCCCCCTATTTAGGGGTTAAAAAGCATCGATGCCGCTACTAATGAGATTTTCTCGTCATGTTTATCGAATTACTGCGCGACTGATTTAGCTCAACGACCCGTTTTATTTAATAAAAATTACTCGAAATTGAAATCTTGGGGATTAGCGAATGTAATTTTCAAGTATTTTCTCACCAGCAGTCGTGAAATTTGGCGATATTATCGCCGTAATCCTGTCTTTTGATTGGTTGCATGCAGATGAAACATTTGATAGCCTACATTCGTGTTTTCGTTTATCGCTTTATTTAGCATTTTGAAGATTTTTCTTTCTGTTTTTTTTCCCACATTTTTAACCTCCTTTTTTCCGTTTTCTTTTTTCACCATTTATTTTCTATCCAATGGGAAAAAACTAGAGGCCTACATTGTTTCATTCATCAAAAATTTTTAATTGGATTGATTAATGCGAGATTTTTTTATATTTTTTATCAGTGTAATAATTTTTGTTCAGTAAGCAAAGTAGACAAGAATATATAAAATTTTACTAACGACTGAAGGGAAGAAACAGAAATTTATCAAAACGCATTTAGGTAGGTAAGTAAGTAGATAGGCTACCAGACTAGGCTGAAAGAAAATCGAAACTCTGTTTGTGTTCGATTCAAGGACTGTCGAACTATCGATTCCTGTTCCTCGAATCTTCTGAATACTGCATTTTGGTGTCGTTCACAAATCCATTTCTTAAATGTCCAGTATTTTAACACGTAAGCTTGTCGTTTTCATCGAAAAGTTTTTGTATCGTGGAAAAACAATGAAAATAACCATAATTACCTTCCTGAAATTAGTTAGATACCTTGGTATGTTGAATGTTCAATTAGAACCTACAACCAAATAAAAAAACTGTTCTTCTCTGATTATCCATTGTTCGCTTGAATGTACAAAAAGCGAACTACCTCAGCCGCATAATTGAGCAGCGAGATATTGGAATTAAATAAACTAATCTCTCCTCCCCGCACCTCTTACAAAAAAAAAAAAAAAAAAAAAAAAAAATGATTTCTAAGCAAAGACCACCCAACCAATACTCAAGCAAAGTACGTTAATGTAACGACAGCAAAGAGATGTGTTGTACGGCGGGGATGCTTTATTCTGGAGTTACACTTCCTTCAAGAATATTAATACTCAGAGTGAACATTGTGAATATCGATATTACTTGAGAATAGTTTTAATTAAATAGTTTATTATCCACACGCATATGGCGGACCTTAACTTTAAGATACAGATTTTAAAGAAATATTTTAACCTCGATATTTAAATCGCAATATAATAAACGAATAATATTTTGTAGGCACATACAACAGCGCAAATAAGTAGATGTATTCGTAAGACTATGAGACAGTACATTAAAAATATTCTGTCTTAAACGTGAGTTTATGAACACAATTTCGAGTACATAATTATGTAATATTACCACTACGATTAGTAATCGATGGGACAAAGTAGGGAGATGGCGAATGGAGGGATTTGTATAGGTATTTGAGGGACCAGTATAGTCAGGCCCGTAGCGCAACTCCTTTTCCAACACAGACAACTCAAATCACAGAGAGGGCGTAACTAAAGGCAAGACAATTGTTTTTGTGATTTTAGAGGAAATTTCCCAATTTTCTCTCTCATTTGTAAGTCGTGGGGGAAAAAGGGGAAATTTTCAATTTTTGCTGGCGTGGGAAAATGGTCCTGCTAGCACGCTACCGGCCTGAGTCGAATGTGGTCACCGAATACAGAGTGACCTGGAAGAAGAGAAGAAGAAGAAGAAGAAGAAGAAGAAGAAGAAGAAGAAGACTCAATTGAAAGAAGAATCAATTTTGTACAGCGATAATTGTAAACGAAATAAAATAATGTCATTTATGTGTATACGAATATAGTTGTCAATATGAATTATGGCCGAGTATATTCATTACAATTAATACTTTTTTTTTTTTTTTTTGTACTGTGTTTAAAATCGTATTTTTCCCAAATTTTTGAGTTACCTGCCCCATTGATCAAGCTAATGAAGAATCATTAAAAAATCAATACTTTTCGGTTTAGATTTGATGAATGTTTGTGAAAATATCCGGATCAGTATAGTAGTATTCATATGATAATCGGTCGCTGAATACTCACCGTATTCACTGATTCACATTCCAACAAAGTTACTTAGTATTAATTAAGTCTCACGCTCAAAAGGTGTTTTAATAAATGCCTTGAACAATATTCATTATCTACAGCTTTTTGAAGGCCGTGTAGAGTAAAAGGTGTAACCTAAGTATGGTCTCCAAATGAACCGTCGAGTCTGTTACCTAACACGGAATTTAGTGACATGTAGGTCATGCTATAAATCTTTTTATTTGATTTGATTATCTTTAAATTTTAACCTACTTACCTAAGCATTGAATTTAAAATTTGCTGCACCGCGTAAAAAAATTGTCGAAAACAACAAATGCCTTGAAATTTTCATTAAAATTCATAATTAAACTAAATAATAAGTTCGTCTAATTTGAATTTTCATAGCCTAATTATTCTGCCTGAATTTAATAATCAGCGGTGTGCCGTGAGTACGTATAGCAGGCTGGGTATAAATATTAAAAAATCCAAATTTTGAAAACAAGAAAAACCATCGAATATTATTGATAAAACAACCAATTTTGTCCAATTGATAGCGCAGTCAATAATTTAATATTTTTAATCATTGTCTTACTTTTTGAAAATAAGTTACCTAATTAACTTCGTAATGTGGGTGCAACGATACGCGCACAACCTTCCGCAACAAAAAAATTCCACAAAGGGTTAGTGGAGATTCTTCACTTGCAAGTTCGAGAGGATGTTCCGGAGATATATCTAATGCATTCGGTATCTCTTTTTGTTATTATTCCTGTATCGATTTAGGTACCGGGGCTTACCTCAAAGGGCTGCTCAAAGGATTTCGTTTCACCTTCCTTGTGTTGATTTAAGAAAATCATGAACCAGATTTAAAGGTAATTTTTCTTCTTTGTCGTTTATATACCTATTAGCTATCACCAAAGAATAATTTTTCATATCGTTTCATTTAAGTAAAGCAGGTACATTATTTGTGAAAAATTACACCAGCTCCGACTTATAAGTAGGTATTCTATAACGAAAAATGTGTGAGAATATTTGACCAATCATGTTACACTTTATCAAAGCGAAAAGACAGGTCTAATTGTAAACTTATACGCAAAATAAATCAATAAAATTATCAAGTTTGAAATAAAAATAAAAAAAAAAAACTATCCCAGCTATATTTCGCTAAAAAACTTAGTTTGCCAATTTTCATCTATGATTAAAAAAAGAAAAATGGAAAACTAAGTTTTAAATACTTGATAAAACTGTAGAAATATATCAATAGAAATCGATATTTGTTTCGATAGTTATCGATATCTTGTTGAGATCACCAATCCTCTTCCCCTCACACTGCTGCAAACACTGATTTTAATCATATAAACATTTTTCGAACTTACACTCGCGGCTACACTGATTATTGAGACTTTGTGCATGTTTCGCACATACTTTCTTGTACTCTGTACTTTACGTATTTTCTTTGCTGCAATTACACACTTCTGATATGTAACTTCGACAACAACTTTTATTTTGTGTTCAACTATACAGAATCTGTCAAGTTCAACCTCTATATATCTGACAAACATTTCGATTTATCGATGTGTCATTGCTAGTTTCAGGTAAAAAAAATTACAAAAAACTATCTACAATTACCGGTATCTTTAGCAAAAATATCGATTTATCAATATTTTATTTCTAAAAATCGATTTTCCAGAAATTTTTTGCTTTCCAGTTTTCTCAGAAACCACTGATCCAATAAGCACAGAACTCCCTATCGGAACTGGTCCGATATGAGGAATAACTTAAATCTTGAAAATTTTATTCCTATCTTTTGTGTAGTTTTCTCAAAACCGTGAACACAAAATTTTGGGCGATACTTACGTACCTACACACACATATTTACATACACATACACACGTAGGTACATATACACACATACATACGTGTATATATATATGTATACACACAAATATTTTTACATAAAAAAATTGGGTCAAAATGGGAACATGGTACTAATCATTTTCTTTTCTCATGAAACGTATAATTTTTATCATCCACACCTCTAATTATTTTGTGGAGTGAATTTTAAAGCCCCGTTTGCAAGTGAAGCGGGTACAAATAGGAGTATATTAAATTACTAACGGAATTACTCAACTTCTCACACAAACTGAAATTATTAAAATTTTTTTAACCAATTATTTTATTTTCAGTTTATTTCTTTGTAGAATAAAATAATATTCACAAAGAATAGCCAATATGCGATCATTCAGTTGACACCGTAAAAAGAGAAAAATTTTCGTTTTTGTTGGTTTTATCCTCATTTTTTTCCCTATAACTGTATTCTTTTCGGCCGATAACGATTAATTCCTTTTTATTTATTAAATACTTACTTATGCTTGTCTTTCTTTCAATGATTTTTGTATTCTCCTTCGATAACCCTCCCATCCCCTGCTCTTCAATTTCCTTTTTCCTTTTTCCTTTTTCCTTTTTCCTTTTTCCTTTTCTTTCATCGAATTTTTTTTTATCGAGGCTTTTTCTTCAAATTTGGAACTATTTTATTTTCTTATTATATTTAATGGATACCGGATACTTCTCGTCGTCTCGATTCCTCTCGTCTTTTTTTCAACATAATCGTCTTAAATTATTTAAACGTTTTCGATAGCAATCTTTTCAAGCGTTTGTCGACTCCGTGGTTAAAAAAAAAAAAGAAGAGGAATAGAATAACAAAGAAACTGTCGAAATACATAAATCTTCACTCAAAGAATTTTTTCTAGCAAACTCTATTAGGGCACTCGAATTGAATTGAACGTTAAAAAAAAAGGTTTTAATTAACGAATTTTTTTACAATTTTATTATTTCGTTAATGTGATTTATTGTTGTGAGAGACACCTTTCCCCTTTCCTTTTAAAAATTTACATACCTACGTACAATTATTGCTCCTGTTATAATATACCTGGAGTTAATGATAGGTATATATATATATATATATAATGTGTAAAGAGGAAAGTTTGGAAATGTGTTATGTATAGGCTAATCTCCATAATGGACGTACCTAACCTATTTTGAGGAATTGTTGGACATGTATTCTTTATGAACCTATTCTAGGCTTGGTGTTGTTACTTTGTTATTAGACAGGAAAATGAGCAAATCGATGAAGGCAGAATTAATAACGCTGCGTGTCTGTGCTGGACAGAGAAAAAATACTATGCAAACTTAATAAGTAGGTAGTGCTGCGTATAGTGGCATTTTCCAGATTCATAAATTTATATCGTTGTACGAAGTTCTGTGTGTCATTTTAGGAACGGAGTTCAAATTTATGGTCCGATTTAGGATTGAACCAATTAGTGGCTCACTGTGACCTCAAAATTGGGATCGAGATAATTTTTTCGTGCATATTAATATAATAGATCTTCATATTACGTTCAGACCAGAAAAAGAGTGTTGAGAAAATTCATCGTGGAATATGTTTCATGAGATGCTGAATTCAAATTATTCAAATTTCAGGTCAATTTCTGAATTAAATCAATCATTGCACGTTCTTTGGGGACCCCGAAAAGGGGTTAAGAAAATTTTTTCATTAATTATTATTAAATGATGCATCGTGGGATATGTTTTTTGCGGCGCTGAATTTAAATTTAGGATCAAAATTTCGATTGAATCGATTGTAGGTCCCTTTGGGACCAATAGATTTGGGTCAAGAAAATTATTTCATATTATATTAACGAGTGTGGAATACTGAATTCAAATTCTACGTCTGTTTTCCGGATTCAATCAATTGGTGGCACATTTGGGACCACCAAAAGGGGGTTAAGAAAATTTTTTTATATTATACTATTCAGTGATGGTTATATATTGTGAAATATGTTCTTTAGGGTGCTAAATGCAAATTTTTGATCGAATTTTTGATTGAATTAGTTGTTTGCCGCTTTGGGATCACTAGAAGGGGCTAAAGAAATTTTTTCATATGTTACCGAATGATATGTCATGGAATAATGTTTTTTGAGGCACTAAATTCAAAATTTGGGTCTATTTTTGGATCGAAGCAATTGTTGACTTCTTTGGAACTATTGAAAATGGGTTAAGAAAATTTTTTAAATCGATATAATATTATCGAATGGTATACATAGCGGGATATGCTTTATGAGACGTTGAATTCAAATTTTGGAATCAATTTTTGATCGAACCAAACTGTTAGACCTTCTCAGACCAAAAAACAGGAGTCGAGATAAATTTTTCTCGAATTATAGAGTGCCATTTTTTGAGGTTACGAAATTCAAATTTTCAGTTCAGTTTCGAATAGAATCAATAGCTGGACACCGAGAGCTGCATGAAAATGGGGTAAATTAAGGAAAAAAGGCTAATACACATAAATAAATGCCACGCAAGAAGCTGCGAGTAAAACCTAGTAGAATGTAAAGAGAGAAACTGTTTTTTTTGTTTTTTTGTTTTAAATTTTATTGACTGGTAAATATGACGATATTACAGGTTTTCAAAAACAAATTGATCCGACACCTGCTTTAGGGGGTGAACAAAGGCGTGATTTTGTAGGTGTATTGTATGGTTGTATCCATCCCTAATATGAAGGAACAATTTTTTTTTTTAGCCTGAGGTTATCTACCTATGCCAATAATATACATATAATCTATTACATATAAATAGAGAATCTGTTTTACAGAATCGTCATCGAATCTTCACATAATGAGGCGATTAGCATGAAATTTCGTGCTCAGATGTGTGTGATGATGGTATGGACAATGTTTTCGATACTACAGCTTAGAGGCCAACTTTGTTTTATTGTTTTCTTTTTACTCCAAATTTAGATTCACGGCTCCTCTATGCAAAGAAATAGCAAGGCAGTTATTGAAAACATGTATCTAATAATATTATGAAACAAAATCAATTCGTGCCTCACTTCATTGCCAATGAAGTTACAAGTTTTTTACTTGTAGTCTATTTTTTGGCATTTTCAGCTAGATTCGTATGCGTTGATTTTTTATCCCGAGACCATGTCAATTATGTCACTTCTCTTCATACAATTGGAGGTATATCGACCAAAATTAGACGAAAAATCAACCAAATAATTTGGACGATTTACTGTCGATCTCGATTCAAAAATCAATAAGTCCTAAATGATCGAGGGAGGGGTATGACCTCTAAGTGAGCGCCCAGAAGGAAAAAAATGTACTTTTGTACAGAACTTCAGACAAAATGCCAAAAGCAACATCTCAAACAGAGTAATAATTCACTCACCAAGCTTTAGTTGAATACTGTAGGGTAAAGTCTATACTTCGGCAAATACAAACAGCATCTGTGAGCCTTGACTCTATTATACCTTAGGTTTAGATTGATCAATTTTGTGTCCTTTTATGTTTTAAAATGACTCAAAATAAATGGTCGATTTTCAGACTAAAACCACTTAGGGTAGAAGCGCCAGTTTGAAACCCTGTACTAGTTTGCAAAAGTTTGAAGTTTAAGTTTTAAAAATGAGAAGAATAAGAACATTTATCATTTGGAAGTAGGCCTACTTTTATCACAAGTATTAAAGCATACTTTTTAATTCCCACCTATTTTCAATACTTCATCTGTGATATAAATGAAACCATAAATCAAAAAAAATTCCAACTGTTGTGACAAATGCAAAAAGTGCTTTTTTTTTAAAGAAATTTGCACAATAGGTGATAAATATGAGAATAATTAATATAGTATGAATATTTTAGATTTTCAAGGTAGTGAGTACACTTTGATATTGATGAAAATCAGTGGGAAAAATTGTGACACCGGTTTGCAACAGGCACTTTTTGCTTCAGTTTGAATTAAAAAGTTCAAATTATTCTAATCATTTAGGTGTGATAACATGAATTACCATCTCTGAATTAATATTCCTTCTCAAATATTAAATTTCTCAAAGAATTCTTGTTGTATGACTCTTATTCAAAAATACCATTTGCCCCAGTCTGCAATACTTATGTCCCAGTTGTGCAGCATTCATGTTCCAGTACCAATTTGAGGATGTTTATCTACTTTATTTTCACACAATAAAAGCTTTGTCAAGTCCCTCTCCAATCTTTTAGAAAGGGAATATTAAAATTTTTAATTGATATTACCAATTTATGAAATAAAATACATTTTTTCTTCTATTTTGTTCTTATATTATTTGTGTGTTGCAAACTGGAACATAAATGTTGCCAACTAGAGCAGAAGTGTTGCAAACTGGGTTAAATGGTATTTTCACATAAAATTAATAAAAAAATAACATTCGGAGCATTATAATAAAAATTTGAAAAGGAAATGTTAATCTGGTGACCATAATTCATATAATCAAACATTGACATAACAAGAATACTGTAACGTATATTTTTGTCTATTTTTAAATATGACGAACATATTCGTTGACACTGTTTTGAATATTAGTAATTTTGGTTCTCGTCCTATATACAAAACACAGTTACAATTCCTTCAAAACAGTCTAAAATACCCGCACCAAATATTATGAAAATACGTGAATATTGGCATAATATTCAGCATCAAATACACTGGTCCTTCGATTATATCACGAGTCAGATTCCTATAATAACAAGTTTCTACTTCACTTAGTCTATTCACTATGTACATTTACATACCTTGAATGGGTATATAAACCCTGGTTACAAAGTAAATGATATTCAACTCAGCCCAGTGTTCGGTTTAAGACACAGGACACAGTGCAACTAATTAGTTTTAATACACAGTTGTAAATAAACAGTCTTTGTACAGTCTAAGGGTTTTATCCCAATGTTTAACCTATTATTAGTGTTTGAAATATTATTTTATGTACTTGTGTCATACAAATTATTATTTTATTAAAAGTGTTTAATTAATCTTTGTGTTTGATATATTTTATAAAGTTTCTCAAAAGTTAAGGTTCACAATAATTCGTGGATAGTAAATTAATTATTTTAAAATATTACAGAGATACTGATACTTTTCTAGTATTGGTATTTTGTGTATGGTGTAACACATAAAGTGGTCTAAAGCCAATCAATCAAACCTCTTTTATGCCGTTACAAATAACTTCGTTCTATACTAAATTATACCACTTCAAACTCAACATTTCCCTTATATTGTTGCAAACTGGTGCATGTACCCTAAGTGTCAACTTTAGAAAAAATAACTAAATAAATAATACCTATATTACGAAACAAGGAAGGAAAGTGAGCAATTATCAAGGAGTGCCAAGTCTACAAGCACGAGCCATAGACCAGTGTGGTAACTGCACAAGTTAGAGTTAATTGCAGCTAAATTTTGTAACATTGAGGTATAGAATTCTTGTTGGTATAGTTTTCACCACCTTTCAGGTAGTTCCACGATTGCCTGTATTTTTCTTCCATATCTTGAACTGACTCCATGGAGGAGAGAAAAATACAAGCCAATCAGAAAGCTCTACGATCAACTAAATTATTAGGTACTTGCAGTATTCGGCTGAACATTAGAGCGTTCTCTCTACTTTTTTGGACTCGCATGAAATTTTATAAAGTTGATTTTGATAAATCAAAACTGACTTGAAAATTGACTGTAAATAAAAACAGGTAGGTAGCTTATCTCCAAGTTTGTTTCTGTTCGAACGCAATATACGAACCTTGAAACTTGCTGTTGTCGAAAGAAATTGGCCATTTTCCAAATCTTGTGGGGGTGTTTGTCGAGTTTTCTTCTTATCCCCTTTTACCCGCGCACCCACACTGTCGAAAGAGAATGAAAGTTTCGCGAGTGAATGCAACGCCCAACGTCGAGCAAAAAAAAGTCGAATAAAGGCGTAGGTGTAGGCTACACGCATACGCATTTGGTGTGCCACCTTTTGCGTCGTCGTCGTCTTATCATTGCGAGACCAGAGAAGATGACGACGACGACGACGACGACAAAAAGAAAAAAAAAGGAAAAAAGGAAAAAGTCTGTATACATTGAAGTGTCGTCCGACAAGGGGTAGGGAAGGGGTTGACATTCTATTCGGAGGTTGTTAGCCCGTCGACTGGAAACTAAAGGATTAGCGAGGGTGTATGGGAAGGAATGCGTTTGCCAAAGGATTCGCGTATATCAATAAAAGGAAATGTGTAATGCGAGGGTGAAATTACGAAAGAAAGAGTAAAAAAAATTGTAACCTAACTAAATGTGGGGGGGGGGGTCGATTGTGCTCATCGAAGGTATAATTTGAAGTGGAAAAACGTATTTTAAAAGTATTTAGCTACGCAAATGGAGGGGGGTTAAAGAGAAATGTAAAAATCGAAATCGGAGACGTTTCCAACTTTAAGTAATGACGTGCTGTTAGTACATAGTCGAATTTTTTTTTTGTGAATAAAAAAGTCATTTGAGTATTATAGAAGTTATACCGCTTAGTGTTGGCAGTAAAATAAAATAATGGGGAAATGAAAGGTATAGGATAACGTGCAAGATGCTTCAAGCAAAAGACAACGGAATGCATTGTAATTTTGGTGTCAACATTAAATTACTGTAATCTAATATTTCATTTGGCTTGTTTTAGAATTACTGTCAGTCCTGGATGCGTAATAAAAATAGTACCTATTTTATAATTTGTATAAAATTAATTTTGAAGGACCAAAAAAAAAGAAGCGAAAACAAGACAAAATTCCTATTGTCGAGTTCCCACTCCTCTGTTATTATTACGTAGCCTACATCTTCTCTGTTTCGATGCTCCCGAGTCCCGATGAACTTGCAAGTTTTATTTCCTGGACTTTTAACAAGCATTTGAAATTCTGAAGTTAATAATGAGATTTCTTCTTCTATTTTCTTTTATGGAAACGCTTGAAAGACTGAAATTGTTTGAAATAGTCCTATAGGGAATGGTAAAAACTCGTGACTGAATGCGACTTTCAAAACTGAAACATTTTGACAAAATTCAAGTAAGTAGGTGCACTTTAACACGACTTCAAAGTTATATTTGTGAAATATACTATATTCTTAATTCTAATTTACAATGTACCTAGAATCAGAAGATTGAGTCCCTTTACATTTCCTGGTTACAATAGAAGTAAACATCCAGTAAATTTGGATTAACGAAATTAACTACTAATTGGTGAGTGGATGAATACAATGAACGAATTTGGTATGGTGTAGTGGTGCGAAAAATATCTATACCTATCGATATTCCTCTTGAAATATCGATATTTTTCCCGGAGTATCGATACATTTTATCCCTATTTTTATCACGTTTTACCTTTTAAATTTCAAGGTTACAATGAGACTGAAATATCTCAACACAACTACCCCAGCATTTGTAAATTTTATTTCTATGGATCTTGAAGATTGTATCATTTAATAATGGATACATAGTCGAACTCTCGAAGTATCAGTCATTTATTAGTGGGAAATTAGGTATGGAAAATATCAATATTTTGCACCACTAATACGGTGTGACTTAATGATAATGGGATAATTTGTATGACACGTGTGAAGTAGTTCTTCTAGAATAATATTGAATTATGAATATTGGGCAAGATGACATTGGTAGGTGTAGGTGCGTATCATGAAGGTTATTGATGAGTATGGGAATGTGACAAAAATGTCTATGGGACAGAGATACAGAAATTGTGTGAGTGAGATGAAACATGGGTAGATTCTTTTGTGGCACCAGATATGTCCACACAAATCTAATGCTATTTGCATACAAGTTGGAAGACAATTTATGAATGTTAATGAGTAGAAATATATTGTCACAAAACTAGTAATAGTTTTTTTTTTGTTTTTTTTTCGATAGTCAATGAAATATTAAATCTTAAATGTTAAAAGTACCCAATCACAAATTTAATTATGAGAAATTATGGTTTTTGCAAAATTACTGAAATCTTTAAATGCTCATTTCATTCTTCACTTCAAAAGTACCTATTCAGTAACCTTATGATCGGTTTTTGCCTCGCTGTACGTCCCTTTTGAATATTGGTTGCACAAAGACATACAGAAGGGGGTGTATTGCGAGGCTTGAAAATTTTAGCTGAAAAAAAAAAAAAGCATATCTAAAAATAAATTAGTACGTACTTATCGTCGGTGGCTACACCACTGTAGGGGTAGGGGAATCAGAAGAGACAACAGAGACGATGTATACCTATTTCCGCCTTTGATTACTACTTATGTAACCCTCTGTATGACTCCAGCATGTAGAACAAATAATAAAATTGTAATCTGCTTGTTTTACAAAAAGGCGAGGCTTAAATAAAACTTCCAAAGCGGTTAAAATTCTTTTCATGTTTTCCTTAAACGTAAATTAATACGTATAGTAATTTTTTCGTATTTTCGAACAGCACATATTTTCGAATTTTTTTTTGGGAAGCTTCACTTTCACCAGGTTTTGAAAGCCTTTAGTCCATCCATGCCCCCCTTACATTCACCGATGGATTTACAAGGAAAACCTACAAAATTTCCCAGAATTTATGAAACCAATCTCGTCCTCTGCCGATAGAAAGTATATTACGTTTTGTTTTAAAGTGTTGAACTCTCTTACGAGTGTGGAAGGGGGCGTTATGACAGAAAGGGGGAGGTGATTCGGGGTAAGGTTAACGAATTAAAAGCCGTCTTGTCATCGCCGGTTCATTATTTATCGGATCAAGGAAAAAGTTGTTCTTGTCGCAACGATTTTTTTTCCTTTTTTTTTCTTGTCCTTCTTTTTTCTTCTTTTCTTTTTTCATTTTCATTTTTGGGAAGAACGGACCTCCAGGCGATTATAATGGGATTGTTGGAGTATGTAAAACCGTGTCGTCGTAAGCTTCTGCTGCAGCACTATACTTATCTCGTGGACATCTTTCATATGTCAAAGGTATGGAGTATAATATAAGATTGTTGTTGTTGTTGTTGTTTCTTTAACATACTTACCATAGGTATAGACAATTTGTATGTATGCGTAGACGTAGGCCACATCACGACATATTTGTATGTTTGGTGTGGAAAAAACGACAGCAGAGTTGCCGCCAGCATTGCCCCATGTCATGGCAGAAACAACGACAACGACAACGACAACAACGACAACAACGACAACAACGACAACAACAACAACAACAACAACAACAACAAAAACAGTCTTCCCCGGCTCTTGCGACGACCACACCAAATAAAAAAATAAAATAAAAAAACCATTAACTCGGCGGCGTCATATTTCGGTGGCTTAATAAATATGCAGGTAAATAAATTTATTTGTGTTCGAATATGCGCAGAAGAAAGAAGAAACGTGTTTTATTCTCTCTCTCTCTCTCTCACTCTCTCTCTTTTTTCTTTTTTTTCGACACCTTTCTATCCTGCAGTGTAGCCGCAATAATGGAGAAAAGTTATTCACGAATATTGAAACAGAGCGACAGAAAAATTCACGATGATTTTTCTCGTAAGTGAACGACCATTTTTTTTCCCTCCTATTTTTCTTTCTAAGAAATTTTGACAATTTGTGTGCGCCAATTTATGCGTGAATACCAACACAAGATCGTAAGCGTTGCGTTTGAAGAAAACATGTCACTGTATTCGGAAATTACAATAATTTTTGTTTTACCACATGGATCATTTCGACTAATGTTGGACTTTTACTTCGAAAAAGGTCGTATCTGAAGAACAGCACCTGTGAATTCTAAAGTTCATTCTGTCCATGCTATTTTTTCATTGATGTATTAACTCTTGCAAATAGGCAGACGAGAACAAATCTATAGAAAATTGTAACATTCGAAGTACCGGTACCTACCTATTTAGATTGAAGCTTAACCCGGAAAGACCGTATCCAGAGGAATCGCGACGAACTGAGACTAAAGTATGGAAATATGAGATGGCTCCTGGCTTATTAGAGGCAAGCAAATCGTTATTAATTTTTTAAGGAACAAGTTATTGGCGTTGAGAGATACTTTATGAATTAATAAAATAAAAAATAAACAATTCGCTATAGTCAGCTGAGTTCTGGTAAGTACTATAAATTCTGTTCTTACCCATACCTATGTATTCCTAAGTTCAATTAAAATATAATTATGTCAAGAGAGAAATTGCAGATCATTAAGTTAGGTGTCGGAACTCAATAAATTACTACATCGATAATTGATTTCCCTATTTGAGATCTAAAAGTTAAAGAATGAGAACTACAACTATGCAGTATGTAAAAGGGGAAATTAGTCCGTTTTTAACCAACTTACTATAACCAACATATTTTCGTTCACGTGGTAACTAATGAAATAAGATCTTGAAATACGATGGAAAGTTCAAATATTAATTCGGGTTGTTCTTCATTATTTCATTCATACCTACAATTCAACAAGAACAGAATAAAATAATAGGAAGAAACGAGGTAATCGATTCTGGTAATTCAACTCCATATGGTATATGTTCGCACGTCAGAAGGCGGACATTCAACATCAACTACAATTCGTAAGCCACAATTAGATCAATATGTATCATGGGTATTTTTATTCTATATGTCAATAGATCGTTTCCCAAATTATGAGGCTTCCAAAAACGAATAACGGGTGAATTGTGTTGTCTATACGACGTGATCCCATTTATACTAGTAGTATGTGAAGAATTAAGTTTTCATGTTTTTCCCATTTTAGATTCAAGGTACCATAATTCCGAACATCTACGATCTTAGGTTGTCTAATTTTAAATCATTTCATGATCTAAAATTTAGTATTTTAATATTTTAATATCAAAAATATGATGACCACTTTTTGAGACAGAGTATAAAAGTAATTTTGATGTTAATTTGGGCATATAAGCTTGAATTGTGAGTACTGTTGTAGAAACTCATGTACAGGTGGTCCAGATTATCCAGAACAAAATCTTGAAGGGCATAAACGGAGCAACCAGGTGCCATACAAATGCAGAAGTGCCCAAATTTCTATGAGAATAACATAAATTCCACGGATGAAATATGTCAGTGCCCAGTACGAGCTGTAAATAACAAAATCCTCATTTCATCAATAAATATGCATTGTCTAGCACATTATCAAAATGAAAAAATTTTGCTTGTAAAATTTTATTAGGATTATTTGTAGGAGTGCTTATAATTGAGAATAAATGTCCAAAACTGATTTAAGTTTCTTGGAAAATAATAAAATCGAAGACCACCCTCCTGAGCTGCCGTGATCATCCCAGACTAGCGAAGAAGCCCTCCCCATACCAAGTGGGTCGACCCATTTCCCGAAACCTAAACGAAAAACAAATGGGAAAATGATTTGGCAGCAGAGCGACAAAAAAAAAATTATTAAGGTGTATCTACTTTGTGTTTTAGAACATTCATACGTAGGGGTTTTTTTAGGGGACGGTGGAACAAAACATTTTTGTACTGAAAAAATGAAAGAAAAAAAAGCGCCGCCTTCAAAAAAAAAGTGTTGACGCGTCCTCAACAAAGTAAGTAACGTATTTCATTTTTATACACGTTTCAGTTACAGGCACTGATACGTTGTATGTAGCCTATGTGTTTAATTTGGACGATTTTATCTCTGAGTAACTCTTAGTGGCGTAGGAAAGGAGTGATATGGATATCCAAAGTCCCACGTAGTTTGAAAAAAATTCGTGACTAATTCCCTCCCCCGGTAATGGCTAAAGAAAGAGAATTTACAAATTTAATAACTGAAACTTCCCCTCCAAAATCTTGATTTTTCGGCATCACTGGTAGCCTACATTCCAAGTGTTTAATAAGTTTAGCTTAAAATTGAATTTTTAAAAGGTAAGCTTTTGTTTGTTTTTTTTTAGCTTTAGCTTTATGCGAAATAAATATTATTTCGTTACAGATGGTTGGCTGCAGTATTGGTATATTTAAAAATCTGGCTAGTGAGTAGAATAAAAGCTTATAAAAAAGGAAGCGATTGAAGGGGCGCTATTGAAACGAAGACAAAAAATTTGTATCAATTTGCTGTGGGCCTACCTCAATTTATTCGTCTCGGCCGGTTAAATTTTATTGCTTTTCGGAGTTCATCCTTCGTTTACGACGACGACATATTCAACCATCGACTAATCCCTCGACTCCTTCGTCCACCTATTTTTTCCTATCCTCTACCAAACACCATCACGACAGCTTCACATTGAGGAGAGGTAATAAAAACGAAAAAGAGAAGAAAAAAAAGAATGAAGCAAAAAAAAAAAAAAGAAAAAGAGAAGAGAGGCATATCGACATTGATGGCACGTAAAAGAAAGCCGTCTCAGCACTGCCTCATTCATCAAAAGGCCCATAATTCGAATTAATCTCCACAAATTATCGACGTGTTCTCTTTGTAGCCTCATGTTGCTATAGTAAAACATTCTTATTAGCATCCGTAAGTTGAAACGTGTAATACATTTGTCTCTGCTTCTCGCTCTCTCTCTCTGTCGGTATCTCCAGCATTTTAATGTACCTATACCTACACCTACCTCTAGTCAATTTAGTTGAATAGATGACATATTTTTCTCTAGCTATTTTGTTGCTAGTTAACGTGTCATTTGTAACACTCTTCGCAATGACGTATACAGAAATAAGAAATGAGGTAGAAAAAAAAAAGAAAAAAATAAGGGGAAAATGAGGCTAAAATGAATATTAATAAAAATACGGCGCTATCGTCCCACGGGACAATGTCACCGATTTTTCATTTTCAGTTTATGCGTTCGTTGACGTT
Organism: Ericerus pela; assembly: GCA_011428145.1. Lineage (NCBI taxonomy): Eukaryota > Metazoa > Arthropoda > Insecta > Hemiptera > Coccidae > Ericerus > Ericerus pela. The sequence continues at coordinate 98,209 of WOFM01002262.1, forward strand.
TGAAGTGGAAAAAAATTTGGAATATTCATATGCCCTCTATGATTTTATACGTACCTATACTGCGAACATATTTTAACTGTATAAAGGTATCGCGTGCCACTGGTCGGTTTTCTATTTTTCAACCATCTACCTGCTCGTTGTTGTTGTTGTTGTTGTTGTTGTTGTTGTTGTTGTTTTGGATGTAAGAAACTATAAACGAAAGACGTAGGAACTCGAAAATTTGCTAAATCTGGCCAATGATTTATCGTTGCTCCCACTTGAGCTGAAATATCTACTGCTTATACAGAATGGGGTATAACGAATTTCAGTGTCAAAATAGATGCAGGAGAGAAAAAGAGTGTTGCGGGTTGCATAGAATAAAGCCGTAGAAACAAGATTTTATTGAAAAAAGAAAATATTTAGTATTTTTATGGTTTTTGTGGTGCAGGGGAGTTCGTAGCCAGTGAACTTCAGTTCGTAGCTCAGCTAAAAAGAGATTAGCAAAATTGGTCTTCAATTTGTAGCCCTGGTTTGGTATTGTTCTCTCAGCAATACCAAAATCGAATTATGCCTACGGTACCAAGCAGGTGCAAGATTATGGCCAAAATTAATGACGAGCCAAACCAACACCAACACCAAGTCTATGATAGTCTTGATATTTTTCTCTCTACAATACAAATACTAAAACAATACCTGCGGCAGAAAGAATGACCAAGATTAATTTATTATGAGCAAAAGTGAAATCGTAACCAAGACTAACACCGTTGTAGTTTTTGTTTTAAAACACCTCCAGTCTTGATTTTGGTAAATCAGTCTTATAGTATTGGTCTTGCTCTCTCTATACTACCAAAATAAAAAAACCATACCTACGTACAGTGGAAAGACTAGCAAGTGCCAGATATGCATTACGTCGATCAAGATCTCGTAGAATATGGCTCCAAATGAACGTTTTTGCGCATTTCTCGTGCTATGTGAGTTAAATTTACCCAAAATATTCTTAAAAATGAAGATTACAGAGAATGGAATGATGAAAAAATTTATTTCAGATAAAGTAAATTTTGGTGAAATGTGCCCTACCAAAAATCAGTACGATCGGATCACTATACATGGCCCTGTATAGCAATTTAATTTTTAAGGTTGTCAATAACCATAAAAAAAAAGTGAAAAAAACTCAAAATTGAAATTGCTGTAGAGGGCCTTGTAGCGATCCTGATCCGATCACGCTGATTTTTGGTAAGCACATTTAATTACTGCCTTCGCACCATTTTCACTTGGAAAATTGAATTTGTATAAAAAAATATTTTTCCACATTTTTCCACTTGACTCGTCATTGTTTAGAATATTGCGGGTGAATTCAACTCATAGCATGGGAAATGCGCAAAAAGGTTCTTTTCGAACCTCGTTCTACAAAACGTACAGGGTCAAATCTTAATTGGCGCGATTCACTTGAGACACTTCCTTATAAGATCAAGATTAATGACGAGCAGATGTAAATCCAAGACCGAGACTACTACTATTTAGCTCAGAATGAAAGTTTTTCAAACGCATCCAACATTTGGTCTCACTGCCACAGTGTCCAACCACTGATGATTCGCTTTTTTTGCACTGGTGGCTCGGCAGACGTTTTCTAGTCATAGCTTTAAGGTAGGCCTGTACCCGCCGTCGAACTTGGGCGAAAAAGTCTCGAATGAGCGACAAAATTTGCAAAATGCTTTCATTGTTGTTGTCTGAGAATCGTTATTCCAAAAATAAATTTCAAGAAACAAGTTATACCTTGTTCAAAGTAAGAAGTGCCATTTTGGTTGGGCAACCCGCAACACGAAATCGGAGTTTCTACGTGTATTTCAAGATACTATCACACCGATGCGTCGATGAATAAAATGAAAATTCGTATTTTTCATGGTACCCATAGTAAATGTATACAATTAAATAAAGAGATTCGTGATCAAATTATTTAGATTAAAATAAGCAAAACTAAAGAATTAACTCTGACTTATTAGAAGGATTCGTCCTCGTAACCATGTACGTTAGAGTCATCCAGTGTGAACGCACCTATTTGCCCCTGGTACTTTTTATTTTGACTAAAGTACACGTTGCTCTGCTCCTCACTCTCTGGGTTTAATTACGGAACCATATATTACTGGCTACGTGCCTTTTTAAACTATCCCCTGACCCGCATTCATCTGATTAAAGAGCCATTAAAATTTAAAATAAAGTATTACGTCTGATTAATACGTCATGATTTTGTAGACTTTCGGTCTGTTTTTAGCGAATTTAAGAACTATCTCTGCTTTATATTTTTTACATTCGGTTACGAACCAACGGATTTTAATTATAATAGATTTGCGGGCTGGGATGGAGGTAAGTTATTCAAAACTTTTTTTTTTTTTTTTTTACTACCGTCACATTATTGCAACTTATAAAAATGAAGTTTACTCTGTTTTTGAGAGAGCTCGGCTACCTCAGTTGGAGCGTGAAGACGAACTCGTGCAACAAAAAATAATATTTTCCTTCGTTATGACTTATGTAATGTTTAATACGAAATACACGCTAATCGAATCTAATCTAAAATGTAAAGTAAGGTACCTAAAAACAGAGGTCATGAGATTAAAAATGAAATTACTGCGCCTCCACGGTTCATCGAAACTGTGAATTCGGTTGGTTACCTACATGTAAGTGAAGATTTTTATGAATCCTTTATTTCTAGGCACAGGAGAAATAATTAATGTGCACGTTGAAATGTTTCTACCTTTTCCAGTGGAACGGCTAGGATGTCCAGCTGGGATAAAGTTGGGCAAATTTTTTAAACTGATTTTCTTTTTTGATTAAAATTTACTCTTTTGTTTTTTATTCAGCGAAGGCACTCGCTGTACTGATAGGTACTAATAGCAACCTATATGTAGGCCAGTCGTCACGCAGTTTTATCCAATTAGAAGAGATAGGATATTGAAAACTTTTTCTATCTATATAGGTACTTTTATTTTTTCAAATATGATAATATCGGACCACATTCGTCGAGTAGCAAAAGAAAAGAATACATCGTGTTGGCTGTCTAGAAGTGGGTACTACCCATACTTGCTCGTACGTGGGATGGTGAGTTTGCATTTTTTTCAAAAAGTGCCACGTGCTTCTTTCTTTACCTACGAATCACTTTCCAAATTCTATGAAGTATTAGGTAGTACGACACATTTCAAATATCATTTTCATATCTTAAGTTTGTTTCGTGACTCGTCAAAAAATACTGTGCGTCGCTCGAAACGTTCGTACGGGGATTCATTCTAAAAGGTAAAATGCGATTCGATCAGAAATTTCGTAGCCCACGATATCGATGGCGGTAAAAATATTTATGGCATAATTGTTGGCTGTAATGTAGGTATACCTGTCCGTTTTTTCCCTTTCTCTATTTCTCTTCGGTTAGAGTTTCATGTAGAAATTTTCTTCGAGTAACGTAGTCTCTCACAAAATATCGTTTCTTTAAACTTTCAGACAGAAGAATTTCACGGTGAGATGATCCGTACCATTACAAACGGTTCACGAATTTCCTCGAAGTGAGTTTAGCCTGCACCAAACGAACAAAGCGAACAACGAACATTTTTTTTGTTGCTCGTTTGGCGCAAACGACCATCAGACAAACCGATGAGAACGAACGATATTCGCTACCAGAGCGAACAGGAACGAACCTCCTGTAACCTGGTGAATATAGTAATTGGAAAAGGTTGAACGAACAGCGAATGTTCGTTCGGTGTAAACGCACGGTTCCATTGAACAGTCTGAAGACTATAAGTTTAGTAAAAATTAATTTTTAATGATAGCTTTCATTACCTGTGAAACGAATGTGAAACCTGGCCAAAGTCATACAGCTAAAAACATAGGCGTGCGCAAGTGAGTGCCTGTGGGTACCCGGCACCAATGGCGACTTTTTTGAATAATAATAGTAATAATAATAATAAAATAATCCAATTCCGTAAATGAATTGATTTTTTAATACACTATTCATTCTTCATTATCTTACATGTTTTAAAAATAATTTGTTATTGTTTGGCAATCCTCTATTAAAAATTTAAATTTCAAATAGGCATCGTTTCGTTTCATATTGATAACTCGAGAGAATTAAGTCAAAAACCATTGTGACGGCGGAAAAATTTCTAGAAGAAATTTTATTACTAGAAAATATTCAAGATCCTTTCTCACGTACGTGATAAAAATCTATCAGCCCTACCCCATAAGCGTTTCCACAGGAGACTGAAAATACGTGACTGTTTTTTGTTTATCCAATTTTACTTGAAACTAAGGGGTTTTACGAGAAAAAAAGTTAAATAAAAAATTATTATTTGTAAAATTTTGTACAAAAATATCCCTATCAAATTTTAACTCAGTGCTATAGGTGAGGTGCTGGAGCTTGTGAATGTTAGTTTTATACACAAAAATTTCAAACAGATGTGAACTCAGAGAGTAACAGGAGGAAGTATGCACACGTCGAATTTTATCATCATCCAAAAAGAATTACGCCTTTCTCCGTTTTCTACAAATTTTAAATTCAAACAACAGCCATTTTGAAACTAACGGGCGGATTCCGCCCAACTTGATTAAGATATGCCAAATTTCAAATTTCGTTTCAATCCATAAAGACATACGCCCTTCATTTTGTTGACAATTTTTGTTATATCCCATAATATACATATGAACTTTTGAGAGGAGGGTTTTTTGGAGTCTGGAGACGATGATCGGGAAAACCAACAAGCATATGAATTATACTAGAAGCATAATTCGGTCATTTTCAGTGAGGTCTCTAACCCCATTCCATTAAGATTTCATTTTCTTCTTCAATTTTCTCGACTGCTAATGGCTCAAACTTCTTGTTATTAAACTCATTTTATTTCTCAAAACCTTCTTTAGAATTTCATTTATTACGAAAAAGTAGCTATCTCATTAAATAAAAGAATTATGGGCAAAAATTCTGGTAAAAACGCATATTTCCAATGCTTTTCTAATGGTAGATACCTATAGGTTTATTGGAGTGGGGGGTGGCTGGTCACGTCGTGTAAAACATAGTATTGTGCCTTTCGTAATAATTCATATGCTCGTTGGGAAAAGGTATCGGGAAATTTTGCCGAAATCGTGACATGCCACCCTCTGCAATTGGTACCTTCTACGAAATCTACCTGAAACAATTGTGGTATGCCAGGGGGGCCTACTGAGGACCCACTACCCAACAGATCGCACATTATTATTTTTAAAAAACCCACGGCCACGGCTGAAAAACACGAACCATGTCCCATTTGCAAAGGGAGGCAACTTCAAAATGTTGCCCCCCGACCGGCTCAGCCTACCAGAATTCGTGGACCCGATGTCAGCGTGGAACGATAATATTTTTAAATCTGCATACCTCGGAAATCCATGGAATTACTTACATACTGCCATTCTGCTTTAGGTACAGATCAGGAACCACATCACCGAATTATTGCCCATTGCCTTTTTTAAATAATTAACACATTTTTTCAAAAATATCAAATGTAATGAACCAAGGAAAAATAAAGTACAAAACACGTTGCTCCAAGAGCATTAGAAAACAAAGTGAAGTTTTTAGATGTCAGAATTTCCCTCCGAGATTTAAAAACAAGTATTATGTATAGAATATTATAGAAAATTCGGCGGAAGAAAAAAAAGGAAGGAGAAAAATATAAGTACCGTGTTTGAAGATAAGAAATAGGTGAGTGAAATGAAAAGAACCGAGAGATGAAGCATGAACAGATCATGTAAAATTTTGAATGTTCGTGAAAATAGTGCAGAAATGATCGAAACATGAAGTGAATGACCGTGGCAGAATAAAAGAGAGAAGAAATATGTGTGAGAGAGAGACCGAGGTGCGATAAGAAAGATGCAAGAAAGTGAAAAATGACATGAATAAACCACGGTAATGTTGTAGATGAAAATATAATTTATTTAAAATCAGTTGAAATAGAAATTACGAATTCGAAAAATGGGTGGTAGCCTCATGCGTCACAATAATTAAATGTGGGGAAAAATTAAGGAACCCAAAAATTGGAGGAAGACCAAGGTGGTAAAAATTGTGGGGGCGAAAAAAATTTTCACAATTTCTCAGGCAGCCACGATTTTGGAGGTCCAAAAGGTTTTCGATCAGGATATTTATTATTACACACGCGTCGTAATAATTAATAACATTTTTATCACCCGCAACTACTTTAAAGTGAACTTCGTCATAAACTTATTTACGTCTTGAAATCATCGTCGTGGTACCCAAGTTGGTGCATAACTAATAATAGTTGAAAGAATGAAAAATAGACTGAAAAATTTGTTCATTTCGAGGCGAAAGACGCTAAACACTTTTCAATTAATGAAAGGCGCACCGGGAAATTCCAGTGAACCCATTGCCTCTATCCAAAACTGCTCCACTTTCCCATAGAGAGTCATCAGATTCTGTGGAGCTTAGCCACCCGTGCTCGCCTTAGCTTCGCTTCTAGTCGGTTGAGTTTTCCGCAAACAGATCTAAAAATTCCCCACGAAGTGGACAAATATTGTTCCAACTTTACAAAAAGGCATTCAGCATTAAAACTCATTTGTATTGAAGTGTTTTGTGTTTGCATCGACTATTTCTATTTTTGAGACCTTTGTGAAGCCGTTGTAAGTTACTTATGATGGAAAAATTTCGTCTTGAATTTATCTTACCCGGCGCCTCAAGGATATTTGGAGTGCCGACTGAGGGTCTTCCCCTTCCTCTACGTTTAATGTAGACCAAAATATTTCCACATTTTGTATTATTCCCCCTCTCAAATAATTTTTAACGATTCGGCGCTACCGCTAGATGACATTTCTGTTCTAAGAAACTGCAGTACATTTCGACGTGTTTCTTTTTCCCCTTCTCTCAGTCTTCTTAACTAAATTAAAATTTGCCAGATCGCTGAAAGGTCATTATTTTTATGTAGAATAAACGACCGATATAAACAACGTCCGAAGTCACAAACATAAAACAACTTAAATGGCATCCAGTAGCGACGCATCGCCGCAGGCGCCTGGTCAATTCGCGGTTTAAGACGTAATTTGCGAATATAAAATAGAGCCCAGTGGTTGGTCATCACCTAACTTTGCTGCGGCAAGTGCGTACACACAAGAAAGAAAGAAAGAAAGGAAAGAAGAAAGGAAGTGTAAGAAAGAAAATAACTCTAGCGCAGCAAGCTGTACTGAAAAATGTAGGTTTTCTTAACATATAAATAAAAATAAAAAGTAAGTATAAATAAATAAATAAATAAATAAATAAATAAATAAATAAATAAATAAATAAATAAATAAATAAATAAATAAATAAATAAATAAATTGTCGGATCATCGCATGAATTTTAGGGGTTCACACTTCCCACAACAGTCTCCATCGAAAGGCTGGCTTACTATTCATCTACACAGATATTAAACAAATAATGTACACATTTGTATGTTTGTATGTTCTTACTTGTACCCACATACAGGTAAGATAAAATGTTTAGGCTGTAGTTAATCAATAGATAAAGATTTTGCTGATGTTACAGACTGGTAGCAAACATCTTACGTCGCGTTTCTATGTGCATGTGCCAAAGTCTCTACATAAAATCTTGAAACTGGTTTCAAAATTGCCAGTGTTTTTCCAGGTTTTTACTCCCGCATATATTTATATAAGAAGTGAGAGAACATGCAAATAGCTGTTGGCTACCTTCTTGTTGAGAATCCTCTTTACAACAAGGTTTTCCACATAAATAAATAAGTAAATAAATAAGTAAATAAATTAATAAATAAAAACAATAAAAAAAAATGAAAAAAGCAAAAACTATTTGGCAGAATGTTGGGTAAAAATTGTGTTTAAAATGAAGTGTCAAGCAAATTCACAATGAATCATATTGAGATGTTATGAAAAAAAAAGGTGTGAGTTCCACTGGGACTTTAATCGTGAAGGATTGATGTTTAAACCTAATAATAGTGTGGTTGTGTGCACACACACAAGCACACACCCACATGTCATATAATGCTCACAAATAAAAGTTACAATTGTAAAAGTTACAGTTACACAAATCTGACAATTGTAATTATCATTTAGTCCCTACCATAGACTGAGTGCTAAGATGTTCACACATCAAAAAGTTACGCTTGTTATTCAATGATTGCTTAACAAATAAATAACAGCAGGCATGATTTCTACACAGCTTCGTTGTTTCATCTGGAATTATCTTGGAGCCCCCCCCTCCCAACTGTGCACAAATTGAAGAAATTACCTGAAAAATGAGAACAATCTCTTCAAAACACATCGAATTCATTTGCGCATATTTGGGGAAAAAAGTGTATTATATCCAAGTTACGATATTCATTATGCTTCACTGGCAATGAAGAACATCTGGAGTACTTATGTGCCTGACCACATCAGCTCCTTATTAATCCTCATTGGTACTTATATCTTGTTGTACAGCATATATTTAATCATGTCTGTTTATGTAACAAAAAGTCCTAAAGGCCTTTAAAAATGAAAATGAAAATGTGCTCAAACAAGTATGATCCATCCTATTTTATGATCCTCTAATTTGTACGCAATTCAAGGGCAGGTTTTTGTGCAGATAATTTATTCCCAATTATCCACTCTTCTTATCAGTAGTTAAAGATTTTTCCAAATCATTTCTACCTATAAACTGTTATGCCAATTAAAATGAAATTTTGCGGAATGTTACAATATAATGTATTCAATGTCCATTTGTACAAATGTTGTGACTATTGTTTAAGCATTACACATTTTAGAACCATTTATGCACTAAAAATGCAACACACCAAAAATAATAGGGTTCGCCTTTGTCTAGATTAGAGTAAGTGTACCAAATTTCATGACAATCGGATGAAAATTACTGCTTGTACTGTGTTACATATACTCTGTTCATACTAATAATTCCGTGATTTCAGAATAATCTATAGATGCAGCTGTCAATTGGGAAGGAGGAAAAGGTATTAATGCTCATTGTTATACAATTTGTGGAGTAAAAAATATCGTGTTTCGAGCAGACAGGTGTGGATATGGTTTATGACATCAGGCACTTCTTAGCCTGAACAGACTATAGAATTAATATGTACCTACACATATATTATTATATCCAGGGTGTCTAGATTTCATTTGACAAGCCTATAAGAATGGGTACTGTGGAGATGGGTGATCAAAGACAAATGGGTGCATTACACACTTGTCAATCACCTAGCGGGCCAGTGGACTTATAGTCCACAAACTACCTTTTTGCCCTTACAGCTTTACATTTTGTCTGTACTGCCAAATTTGATACTGATCTAGGGTCACACATCTACACACATACAAGAAAAACACACTCCTCCTTTTGCTGTTTTGTGGTGTTGAACACATCTACGCACACACCTACAAGTGGTGACCTCCCAATGGGGTAAGTATTTAGCAGTTTTTATAAACAGTTTATTTTTTGTTGTTGACGTTTACTGTTGACAGGGGAAGGAACTGGTCACCATCCCCCTCACCAACATATGGTTGGAAAACCAGCCAATCAGCTTTAAACAGCTGATTGCAAAACAACATTGCCCCTTCTTCAATGTTGGCATAGATACAATTCGATAAAATTAGGTATGAGTAGGATCAGTTTCCCCCGGATCTACATGCGCTTAAAGCCGAAGCAGCAAAATTTGTAGGGTTGGCATAATTTGCGGCCAAAATAACACAAAAAAACAACTGTTTTTGCGATGATAGAGTGGGTTGAAAAATAACAAGTTGGCTGAAATATTATAGCCCGGACCGACAAAGTACTAAAAATTGGCTCTGAACCTGGGTTTAGGATCGATTCGAGGTGGAAGAATGAATCCTGGGATTTTTTTGTCTTTTGTTTTTTTGTTTTTTAACCAGAGCGAGAGAGTGAGCAAGCGAATGGGATTAAGTTGACTCCTCTGAGATTGAATCAGAATCGATTCGGAGTGAATCATCAAAAGAGTGAGTCAGCTAGCGAGAGATTTCTTAAAGTTTGGAATCATTCGCCCTTTCAAGGACAAAGTAGTCTCGATTTTTATCAGCACATTTATCTACTTTCTTTCTGCCAGGTTGTTTTTCTTTTTGCGGGGGACGTATTTTGATTTGTATGGTTTCATTTTTTTTTTCCTTTCTGTCCGTTACTATTTTTTTCAACTGAGCTTAGAGCGATTCGGTGGTATTTTTATGGAGATATTAAACTTGAAACTAAATCAAGTGTTTTATATTCGAGTGAAAAAAATTTTTCGTGTAGTAAATCGGATGAAATTGAAATTTTTTTCACTTCCAACCACTGAACGAGATAAAAATCTATATTCGAAAAGTTGCGAATTCTCAAATTGAAGGCGCTATTGTGTTTCAAACGTTGAAAAATCAATATTTTCAACCCAAGACAAGAAATATTAAACAGAAAAATACAGTTTTTGCCTGAGGCAAATAGTAGCCCCAGCTGAGACGAAAAAACATTACATCACCGTATTTTGCCTATTCTCGAAATTCAAGGTGCTGGAAAACATTGAAAATTTAGAAAATTACATTTTTCATTAAAAGACCAAAAATGAAAAATTTTCAATTTTCTGAAATTTCAATGTTTTCCACTCTGTCAATTTTAAGAATAGGCAAAACATGGTCGTATAATGTTTTTTTCGTCTCGACCAGTACTACCTTTTCCTTCAATCTAAAACTTTATTCTGCTGATTAACATTTTTGCTGTTAGAGTAAATGTTGATTTTCAACATTCGAGAGACACTCGGATTTGAGAATATGAAGCTTTTCGAACATAGGTTTGTTTCTGTTTCATCGAACTGTATATGAATCTCAGCTGACAGTGCCAAAAGTTTTTTGGGATCATGAAACGAAAAATGAACTAACCCACACCTCTGGGTCTTAATACCACATCAATTTTAATATGCAGATTTTCTTCTATAACCTACATAAAAGGAGAACCAAAAATACTATTTACCAGCCGAGAGCGTTAGCCATAATGGTCTATAACCTCTAACGTCTAACGTCTAACGTATAATCTCTTATGGTATAATAATAATAATAAAATGAGTGAAAAAAAAAAAAAAAAACAAACGTTAACGAGTTATAACTATTATGGCAAAAAAGATCCTCTCCGAATTCCGCTTTAATAATTTTACAAAACACTAAAGGAAGACCAGCCAACCAACACACACACACACACGAATCCTAATAAAAACAAATCGAATAACGAGTTTCTCAGCACTACTGATAAGATGTTTAGCAGCGACTGCTTGTCTACCAGCAGATTATTATGCGGATGACACTGGCAAGAAAGCATTTGTTTACATCGTTTCTCGAAGGAGAAGAAGGGAGAAAACAAAAACAACAATTTTTTGACCTCTTCGAGTAGCCTATACTTGTAGATTTTATAAACTTTCATCGAATTTGGTGGAGGGCCAATGAAGAATGAGAAAATATTTCCGTTGACTATCGGCGACAGTGTTAAGTAAAATTGATTTTGTTATTGGCTGTAAACTTTCTGCTTGACAAGGCCAAAAACCAAGACTAAGAGTAAAACTCAGGAAAAAAAAAAATTGGAATAAATTACAAAACGTTCACTGGATAATTCGACGTTTTGGAATTTTTATAGCGTCAGAATTTTTGTCTTTCTCTCCAATCTCTGTTCGATCATTGACAATGACTGTGTTTATGGTAGGTCAGGATCGATTCTATTATATTTTGTGAGTAAATTATAACCACTAACTACGGTAAAAATACTGTAAGCAAGATCGAGACTCGGACCAAGTCTATCCGCATCGAGTATTTTCTTATGAGAAACCTGAAAATAATAGGACAGGTTATTACGAGTTTGAAGAAAATGCGTTTCTTCATTATACACCTCTGCCTCTCATCTCCTCCGATAGTTATGAAAAAATGTATGCGCATTTTTTTTGTTCAAAATTTCATTTTATCGTTGGGAAAGAAAATATTTCAAACAATATTCGTACCCATATTTTCGTTACAGATAAATTCAAATATTCTCACAAAAATCAAATAGGTATGCCAAAAATAAAATTATATTGACGAAGCTTTCCACCGGAAAGCACACATCCGTTTATCATAAAACTCTACACACTCCTTTCTTATGTTTTTCTTCCTAAAAAAACGTTATTCGTAATTTAGTAGAATTAGGTCGAACTTTCGCAAGCTCAGCAATCTCGATCACTCTTTCTTTTCACACTTCCGCAGCCTTTTTTTTTTACCCTCGGAACTTTAATGTCTACACAATGATTCCCTTAACTGACTTCAACGAACCAATGATACGAATTCTCAAATCGGAGCTTTCCCACTTGCCCAACTTGGTACACTTTTCGAACATACTTTTTAAAATACGCCTAAATATTAAAGACGATCGTTTCTACAAAATTGTCTTCTTCTAATTTTACTTGAATCTGCCATTCCAGACAGGAATTCATTTCACATTTTTGAGGTATATGAGTTATACAATGTTTTCAACTGCAAAGGGATGGTCCCATCTATTCGAACAGAAAGGAACTCATTCCTTACCCTTTGAATGGGGTTAAAGATGCATGAAAAAAAATGCAAAGCTCGCAAAAAGGAACTCATTCCGGAATAATGCGTACTTTCTTGAACAGATTTCACGGATTTTTTAATCAATTTTTTGCAGAAAGGGTTTCATTTCATTACACTTGATTTTGTTTTTTTATGAACCAGGTGTCTGAGTAGTCTGTACAAAGGGAATTTAGGGTTTTGTTCTCGATGATGTCTTGTAATATCATTTCGTAAAAAATTCATGATTTTTCTACTAGTTATTGTCATTTTTTCGAAGTAAAAAATTGAAGGCGCAAAAAAGTACTTCATTCCAGAATTTCTCTATCCTATTCCAAGTGTAATGAGGGTCGTATGGTAGATTTCTTGAGTGAGACCTAAAGTGGATGCTGTAGGATCCCCAAATTCACGAGCTTTAGGTTTTGAGCCAATTTGGTCACAAATGAGACAGTTTTTTTCATTTTACTCAAAGCCACCATATGAGTGGAATGAGTGCTTTTTTGAAATGACTGATTCGCTTATCAAGCAGTTATGCTTCCAATTTTAAGGTTTACTCTAGTAAACAAATTTTGTACTTCGTACTTCAAACATTTAATACAAATTTGTTTATAATATCGCGTCGCGAATAATTTAAATACCAATGTGCTTTCACTGAGTGGTCGTTCAGCTCTGTAGTCTGCTACGTTACCTTTTTCAATTTCTACGGTATATTAAATTATTATTTTCGTACAGACGTATGTTTGTTGTTGTATACTTAGGCCTAAAAAATCTAAAAAACTGAAAATAGTCGCTCGTTGCATCCCTCTCTGGTGGAAGCACCGAATTTAGGTGTGAAGCATTTTTATAGAGTCCACTTCCACCATATTTCAGTAGTAATTTATAAAATAATTTGCGACTATTAATTCCATTAAAAAGCTTTATTTATCGAGCTATTATACGTCGTAGGCCTATAAACCCTAATAGCCCAAGGGTTAAGTCACAATCAACACCACCGCGCTTGTTCGATTGTACGTTGAATTATATCTTCCAAATATCGCTGCACGTTGAAATAGGAAATCGTGAAATTCAGAACTTTTAATTTTGTCCAAAATTTCAGCCAATAGTTGAAGGCCTAACGAATGACGAGAGTCCCTTTGGTGGAAGCCCTAAAACATAGTTTTTCTTAGAAGTTTATTGGAATTCATCGTAGCAGAAAATGGTTCCGCGAGTAGAAATTCCAGACAGCGTAATGGAGAACGAAATTTGCCGTCTATAAATGCGGAGCGTCAGTTTTTTCTAATGACATAATAAATTTTTGGTTCGAGTACAAGTATAACTCAAACTGATACCGAAGGATCTGCTGACAAATTATTCGTACAGTAACCCCGCAAAAGACTACGATATTGTTATTCAGTCAGTATTTTTAGTCGAATTCCTCCCATCAGCGCGATAAAAGAAAAGGGACCATGACTCGTAATTTGTTGTACGATTAGGCCACTAATAGATTTGATAGATTTGATCGTGAAAGGCCCAATACACCCGCAACTAAAACGACATAAAAAAAAAAATAAAAAAAAAAAGTCAAAGGGAAAAAAATGAAAAAGAAAAGAAGCAGAAGAAGAAAAAAAAGACAGTGATTAGTTTTTCCACTCGCATTAAACGAATATCAACGGTTAATATCGGATATCCCCTATGGATATGTTTGCACTCATCACGCTGAGTTTGCTGGTTGTGAGGGAGAGAAAACGAAGAAGCCCTACGGGGATTACAAGAAGCGTATATACGTATAGACTTTGGGGGGTTTAGTCAAGAGCTGGGCAAGCGGTTAGGGTGGTGGATAAGGGGTTGTCGAGTTAAAAAGAGAAAACGAAGACCATAGACTTGTGTTGTGCCCAGTAACCTGAAACGCCTTATCGCTACCGCAACGTCTGCCACCACGAATAGGAGAAAAAAAAAAAAAAAAAAAGAAAAAAGAAAAAGAAGATCTATATTATTAAAAACTTATTTAGACGCCGGAAAAAAAAAAAAAAAAAAAAAAAAAAACGTAAAGAGCAGTGGGTAGTTAGAGTGAGTGATCTTGATTATCGGCGGAAAGAAGTTGCTTCCCCATTTCGCTTTTCGACTCTCATCACTTTTCTTTTTTCTTTTAGCATTTTTTGTTTTCTTCCTCTCCACTCCGACAGGGTCGAAAATCCGAACACGTTTGGTAATGTACGTTTATACACATTGAAAACAGACAAACCGTAAAATCGGCTAAAACCCGCGTTTAATCATCGTTATATCGTCAGTTTGGAAAACTATTTTGCCGATTTTTATACGAAACGCCTGTGCAGCCTTTTTTGTGCGTGCAGATGGTCAACGAGTGCGGTCTGCCAGTCGAACGAGCAGTTATGCGACTCGCACGATGCGTCGCAATTCGCTCGAAAAAAAGTCGGCGTACGTACTCTTCGACAGCATAGGTTGAGGTTAAATGAAAAGGGTAGGCTTTCTTCGGGTGGGTCCGCACTGATCGTACGTATTTTCCGATTAACAGGACATTTAAAAAGTATCAAGCTCGACCCCAAAATTAAAACTGTTAGTGAAATTATAGCCAGGCATGCTGCAAATTAGAGTTCGGGCGAACAAATGAGTGGCATTATACGAAAATTTCGGTTTGATTGGGCACGAGCTCCGAGTCAAAGGGTTCTATGCCCCCTAGCCTTTTGACCTGATAATGTGACGTACATTTCTGGTAATAATAATAAAATAAAAAATTCGTCAATTCGTTTCGTTGAGTTCTGCTAAATAACTCCTTAAATGAAGATCTCTGTTTGTTTTTGTTTTCCCTACACTCGATCAAAACGCAGGTACAAATAAAAATACAGGTACATCGGACTGAGAAAGGCGACGTTTTTAAGTAGGTGTGGAATACCTTGTCGTGAGAGATATTCTCACCAGAAGGAAATTCTACAGAATTTAAGCGTGTTCAGCCACTTCATACAAATGTATGGGCAAGCCAAAACCAAACCGAACACTGGCGATTTTAGAGCCGGTTCTGTGAGTTTTTATACAGGTTTTGGCGGGTGCACACAAACACACGTACGTAGTAAAATACGTACGTTGTTTAAGTACGGCCAGGTCGCATCATCCCCTACTATCGTAGGTGGCGGCTGGCCGGTTCGTGTATGAATCGTGACATTGATTGATGGATGACGTCACGATTCGTACTCGTATATTATCTGCAAGTATTTGCAGGTAATTACGATCGAACGTAATTCTGTGTGTGTTGATTTAACGTCGCAAGGACGATAAGTTGCCTGCCCTATGGGGCGGCGACTGTCGTCGGGGGTCCGAGCCCCTATACCTCATACCGATGAGTCCCCACAGTAGGTTTTCAACGAAAATCTATTTATTAATCTTTTGCTCGTGGAAGGATCCAGGGGTGGGAGTGAGTACGTTTTTCATTTCATGACCCAAGGAACATTTCGGCATAATTTTTGAAAATTTATATGTATGTATGTATGTGTGTATGTGTGTATGTATGTATATTTGTATGTATGTATGTATGTATGTATGTAGGTATGTGTGTATGTATGTGTGCGTGTGTATGTGTGTGTGTGTGTGTATGTATGTATGTATGTATGTATGTATATTTGTATGTATGCTGTCTTTCGATTGTAACAGCGTTCAGATGTGCGTCCTCTATTATGTTTAATACTCTATGGTTTTTGCCTGACTCTGTACACAAAATGAATATTTGTATTACGAATAGCAATTGGAGACAGAAAAAAACTTTGACTTTAATATTCTCAATATGAAATTATTTTTTTCTGATACAATTGTAAAAAGTAGGTAGGTCATTTTGATGCGAATGTGATTTTTACAGCACGAGAGTGACGCAAATCACACGAATATTAATCACCTACTATACCAACACGTGTCATACATTATTTTTTGCAATAGCCCTCCAAAAAAAAATTTTAAAATGTGATTACGACGAACGAATTGTGAAATGTGTATAAATAACGCATGCGCACAAGCCAGTGCATAAAGTAAAAACCGATGCATACGGAATTTACAAACGGTGCGTAAAGTAACGCAGGCGCACACGACGGTGCATAAAGTAAAGTAAAAACCGATGTATAAAGAATTTACATTATGCATTGCTTTAAAATCGTGCTCTTTGTACACCTTCAAAGTGCACATAATCATCTACTTTATCGAATGGTGTTGCAAAAAAATCAAAATTAGTTTTTCCGTATACTTTGACCTAAATTTTTCCAGTCCTTTACAAAGTTATCGATATAAACTAAAATCAAAATTTTTTTATAAATTAATTAAATACGAGTTTTGATTCACTTTTATGTTTAGGTCAATTATTGAAAAATAATAAAATTCCGGAAAAGTTCGACTATCTATCAGTCAGTTCCTACGTTGAAAACTAGACATTTCCATAACATATGTCCGAAGGCGAAGATGATATTGGTTCAGTTATACGAGCTGCGAATGAAGATGATGAGATATTCAAAAATCGAGCCATCTTTCTTTATATGAGAAGAAATTCGCCATACCAATCGAGAGAATGATGAAAAAAATTGGAACAGTTGCGATATTAAATTAGCGAAAGAGAAAAGTCAAAGACTGTAAATCGAATTTATTAGTAACCCTCGAAAAGAAAAAAAAGAAGAAAGATTTCGCCGTTTGATTCCAATTACAATGGAAAAACTAGCGTTTAAATAAGATAAGAGAACTCAGTTGTCAACCCCTCTGCGAAAATGGCAGCGTACGTTAAATCCGTAAAAGTGCTTTCGAAGTCTAACATCGATAATTTTGTCATAAGCTCTACCATTTTTTGGGTCATGCTTGGAAAGGGGATTGAAGATAAAAGTGAAAAATTTGTTTAAA
This sequence comes from Ericerus pela, assembly GCA_011428145.1. NCBI lineage: Eukaryota > Metazoa > Arthropoda > Insecta > Hemiptera > Coccidae > Ericerus > Ericerus pela. The sequence continues at coordinate 115,592 of WOFM01002262.1, forward strand.
GTTTTATTCGTCTGTTTTCATTTGACAGTGAGTATTGGTCCATGACCTGGGTGTATGTCCCCGCCGAAAGTAGATACAAGATCATGACTAATAATTTTGGTCGTCCCTAATCAGGTGAAATTTGAAGCACGCAGAGTTTAGCCTACGCATACGTAGCAGTTCTCGCTGGCACGTATTCGCTACGTCGCAAAAATTATGCCATTTTGTAATAAAACGATATCCAAGTACCTATAAGTGCAGGTATTCGTATATACGGCTGTTATCTATGCAACCCGCGCCACTCTCCGCTGCTTCTCCTGTGTGGTAAGTATTTTTGACACTAATATTGTGCGTATATGTGAGGTGTAAATGGCCCGTTCCGTAATTGCAGCATTCCTGCGTAATTAGAAGCAACAATAATTTATTTACTAGATCCTCAAAGCCACAAGTACGTTAATTATTAGTTTATTAAGCGACTTTAAAAAAATGAGGACGTTATCAGTTCGATCGAATGTTGATTTTATGAAAGCCTATAGATGCGTGTGTTCTATAGAATAGTGTTTCACCCTTTGCACCAATTTCGATGAACTTTTTTGACATTGAAACTTCACGGTATTAGGGTATGTTTTAAAACAATTTAAAACTGTCTGACTTACATCGACGATATCAACAATGTGCGTGCGCATATGCTGAATAAATATTGCTAGCAAAAAAAAACCCAAAAAAGGCCAAAGAAAAATCAGGGAAAATACGAGAAAAAAAATTTAAATTGAAGGTATAAAAAAAATAAATTTTTACCTATCATATTGTATTGTGCGATATATCACTGGGCATATTTTTTTGTGCCCTGTTTTCGAATTTTACGTTAATTTTTTCACTTGACCAACTCCTCAACCATAGGGCTTTCAATGTGTTGTGAGAGTAATTCAATATTTTTAAATTACCTCAACAAATAAGATAATTTCTGAATATTATCTTTTATTTAATATTTCACTTCAATTATTACAAACACTTTAAAGTTATACTTATTACTATTTCTTAATACTAGTGATGCCTGATATCCATAACATCGAGTATGGACCTTAACGTTTCTTCTCGACTTCTAGTTCAGGAATGAATATGCCTTCGAAATGAAGACAAGATATCACTTTTGTTTTCTTTGTTTCAATCAAATATGGCCGACCAAAAAGGTGGCGTGACATGGAACATCCGCCAAATATGATGACACATTGTCCGTGGGAAGCTAGATATCATATAGACAGCTATTATTCCAAGAATTAGGAATAATAGTTGTCTATAATTTGTTCGACACGTTTTTGTAGCCGAACTGAATCGTCTGCAAAAACAGGATGGAACACAATGGAGGGCTAAATTTCAAATTTTGATATTTTATCTGTGATACATTGAGTGGTATATTTTTTAAGGAGCTAACTTTGAACCTTACAATCACTTTTTTCTTCCACCCCCTAGGCCTTCAAAAGTGGGCCAAATTTTGACTTTTCTTATTTTATTGTGTGATACATCATTTGGCATGCTTTTTGCCACTCATAGTTTGAATTTTACAATCATTTATTAATTCGACCTATTCTTCGACACTAGGGGCTTCAGAAGTTGGTTATTTTGTAATTTTTTATATTTTATAGTAGTATCCATCATTGGGCATGTTTTCTGAGTTATTCATTTTCGAATATTATGTAGCTACTTACATATCTTTCTGTAACAACGAACATGCGCGTATATGCTATTTTTTGGTTCGGTTAGCCCATTCATATTCATAACTATTTCTACATTTTTCACATACCGCTGGTGTTTATCTCTCGTATTGTGATCTACTCTTCGGTTTTTCCCTTTATCTATTTTTTTTTCTTCCAATACCAATCGCAGATGGCGTTGGTACCTATTCTTTGCCGACCAAGGATTGCTCGGTCCTTCGGCTGTTTTGTTTTTTGTTCTTTTCATCACCCTCACCTGAACTCCCTTTCTCATTATCCCATTAATCCTTTTTCACTTTTTTTCGTACTCATTACTATTCCTGGAGCACCTCTTTGTCTCACAAAATCTGCTATCAACTCAAAGGGCCGATTTGATTATTTCGTCAGTGCGGATGTAAGAATTGGAAAATTTAGGTCTTAAATACAGTACTTGGACTTTCGTCCTTCATTAACTTTGGTATACCTATAGACTACTGCGTTTGAATTTCACACATAGGCCCATTTTTTTAAAAATCGAACAATATATTAAATTTAAGTCTTTTCAGAATTAAACTTTCGTTTTCTTCGCTGGATGTTTGGCATGTTATATTTTAATTTAAGAATAGGTCGCCATATTTTCGTCTACAACTGCCTAATTGGGAGTGATTAATACTTACCTACTTCTCAAAGTAAACGTAATTCGTATTTATTATAATATTATAACGAAATTACATATGGTATACTTGTCATTGAAAGTTAATGAATTAAGAGAAGACTCGGTTGCAGATTCTTCGAAATATTTTAGAAACAATTTCAACAAATTAACAAAAAATTGAAGACTCGTCCTTCTCGATACCCACATAATTTACAGTTTGGTACATTACCGAATTGTCAAAAAATAAATTCGCTTTACCTTCTGAATATGTTACGCAAATTTCGTGGATGTCTATTTACATCGTGATTTATTTCTAAATCATGGGTGGCTTCCTCACCCTTTCGTCTCTATTATTTTTTTTATCTCAAAAAACCATCACATAGTACTCTTAATCTGTTATTTTATACGTTCTTTTGGAAATTACTTTTTTCGCTCCCTTCCACCCTTTCTCTCTCGCTCTCATTTCCTCTCTCTGTCAGCTTCATAAATTAACCAAAAATGACGAATATATTTTTATTTTTTTTTTTGGAAGGAGAAATACGCGCTCCATAAATTCGTTTACCCTCTAATTTTTAAACGCCGTGACCGAATATATTTTTGGCAAAATTTATGCAAAAAAAAAAATAAAAATAAAAAAAACACATCAAGATACTATAAAAATCTTGATTAACGAACTGATAATAAGTTTTTGAATAAATGAAGTGTAAAGGGAAAAAAAATTGAAGTAGCGTACTGGTTGTTGCTGGAAAATTTTGAGTTATGACATTTTTAACCCTGCTTCTGAATACGACCACACCAAATTAATATCATCAACATCGTGTTCTTCTTTTTCAATGTATTCAAGTAATACGAGACAACCATTCGCCGAATACTTTTTTTTTTTTTTTAATGTAGTTATCAAGTAGCCTCGGCCATAATATTTGCACAAACAAATTAACTCTCGCCCTAATTAAAATATTTTAATCTCTTTTACTCATTCACATTTTTGCGAAAATTTTAAATTAGTTGGCCATTCCTCTCTTAGTTCTGCGAAAATTAACGTGGATTAGCCTAACGTTGTCGAAAAAGTAGTTTTAATACAAAAAAAAATTCAGATAAAAAACCGAACGGAGTATCTACCTATAGTAAAAATTCTAATTTTTTTTGTCAATGTCTCAAAAACAAATTTCATTGAACTGTATTAGTCGTAATCCTGCTGACGTATGCGTGTAATTATATTCTCGGGGAGGACAAATTAGAAATTTTCAAAAAACACCGCCTTATACTTTGTACGTAGGCCTGTTTTCTTTAAAACAAAATGAGATCAAGAATGGTACCTGGCCAAATCTCTATTATTCCAATTTCCACGTTTCATGAATGTTCACAAACATTTTAATACTGGGATATTATTAATATTTCGAACAATAATTAATCAAATAACTTATTAGAATGGTATATTTATGTTTTCCTAATCGATAATTGAATATTAAATGTGAAACAATATGCAAACCTCTCATATTTTTTCCATCCATTGGGGCATTTCGATTAAAATTTTATTCGTAAATTGCACAATTGCACGACTATTAATATCATTCAGAATTGATAGAATTCATGAGCTAAATTTTTTAGGCCAGGCCAATACTGAAAATTGAGACTCGACTGAGCAAGATCGAGACCAAAGCCAAGGGTCGATTCTGCCAGATTAGCCTGAGATTCGACTTTAGACAATATAGCGAGAGAAGGACTGAGAATATTGATGACAAACTGAAACCAAAAATACCTAAGTTTACACCCATTCTCCCCTCCCTATTAAAATGTTTAATTTTGCACATTCAATGTCCTCTCGACTCTACCCGAAGCTGTATTCCTGACTCTTTGAATGCTTTGCCTGCGTTTTCATTTCTCTCCATTCCAAAATGGGCTGGACGCCAAATGAAGGTTGACAATTATTAGGATGGTCCATATTTTCAGTTACAGAATGTTGGATCGTATCACAGGTATAAGTTGATGAGATATTTGGTTGATGAAAATGAATCTGCTGCAAAAAAATATCTCGAAAAGCACATGTTTTAGACCGAGCCAAAAGGTATATAATTTCAGGCATATTATACCTAATTGGAAATACTGCGGTGGTACCTTATTGTAAATATACTTCTTCACCAGTAACGCTAGGTCTTCCTACGTCAAGTTCCATTTACTAATTTCGAACCATCGAATTAAAAAAAATTTATTTGGAGGGTATTTTGCTGACAATTCTTAAAATGCGTAGTTTTCTTATCGATTTTGTGCAAAGTGTTGTCTGTTTAAGATCGTAATAATTTGAATAACTTCGTATGGATAGGATGTGAGCAGATAGTACAACAGAAATAATTTATATCTCTTTGAGAAGGGCACTTCCTGTTCTCTATCTCTCCTTCTGTGGTATTTCTATGAAATTAGTAGCTTTTACTGTCAAGATTCAAAGTCGCTTCAATCTATACCGGTGACCAGGTCCCACAAGTAAAAATAAAAATTTCTCTTTTTCAAATACATACGTATACTTGAAAGAGGGAAATTTTCATCTTGATCTGGCCTTTCCTCCAGCGATAGTGGCCACTCACTCTCTGTTTGACATCTGTACTGGCGTAGTCTTATGTTTTCATTTGTTCAGGCTTTTAATTTAATTTTTGTCACGTAGTAATTTATTTGGATTTCCACATTGTTAATTCTCACTCGCAATTATTGTTCACTGTATATGAGGATTTCGTATTTATAACTTGAGTTTATAATTTTGTAATGTGTTGAATTTTTCTCAATATCAGCAAACAAGGGGGTAGCCATGTTTTTCACAATGTAGTGTGTTTTCTTTTGGTGAGGTTTTAAAATTCAAGTCGGCTGTTTTGATGTTTTGCGCTATTAAAATTCAAATTTACAGAGATTTTTGAGAAACGAACCCTGGACAAGTTATCCGAGCGCACCAGATTTTTGGCCCTTAAGTGTTAGTCGTCCATCTTGAGGTACGTATCAGCTAGATGGAACTTCTAGAACTTCAATTTTGTTTTTAATATGGCTATATTAAAATGTTTAATTTTTCACAATAGCTACGAAATTTGGAGAAAATATTCGCTATGATCAGTTTTAAATAATTTTCAATCGGTGGCAATGAAATTTAACACAGTTTTTGTCTATATGAGGTATGGCAATTTATTGCCAATTTTAGGTGTAATTCGTTGGTTTTTTAAAACATACATTTTCTAAGGTTGCGGCTGCTGTAATGGAGTTTCGTTTGTATTTCTTTTACTCAACTGTCTCCGTTAGAAAGTATGTAAAGTTACTTGAAAAATTGACTACTATAGGCTATAAGAATATACGACCGGGTGTTTTCTGGGATGAAGGTATTTTTGATTGTTTTGAAAATCTTGTAGGTATATCTTAGCTCCTACGATACGAGTAGATGCAAAAACGATGGAAATGAAGTCTTTTTAATCACTCAGTGAGGAAACCACCTTAATAACATTCTAGGAGTGAAACTACTGTTGGACATGCAGAAGAGGGTGACTTTGAAGCATAAAATTTTAAAAACTTATTAATATAACTGAGGGCGATATGTTTCGGTTAAAAGGCGAACAGAAATACTAATAAAATTTTAGAGTATGTAAAGGTAAAAATTCACAATTTCGCCCCCAGGAGGACTACCGACTTACATAATAGCTAAAAATCTTCCTTCGGACAAGACGATGAAATTCTGAAAATTTCAGCTCGATTCATCGAGTGGTTCTGAAATGACAGCGTTACCAACGAACAAACACGCGCCTAGGGTGAAAACGTACCAATTAATTATACAAATTAGGCTATAGATTTCTAGCCAGTATCGAAGTTTAGGTGTTCCGTCGGTTTGTTTTGAAAGTGGCGTGCATTCAAAAGTTGACTAATTTTCATCGTCCGTCGACTACTTATTTACTCGACTCATCTGAATAACAATTCGCGTCATTCACGAATAGCCTCTCTGATAACGGCCATAAAAAGTTGAGTAAAATCTGCGCCTATATATATTTCTACAAACGGAATAAATCGGGTAGGAGGCGCCGATGGCACACCACATTGCAAATTAAACGGCGAAAAGAAAAGGTCGCCGACTAAGCACCGTTGTTGCCGTATAAACGACTTAATTTATTAGCTCGATAAAAGATTCGATAACGACCGTCGAGAAGGGGTGAGTTTGCTTCGAGGGAGAGCATTGATTTAAGAACCTTTTTTTGGGGGCGTTCGTCTCCCTTTGGTTTTTCTTTAACGTGTTCTCTCTCTTTCTTCACTCTTTTTTTTTTTTTTCCTTTTTTTTCTGGTATGCTCAGCCACTACTCGCCTTCTCCCCAATTTATATTATCTCTCTCGCTCTGTTACTCTATACGTATATTACTATACATATATGCGTATATATGTATGTATAGGTACAGCAGTTCGAGTTTGGGGTCGACCAAAAAATATGTGCTCTTTATTTTACGCGAACGACGATCCTTGAAACTAATACAATTCATTAGCGTGTTCTAACAAGCGGCACAGATGAAAATTGATAAACGATATTTGCCCCCTTTTTTTCGCCTCTCTTTTTCATTCGCTTTCTCACTCACTCACTCACTCATTCACTCTCTCCCTCTACGGTATCTGTGTTTCACTCTTTTTTTCTCTCTGTAATTTGGAGAAACGTACGTCGACCACCCCTATATTCGATGCGCGTGCGTTTCATAACAAATTTAATGCCCTTATCGGTTTTTTGTAAATTGAATTGAGCTGCTTGCTGATAGTTACGAGGACGGCCAAGGCGAAGGTAAAAAATTCAATTTTCTAGTCGATCAATTTTTCACGTTATTATCGCATGTTTGCTAACGTTGCTAAATTTTCATACAGCCGAGAATGTAGGTTGAATTTCCATTTTCAGAACAAGAGTAGAAAATCGGTTGGTAGCCTTGGTACGGTACGGTTAAACAGAAGGGTAAAAATGCCCCGAGACAAATAAACGCGCATCTATTCTTCCATGCGAAGGGTTGCGAATTTGATTTTATTATCGTTTTTGAAAATCTACTTATGAAAATTGCCCGAGTATTCGGACCCAACGGTGGGAGTGGGTACGTTTTTCGTTTTATCATTTTCTGAGCATTTTGGCACTATTTTTGAAAATGAATTTCTTTTTATGTACCCCCTTTTGCGTTGAGTCCACTTCTCTAAGAGGGTACCCTATTGTTTTAGGTCTGGATTGGGCTCATAGTGCCTCTCGTAGGTCAGTTTATGTGTATTTTTTTTTTAACAGCGTATAGGTGCAATTTTCAATCGATAAGCCTGAAATTTAGTATACGTATGTATTTCAAGTCCGGGACAGTACTTACCAATTTTGGTGCCGATAGACCTTACAGTACGTCTGATAGAGCCAATTTTGTTGCAGTTTTGGCAGATTAATGGCAAAATTTGGTACATGTATTGATTTAAAGTACATCTTGTAACGGCCAAAAGAGGTGGTTCAGTACTGGAAACTAACCTCTTTTGGGGCGATTACACTTCCTTCGATATACTATAATATTCACAGGAATATTATAGTATTCGAGAATTATTTTAACTAATTGAATTTTATTATCCACAACTATTGTGGACCTTAACTAAATGAAAGACTTTAATTAAATTGAAACACACAATAAATTTTATCACTTTACTTTTAAAACACAATATTAAATTTACACGTATTCATTCACAGTCTATGACTGGAAGAATATTGCAGGTACAGTATACGACTGACCAGTTTATTTACAATAAAATATATTACACTATTACGCAGTGTCAAGATTACAATTACAATACTACACAATACAATTATTTTAATGAAAACCAGAGTTTATATACCTGTCAAAGGTATATGGTTTTCTATGGTGTTGTGTGTAGAGTAGGGATTTGCTGATTTAGGTATTTAATTATTTCTAGAATATTCGGGTACCAGAATGTTCAGGTACTCGAATATTCTGTTAGAAAACGTGTAGTGGTTGTTGGCAGGAAGTAACGGTACTTTTGCCAGTTGACAGTACATATTAGGGAAAGAATTTGCTTAGTAAGAAAAACGTATTTTTCTGTGAACGAAATATGTACGTCTATATTAAAATATGACGAACATATTCGTTACACATCCAACATTATTCCAAATTTGGTTCTTATTGGTATTATGGTTCATTCCCTGGGGCTGTTGGAGGTGCTAATTTTTCTGGTTATCTCAATAAATGTTACAATTCCTTTCAATAATCACGAAATTTGGTAGAAACAGTATCTTCAATACAAGGATCAGACCTTCCTCTTTTGGTTTTGATTGGTCAATTTGTTTCTAATTTATTAGTTATTCAGTGTGATTTTCCCTCTTTCACCCTTCTCATAATGGTCCTGAAAAATTCCTTTTCTAGCCATCATCTAGAAAACCACTTGTTTTAACTTAAAACAAATCCGATCTTAGAAAAAAGTCAATTTTCGTATACCCCTCACCCGCTGCCTTACACTAGACTTAAACACCAACACTAAAATTTCCACTAATATTTTCGTAATCAGAAGGTAGACAACTGCACTACACTTCGTTTTGCAATGGGGATATTGTCTTCTCATATGGGTAGTTTTTTGGTTTTTTTTTTATACAATCCACAATTCTCATTATTGAAGGAAGGAAAACCATCGAATTATTTCAGAAAATTGTACTTGTTAGAACTTGGAATAATTTTTCATTTCACAAAAAAATAATGGTTTTTGACGCATGCACAAAATATTTTGAAACCATGATACTGTATCGGTATACTTTATGGCATGCATCGTATTTTTGGGATATTGGTAATTTTTTGCAAAATATCTAAATAAGTATTTTATACATTACTTATTAGAAGAATGTTGATGATATAGGTTATTTTTAAACAAAGAAAAAATCTACTTTTTCTTGCCAAGCTTGCTGCGCATGATTTTTTTTTATTTAATTTTTTATGAAAATATTTTCATTTGGTCGTCTGTTTGCGGGCCGTTGTCTGGTTAAAATGGTGCGAATAGTGATGCACAAAATTGATTATGGTCTTGGAAAAAGTGTAAAACCAATATTCAACCTGAGACGCACACAAGGAACGATGACAGCGGAACAGAAGCCACCTCAACTAAGTAACCATTTTTAGACGTAATACACGCCAGAGGTCTCAATCTATGCCGCAGATAACTTCTAAAATGTATTTAAATTACCTCTGTATAATTTTCTCAGCTTGTTCCGCCCCCAAAAAATCTTGGTTGCTTTCCTGTATTCGCCTGTGCAATACCAGACTGAATGTAGAACTTGAGAAACATCAAAATGTTGCCAGGTAGGTACTTAATTTTTACATACACTCTATTAATCTATTTAATGATTGAGAGCGTAGTCTTCCTGTTCAGATTCCATCATATTCGTGAGAAGATCTTTGTATGTAAGTTTTTAAAAAAAATCTACTTATTACAGTTGATTTTGTATCAAGACTCAGGAGTAGGGGTGGGTTCGTTTTTTGTTTCACGACAATAGGAAACTTTTGACAGTATTAGTTAAAATTTATAGCTGTACCTACATTATAATATATACTTACACATTTCTATGTAACACCTATACAGGTTACACAATAAAATGTTCATCCGATAGTCATGAAATTCGGTACACTTATTCGGATCCAGACAAAGATGAGGCCTATTGTTTTTGATTTAGATTGGTTGGATGGAACGTCTGATATCTGTTATTATGTTGAATCCTTGAAGCTTTAATCGCTCTGAAGTAGGTACGTAATATTAAGCAATAGTCACGAACTTTGGTACATGCAGACATTGGATATATTATAGGTATTATAATATTCTGCAAAATTTGGTTTCAATCAGCTTAAAAGTTCGTAGGTAGAAGTGATTTAAACAATATCTTAAATAAGTGTTAAGAAGAAATTATAAATTCCAGATGAATCAAAGAAGCTTGGCGGAAAGTAAACTTGCTAGCTATTATTTTATTTGCTGAGAAATCGGTCAATATCATACGCACGTATTTTATAACTTCACAACGAAATTTGGTTATTATATAATTCCCTGACACTTCATTTTAAACCTAATTTTTACCAAGCATTCTATAGTATTGAAATTTTCATTTACTATTGTATTCGTTTATTTATTCGTATTTGTTTCGTTTTATTTTTATTTTTCTGTTGAGAAAATCTACATTTTCAGCGTGGTTTACTGCGCTAGAGTTTTTTTCTCCTAAGATTACACAAATTTAAATAATAGTGCCAAAAATTTCCAAGTTTTTCTGGTTCTTTCTTTTTCACTTTTTTTTTCTTATCAAAATTATGGGCAACGAATAATATTATTATATGATTTTCCGGCCACAACTGGGAGAATTTCTCACAGCTTCTTGAGGTGCAAAAAAAAAAAATAAAAATAAAACACAAGCAAGAAAAAAGGAATCTATACTGAGTATGTGCTACCAAATACTACCGTGTGCCCTAAGTATGTTGGGTAGTGTGTCAGCCCCCAAATGAAAGAAAGTCGTAAGTTCAATAATAAATTTTACAAAAGAATAGTTTTTCTGTCCTCTTTCAACGCAACTAACTGGGAGTTTCTCTTACAAAACAGACTCTAATTTAAGAAACCGGTTATTGATCGATCTCATTGTTTTGGTAGGTTATATTTATCCGCATCAGAACACATACTCGTACCAACTTTACACTTTGGAAAAATTAAAATATAATATTTTTTGTAAATTATGTCTCTTAGTGGTTTACATGAGCATTGCTGTGCGCTGTAGTTATCTGTCAGGCCGTTTGTGTTTATTCTATTCCACAACCGAAACACTTCGTACCACTCGATCAATTGTCAAACGGAAAAATTGTTTTTCGCTGACTTTTTACAATGACTGACATCTGTAGAATACATCGTATGAGATTATACTAAATAGCTGCGTCACACAATTTATTTGCGAGTACCAAGTACCTACGCACTCCAACTAGGAAGTGTAACGTAGGCATAGTAGGTATAGGCACTTTAACATACAGAAGTACATAGATTACTGCGACATTCATCGAATACTGCGCAGCCACTAACATCGATAAAGATTTATTTTCTCACGAACCCACCATTTAGCACCACCTTTGACTTTAGCTTGCTGGTGATTTGAAAAATAGGTCTTAATCTTGTATTTTCCAAAGGAGTATGATAAGTTCGATACCACTCCAACAATATCAACACCTACGTCAAAACCGAAATTGCCATAGTCTTGGTATTGGTCCTACTTGAGTCCATCACTACTCGCTGTGATGTGATGCAATAAAATTATTCCCTACATCAAAGTAACAAACAACGAACTTCCGAGCTCAATAGTGAATGGAACCTATGGATTTCGATAATTTCAACTCGAGTCTATTGTTGGATAGCCTATTCTTTCCAACTCATGCGTTTGATTTTCGCATTACAAGCAGTTTAGCAATATAGATACCTAATCAATTAGCAGAACTAGAAAAAATGCGGATTAATCAAGATTAAAACATTTTAGGCTTAACTGTAAGGTCATCGTACATCAATCGGTGCTTCACAAAAGTGACTCACCTTTTCACCACTATTGGGTATCAGCGTTTCTCCTGAGGAAGGAGAAGAAGAAAACAAAAATACGTACTAGGCTATACAGCTCACAATTCGTCCATGACAAAAAGGAAAAATACACAAATAGGCTAATAATATACGGTAGATATACATTTCACTATAAATCGTGTAAACAGTTCGTCTAAAAAAAGGTGGCGATGCGAAATTAGGGAAAAAAATAAATAAATCCGTCTAATGGTAATATAGCCTACTACTGTATGCTAAAGCCTACGCGCCAACAATAGAAGAGAAGATTTATTTTTTTGTTGTCCGGCCAATTCATGTTCGTATACATATTATGTAGCCTTAGCCTATACACAACAAAAAGGGGTGCAATATACAGTAGCACCCACCAATTTCAGAGTGTTGATATGCGTCAACACACAACGAGACGAAACAGGTTTAAAAATGTTTGCGTTGAAAATGAAGAAGGAAGAAAAAATGAAAAAAAAAAAAAAAAAAAAAATATCGCAAGCAGCATCCCCTAAAATCCGGAAACAATATTTCATATTTCGATGAAAAGAATTCGCCGTAATATAGGTAAGTGACATAAATTAATTTTCGGTTGTACTTTCTACACCCCACAAAAACGTATTATTTACATTTCTTTAAGAAAGGCAAAAGAATAAGAGAGAGATAGAGAAAAGTACAAATTAAATTAGAAATCGTTCAACGTGGGAACCGGATATCAAAATAAATACATTCGAGTAGTACACAGGTGTAAGTCTATCGTATAAGAATACATTTGCAGACGGTAATTTGAACCAGCCAGACGATGGCAACTGGGCATGAGGGGCTATTATGAGTGAATTTTGTAGGGGGTAGCTACCCTAGAATATTCGGACTTGGTCGAATAATAATTGTGAGGGAATAAGAAGAAGAAGAAGAAAAAAAAAGAGACGTCTTCTACGGATGACGTAGACGCAGATGAATTATTAATGCAACCTTTCGAAATGGCACTGAACAGGTTACGAAGTGTAGGTGCAATACTTGTATATTTTTTAGTCGTCTTTTGTATGTGATTTTACGTCTCTGCAAATGATATGTTTTCGTCTTTTATAGATGACATTTGTAATAATCGTTGCATTTTGAGAAATAGTTGGGAAATGGTGAGTAGCCCAAGTCTAAACGTCCAGATTGGGCCTGTCAACTAAACTAGACCTACATTTATCCAACTTTGGTTAAAATAAACCAGATTGGCCAAAGTTTCACACTTCCTATTTCTAATTGGAATTCTGTTACTCGTAATGAGCATGTAACAACTAATGTCGATTCATAATTATTACGTAAGTATTCAGCCTTCTAAGCTGGTAGGTACCTACACACTTAAATGTAATTTCAGTGTCAATTTCCGTTTTTCACACAATGCTACCTCCGATAGATTAGCTTAGGGGAGGGTAACCTTTATTTGACTGACACAGGAGAAGCAACTCAAAATGCCCATGAAACACTTATTCCTTCCTCATTAGTGCCGATCAACAATATTGCAGTTCAAGTAAGCTTGGCGTCCTGGTGGATTGTTCGTGGGACTATCTCTCAGAAGGTATAGCGGGTTCAATTATTTAGCTTGGAGTAGCAGTGTTGAATCTGTCTACAGATGCACATCAGATGAAAGGGAGCCGTTCACTGGCGTTAGATGTGCCTATTGAATACTAATTAACAACCGAAGTTCTCCTTTGGATTGAACCACTCGTTCGGCATCCTGTGATCCAAAAACGATTGGTTAGGAGAATTTTGACGGAAAAAGTCTTCTAAAGAGAGGTACAGGGATAAGTACCTCAAAAAAAAAAAAATGACCGAAAAAATGTGGCAAAACGAATGTAATAGCCGAAATTATGACGTCATCAGCCCCTCCGGAAATAGATGACGGAAAACACGTCACCAACCCCTTCCGTTGCTATACTTTTCAAATCCAAAATTATCACGTCATCAGCTCATCCTCCTGCCAAAGTTTTGGCATTCAAAATTATGACGTCATCAGTCTTTTCAGCTACTAAAATTTCCAAGTCAAAAATTACGACCAGAGTATTGTATTTTTACTGACGAGTTCCGTTATATCTTCGGACTGCCTTCTAAATAAATAGGTAGATAAATAAATAAATAGATAGGTACGTACCTAAACGAAATAAATATAAATGAACAGATAAATAGATAAATACCTAAATGGATATAATGTATATTGATTTGAACGTGTTAAAATGTAAGGTGATGGGCATTATCTAAGTGGCAGCCGAAGGGGCTGATGACGTCATAGTTTTGGACTTGAAAATTTGGCGACATTGTCAGTGGTTTAAAGGGCGTCCTGTTGAGGTAGGCAGTGTCTTTGACACTACCACATTTGATGTCCTTTTTACGATTTTATTGTGTGATACATCGCTCGGATATGTCTGTTGTGCGACGTTTCACTTCTAACACATGTTATGTGGTCCAGGCACACTGTTTTAAGATTGGAAATGTTTAACCTGAGGTACCTATATAATAAAAAGATGACGTCGTATGCAACGAAAAGTGAAAACAAAGTGTGCAACAAAAAGTGAAAAAAACCAATTTTTCAATAAAAATTGATAAAAATATTGGAAACCCCACAAACAAATTGCATAGGTGTAACGTATATTTTCATCTATTTTTAGAAATGACGAACATATTTGTTTACACATTTTTCGGGTACCAAAAACGTAGATATTTATCAAACAATAATCATCCTATAACTCTTCATAAACAACCACTAATTTACCCGTATTTGATTTTACAAATATAAATATAGTGTCTGTATATTCATGACCTAATTGTGCCTGTCCCTCAAGTATACTACGAGTCATCATAACCCTATAATAACAACACCCTACCTCACTTAACCTATCCGACACATACGCGTACATACCCTGAACGAGTATATAAACACTCGATTCAGAGGAATAAAACACAGTTCCTCGACAGTTACTTCTAAGTATCTAGAACCTCTCTAGTAAAAGTCTCTAGTGAACAGACAGTCTTGTCAAACGGATTGTGATACCATATGTATAAGTGTTAACGTATTAATTGATGTACTGTATCGTACAAATTTATTATTTTATTAAATGTGTTAATTCAATTGTGTGTTTTAAAATTTTATTGAGTCTCTCAAATACATTAAGGTTCACAATAGTCTGTGGATAATAACTTAAATATTTAAACTATTTTAGAAGTATTACTGCTTTTCCAGTACGTAATATTTTGTGTATGGTGTAACACTGAGAGTGGTCTTAAATAGGTACTTTACCACCTCTTTTGGCCGTTACAATAGGTATCTATGCTATATATTCAAAATCAAATACGCCAAATCCAAGAAGTTTTTGATATAGGCTACTAGGTAATTGCAAATAGAAAAACTAGGTAATCCATTTTTAAAAGTCCTCATCACACAGGATAGTAAGCCTTACAAAAAATGAAAACAAAGTTCACAAAAAAATCATAATTTCGGAAATACTTTCAAGGGGGGGATAATGTTTTTCTAACAAAATGAAACTCGAATACAAAAATTATTTTCGTAATAAATGCAAATCGTGTAAATTTTGTTTTTTGGGTCTGGGGTCGTTTTGAGTAACCAGTTTCGGTTCAGGGATTCGTTTATAGGATCCGCCAATTCTACCGAGTAGTTACCAAGAGGAAATATATAAGGGCGGAAAAAAGATGTAAAATAACCGCGAAAAATTTCGCCCAACGAGGCCAATATGGGAACATAAAAACCTCAGCTTCTACATAATATATTCACGTCATGTGTGCCCCTTTGCGCAAAACAAACGATCGCATTTTTCGGTAATGAGTTGATCCGTACAGACATTTAATCTTGTCGATGGAGACGACGTTGAATTTAAATCGCCGGCGTCAATTATTGAAACTTTTTTTTTTTTTTTACTCGTCATACGCGGATGCTGCGTACACAGCTACCTGCGCCATTAGGATATAAAAAAAGAAAAATCAAAATCAAAACGAAAGGGGGGAAAAAATTATTAAAACAGCGAAAGTAATGAGGTGAAAGCACTATATAGGCAGCTAATCCATAAATGATAAACCGACGACGTTTGCACGAATCGACGATACTTACTTTAGATAAACGAAAAAGCTCGCCGTCGACTCAATTAACCAGCTCAAATCCTTTTCAAACCCTTTACCACCCTTCCCTTATTCGTTTTCTTCCTCAGTCGCGTTTAAAAGGTGATCGCCTGGCGCCGATTACTCCGAAATGCGGTTTCCCTTTTCGAATAGGTAGCGACTCCTCTTCGTTTAAATTACCCATCCGTTCGTCTCACAGTTCCTCCTCCAGGTACCTTTGTGTACTCAGCTGTTTTAAAGATTTCGCTGGTAGCGATATAACGACGCGTATGCCAATTAACCTAAATTACTACCTAAAGATGGATACGAACGTTTGCGCATAGGTTTACCTGCAAATTTTCGGTTCCTGTTGTACGACACGCTGGAGGACTGAGCTTTGTTTTTCGATTTTGCACCCACTCGAACGAATCACTCGCCGTTCGAATGCGAATTCGAGGGTGGAAATCGAACACACGCACCCCTGTAGGAGGTGAATGTGCTGCTTATCGCGACTATAAGGGGAAGAGCTGTTTCTTTCAACTTTCGCAACAAAACCAACTGTTAAAAAAGCTTTTTGTTGGTAAAAATAAAAGAATGATGTAATTAGCGAAGTAGGTTGAATACGAAATATTTTTTACCAACAAGAAAAGAACTACAAGGTTGAGGGCATTGGTTAGACATGTAGCTTATTCAGGTCGTACTAATAAAAGCAATACGTTCGAACTTCTGCTCACCATTACCAAGGAAACTTTCCGCACGTTACCTACGTCAACGGCAAATACATTTTAAATGCAGAAGATTTGATGCGGACACGAAATAATTTTCTTGAAATTTTTAGTAGACATTAATATTGTGCAGAACCCAAATCAAAAGAAATTGAAGAAAAGCCATATATTGCTCCAGTTAAAACTCTGAATTATATTTGAGATTGCCGTTTTTTTGGGGGGTGTCGTTAAACGAAGGTAAAAATTTCTGTACAAAAGATTTGTCACAATACGTTGCCAATAGCCCAAACAAACTCCTATCGCCCTCTATATAAGCTACTGAAACATTTTACTACTATGTGAGATTGCAGTTGTCGTTAAAAAGTTTAAAATTACTCTGTTATACAGCGCAAACACTTAACCATAGGCAAACTCAGACCGGTCCCATATAAGACTACCTTTCGTGAAATTTCTACCTATTCGTTCGTAGTTATTCGAATCGCGCTAAACATTTTTCTTTCCAATTTTGTCGGCAAACCCAATCAGTAAGCACCAAAATTCTATCAAGACTTGCACGGAAAAAAGATGTATTGGAAATTTTAGCCATCTTGTTGAGTTTCTTCGGATACTGGAAAAACTACTTTCAGAATTTCTTGTTTTCAGTTTTCTGAAACTACTATGGACCAATAAACACATTACTTCATTCAAAGCTGGTCCTATGTAAGGACTAACATTCGTGAAAAATTTCAGTTCCATCCTTTCGCTAGTTTCTTAAAACCGTGAACCAAAACTTTAAGCGATTCATACGAGGGTTTAAATGAGAAAATAGTATCTATGGTTTTCTTTGTCTAAACGGAAAATTGTCATCACCACACCTCTAACATTTCCACGAGATCAGTTTAATACCCTGTTGCAAACAAACTATGGTAATAGGTACGTCTTTCATGCCTCCTGACGGATAAAGTTGCGAGTTCAATACGACACGGAATAGTTACTTGCGATACAAGTGCGTAAAGTAGGTGATTTTGTTACGAGTGTAATCCATGCAGCACGAGCCGAAGGCGACTGAGGAAAATGTCATGAGTAGCGATCACCTACTTCGCTTTTGCAACAACCCTCATCTAAAAAAATAAATTTAACAAGAAAAAATATTTTTTGTAAATGTATTAGTTAATTTATACGATACGAAGACGGCAAATTTTCTTTTAATTTGTGTTTGTTACTTCGTTTATTTTCATATAGCTAAAAATGAATAAAAAAACTTTGATGAAATACAGATTTAAGTAAATTTTTTCTTCTTTCCAGTAGTACCAACCCCAGTTTCTTCGCTTAAATAACGGGGGAGGAATTATTGATTCAAAGAGGGTATCTTTCTAGGTTCCAAAAATGACGAATTTTCTAACAATTTGCTTTTTTTCGTTCGTTTATTTTCATGCTGCTAAAGATGACGAAAAATTACATGGAAAGAAAATTTGAGAAATCCCAACTATAGCTCTCTAGCTTAAATAGTGGCTGAGGAATCATTATGTGAATGAGGAGAGGTTACTAGATTCCAGAATCCAGTAAATTTTCTATAATTTTCGTTTTTTTCGTTTGTTTATTTTTAAGCAGCTAAAAATAATTAAACAATTATCCGAAAATTTTGTAAATTTTATTCCCTTTCCAACAACATTAACTCACTTCAGCTCTCTAGCTTAAACAGAGATTGGGGAATCATTGATTTAAATAAAAGAGGTTTGTTTCAAAAGCTGAAATGTTGTGTTCAGTTGTAAGTGGTAACTTGAAAATTAGTTTTTAACGAAATTGGGAAATACAGAAGTTTCATTATGTTGGATAAAACATCGTGCGCATGCTCAGCCGAGACAGTGATTTAATAATTTAAGCAAATCTCAAGCTGCGTAAGCACATAATTTTACTTTTTAACACTACGGTAAAATCGCTTACTTTACGTATATTAATTTAGTAGGTACAAAAACGTCAGTTTTCAAGGTGGGTGTTCCAAAATAGTTATTTGTGATACAAGGGCGTAAAATAAGTGATTTTGATACGAGTGTGATTCTTGCAGCACAAGGCGAAGGCGAGTGATGTAAATCACACAAGTAGAAATCACTTATTTCGAATGAGTGTCACATACTATTTTTTGCAACAACCCAACTCCCCCTCCACAAAAAAAAAATTCACCAAGAAAACGTTGTTTTGGAAATGTATTTAAACAATACAAAATGGCAAATTTTCTTTTAATTTGCGTTTTTTCGCTCATTTATTTTCCAGTAGCTGCGAATGAATAAAAATTTTAATGGAATGCAGATTTAATTGAATTTTATCTTCTTTCCGGCCACACTAACTCCAGATTTCTAGCTTAAATAACAACTTACGAATTATTGATTAAATGAAAAGATGTTTTTAGATTCCAAAAACGGCAAACTTTCTTCTAATTTTCGTTTTTTTCCGTCGTTTATTTTCATGCAGCGAAGATGATTAAAAAACAACATGAAAAGTAAATTCGAGCATATTTTCTCTTCTTTCCAGAAATTCCAGCTCCAGCTCTCCAGCTTAAATAGTGGCTGAGGAATCATTGTGTGAATGAGGAGAGGTTCGTAGATTCCAAAAACTGGCACATTAATTAGGGGTTTTTTTGTTTGTCTATTTTCAAACAGATATAGATAATTAAAAAATCATACGGAAATTTTGTAAATTTTACCCTCTTTCCAGCAACACTAACCTCAGCTTTCTAACTTGAATAGAGGCTGAGGAATTAGTAAACGAAATTAGATAGGTTTGTTTTAAAGCTGAAATGTTGTGTTCACTGTTCAATTGAAGTGGCTACTTGATGACAGTTTTTTGCAAAATCCGGATGTGTATCGTAATGTTAGATAAGACATTGTGCGCATGAACGGTAAGTTTTAGCAAGTACCAAGCTGCGCATTGTGCGAAATTTTGCTTTTCGACATTGGGGTAAAATCTCCTACTTTATGTTAATACGCATGAAACCGTCTGTTTTTGGGATGGTATTACAAAAAAAATTTGTTGTCATTTTTCTAGGGGTGGGGTTGAGAGGGGTGGGTTGATTTTTTGGTTAAAAGAAAGTAAAATGGTTAAATTATTATTCGGTCCTATAAAACATTAATTTTTTCCTTTTTTGTGGGGAGAATGTTACAAAATGTAGTGTGTGACTTGCGTGCAAAGTTATTGATTGATAATTCGTGTGTCTTGCATCTCTCGTCGAGTGCAACAAAATTCACACTTGTTTCAAAATCACCTACTATTTGCACTTGTATCATAAATAACGATTTGATACAACTTGACCTAAGTTATACAAAAACTCTCCCACATAAAATCTGTGAGGACTAAAAGCTGGAAGGTGTAGGCCTATTTCATAGGAGCAGTATTTTGTAGGAAATAAAATGTTGCGCAGTATGGTTACCGTGTAAATCAATGGGTTACATCGCACATGCTGCGCAGTACTTATTGCGCAGCAGACATATGCCGTGTGAAACTCTACGGTTCGAATCTCATACTGTGGCGGTACAGCAGTCCAAGATGTACCATCCGAAACTCTAAGATGACGGTCACTAAGGCAATAATTAATATGCGGTATTCAGGTAAATATTTAAAAAGTGGTTATTCTTTGTTTTTTTTTGTTTTTTTTGTTTTTTTTTGTTTTTTTTTTTTATTATTTGTAATTATGAGTGAATAGAAGTAACAGTGGCGTTGGGAGGGATGTTTTTCGTGGGGGGTTTGGACCTCCCTCGAAATAAAAATAAATTATTTAAAAATCAGAAAAAATGTCTATTCATTTTATGTATTTGTCATTTTTGTGATTATTATTAATTTTTGCATTTATTAATTTTTCATCATTGTTTCTGGAATTCTATTAAATTTTAGAATTTACCGTAAAAAAATCTGTTTCACAGCAGTCGAAAATTTGTGAAAAGTTCAATGATTTTTCTCAAAAATTCCTCCCCAAAGCAAATCTCGCGTCCGCCCCTGTGAGGTAATGAATTTCACCTAATTACATATCATCCGACCAAGACACTTTCTCTAAAATCACTAAAAAAATACTACCCCACATTTTACTGCCTAGAAAATACTACTCATGTGACATTGGTCTTTACGCATAAAATCAAAAAATGTTTATTCCTAATTTGTGAGAAAAATGAAAAAATGAGAACATCGGCCTACTCTCAGCGAATGTAATTCCTCTAAAGCTAAAATGAACTTAATTTATCTTCGTGTCAAAGCTAACGAGTGAATTTGCATGAAATTAAAGTGATTTTGAATAAACATCAATTTATTGACAAAATTATGGTTACCTATACGTATATGGGCGTAGGTAAGTTTTATTTCGCATAAATTTCTCCTACTAACGAGTAATTTGTGATCAATGGGCTTCTTTGAGCCTGGAGTTGACCACCCAAAAATGGAGGGTAAGAATTACACGGCCCGGCAGTACTGTATTACGTACTTACTTCTGGTGTTAATCCAGGCCCCGTCTCGCAGTAATGCTCAACTCAGTATTGTTCAACGGCGCCTCTATTATCCTGCAGAGGGGTACACCAGCGAGGCAATTTCATCTGATCTTACGTGCGATTAAATGGATGTTCGCGGATTTGTTTCTTAACCGTACACAAATTCGATGGTCAAATTACGGGTACCTATTGGTAATTTTTATGTTGTATAAATTTAATTTACCAACGAGTAGCGGTTAATCGGCCCTTTTAATTGAGAATTAAATTCCCAAAAACGGATGGAAACGGTTGAACCTGGTTTCACTGTTGAACCCAGAATTTCACAACAAACTTCCGGACCTAATCCAGGCTTAGTCTCACATTGAAGGTTTACTCACTGTTCGAGTGCTGTCTGCTGATTTGAGCATCGCGCCTTCAAAAAACGTCCCTAAAAATACGATCACGATCAGCAGGCATTAAATTCTTCCGAAGATAGTTTTGCCATATTTTCCGCCTCGGTTGTGGTAACTTAATTTTCTTCGTTAGCGGCGCATGCGGTACCTTCATAAAACGTCATCGCAGCTTCTCGACGAAGCGTTAACCAATAATTATTGCGTTTCTACGCCATCTCTGTCTCCAGCATCTATTTTATTGATGAATAAAATACGGATAGTCGGACGCAGTAACATCCTACCGCAGAAAGTGTACGTCGTCTTCGTCGTAAACGAAGAGGGTGGTTAATAAAACGATGAAGGCTCGAAGTTGGTATTGGTACAGGAGAAGGTTGACGCTGGGCAGGGGGGTGAGGGGGGCTTGGGTTAGGTAGAGTAAAAGATTTTACGGTACATTTTCTTGGCGTGGCGAAGTCGAGAGAAAGCGAGAGAATGAGGAAGAGAATAGATGCAGCCCTGAGCACACAGAGCATACAGACACAGCGCAGCGACTATGAAGGAAGAGAGCAAGCAACAAAAAAAAAAAAAAAAAAAATGTTATGTCAGAATGTACCGCAGATGTATAAAACTTTGGCTGATGTGTACACGCAGCAGCAGCGTATCCTTCCTCGGATACATTTTGTCTCAGACTGTCCAAAAAGTACAGTCAACGTTGTATCGTACCGCCATTATATTTTACGCAGCCACACACAAACACACCATCGAGAGTAACCAAGAGTGAGACAGACAGACAGACAGACAGACAGACAGACAGACAGACAGACAGAGACGGAGATGGAGAGAGTACGTCGGTGTATGTACACACGCAAAACCATGTCGGAGAAAGAGTAAGAGCTACAGAGTAGAGGGTGAGAAGGACAGAAGGAGAGAAAATAGACGGAGAGATAGTGAGACAGAGACAGAGAGTGTATGACGAACAGACGGACTTTAAGCCGGATTACGGAAGATGCGAAAACTTGAATGGATGTTGTGTGGTACCCTGCCGAGGGGCGAATCAAAAAGCCTTTTACACCCTTCCTCGTCTGCCTTTTTTTTTGTGCTCCTTTACTATCCTTTTTTTATACAGTTTTTTTTTTTTTTTTTTTTCGT
This sequence comes from Ericerus pela, assembly GCA_011428145.1. Classification (NCBI taxonomy): domain Eukaryota; kingdom Metazoa; phylum Arthropoda; class Insecta; order Hemiptera; family Coccidae; genus Ericerus; species Ericerus pela. Next base: position 138,278 of record WOFM01002262.1, read on the forward strand.
CTCTTTTACAACAATAAACGATTTTTTTGCAGCAAGAATAGAAATAATAATAATAATAATAATAATAATAATAATAATAATAATAATAATATAATAAAAGTAGAAAAAAATATAAAATAAAATTTGCTTCAATCAAATTCGTGAAGCTTGGTAGGTAGTGAGGTTGGCGGATTTCATTTGTTACAGACTTTGTTACTTTTTTCAGAGATAAAAAATAATGCAATGAAAGAATAGAATGGTAAAATTATTCGTAGATGAAACATTTTTACAAGTGATTTAAGCAGGGAAGAGCAAACAGCATAAAATTATGAAAGCAATAATTAGTTGATTGCCGATATGGGGCGTCGCAATAAAATACGCATCGTGACGTATTTGTGCTGTACAGTCATTTTCACATAGTTTAGAGGTAGGTAGTGTTGGTACATTCTATTGTTCACCAAATCCACAGGGATTACAAATTTTTTAGCATCCAATTTTTTAATTTTTGAAAGCCTTCTTTTTCTAACGGAGCTGCCACTGCGTTAGAGTTTTTTTGAACGTACGACGACGACATGAAATCCAGCTACGAAATTCCTTTATCTCAGCTACGCCCATGACGTGTCGAAGCAAAAATAATAAAGATGGTACACTGTCCAAGCTATCTAACTATCGATAGTATCGATACTTTTAAAATATCGATATCGAAGGTTTTCGATATTTGCCATTTCTAACATGTGGACGCGATGGGCACTGCACACAGCAACAAATTGGAAAATTCTGGTTTGTAACGTTGTCTTTTGTCGTTTCTTTAAACACAACAATAAATGATACGATATACTGATGCCTGATAGGTAACACATACGTATAGGTACGTACAGCTCAAGCCTTAAGATATGAATAAGTTTTTATGACCACCATCTTCATAGATTATAACAACAGCATCATTATTCTGTAAAATGAAATAAGTTCTATTCCACTTATGAAAAGTGTCAAGTCAGCAAGAATTTTGTGGTGGTTCTGGTTCATTAACAGATGGATGTACGAAACCAAAAGAGGTAGTTTTTGAAAACAAAAAAAAAAAAAAAAATGAAATCTTCACTTACTTGGTATCATAGGCGGACATCAGCTTTTGGAAGGCTCCAGTCGTTCTTCCGATAACTTCCTCCAGCCAATCCCTGGAATCAAAGAAAGAAAAAAACAGATAAAATTCATTGCTGGAGAATATTTTTAAACTAAAGTTATTTTGTCATTGTCGTTTATGCAGGACGTGGTGAATTATCACAAAAAATAAGGTAGATACGTTTACGAACCACCGACATTTGTTGCAAATTTTAATTCCGAATATAAGTAGTAGGCTTTACTGTTTCTTGTCTCTACTTATCAAATTTCGTGAAGGGTAGGTACCTACATGCGTGCAAATTATCGAGTCGTTTTCAGTCATTCCAGCTATTAATAATATATTTCTACCGTAATTGTTGCGTAGTCATTCTGACTACATATTTACCTTCTTGATCGTTATGTTAGGTTGTAGGTATATTACATGCATCTTTAATCAGCTGTTGTTAAATACAATGAAAATTACCAAGATATTTGTATTTAAATGAAAGTCCCGTGCAAAACAATTTGTGTCGCGTTACATGAGTGTATCCTTCAGTGACTTTAATAAATTTATACTGATTTTTCAGAGGATTAGGTGCCTTTAAAAAATGAAAAAAAGAACAACCATAGACAATTTCTTTCGTATTAATTAGTTATACGGATAAGGGTTGAGGTTCTGTCAAATTTCCAGCTTATTTCTACCAACGCCAGTTTCGCTGTGTTATAGGCATATACTTCATCGTAGTAGGTACCTACATATACCATAGGCATTCGTATTAATAGGCTATCCTCTGCACCAAAACATTGCGTTTAGTCGTCGATTTGGAAAACAATCGCGACTCTTTGCATTCGATGTGAGTCGATGAGTTTATCACTTGTGCCCTCTTTGAAGGACACTTGACGTTTTATCCGCCACCCAAATAGACGGGTGCGCATTTAGAGATCTTACTTGAAGAAAATCCTCGTCATTTGGACGAACATAAAGGGTTAACAATTTGGTTAGAAAGTACCGGTGGCAATAAATAGGCTATATATATTACGTATACGTAGCTATATTTATACAGTCTACCCGTAGCCTAATACTACAATACTTACAATATATGTATACGTATATACCGTACGTGCGTGATATTTTTCATTTTTCAAGATTGGTCGTAAATCGCCTATAGAATACACTATAGGTATAAGTGCTTCATTCGTATTTAAGTCTGCAAAAGACTAAATGGAAGTATGACGACGCACAGGAGACCCTTATATACCTTTCGTACCATTCCGACCATATCTCGCAGTTAAAATATTCGTCGTAAATCAACAGACTTGAATATATTTTTGTTAGCTTTATCGACACCGATAAGAGGAGCCGATTGGATGAGGAGTGAAGGCGATGCAAATAAATTTAATTTATTTCGTGCTTTTGTCTCTGTAATGAGAGGTATGCTGGTTAGGATTTATTGGCGGCACGTGCAGCTTACAGTAGAAATTATTACCGCTTTTTAAGAGAAATTGTTATAGGAAAACAATGAACGAGTTCTACGGGCACGGGCGAAATTTGTAATCATTCAGCTAAAAAATAAAAAATCTGGGATGAAAGTCACTGTAGGCTACTGATCGGGTCTAAAGGCATATTTTGCGAAAAAAAAAAAAAAAAAAGGATGGTATAGCTCTGCAGAAGAGAAATATCTTCTTCTTCTGTTATACCTATTGGGGGAAAGTGACGTAAGAGTAGGTACGTATCGTGTAAAAGTAAAGAACCTCTTAGACGAGTAGACGCATACGCCTTTTTCTGTCCGATTACGATTTTTTCGTTACATTTGCATGTTATTTCAATGGGTAGTGGCAAAACACCGAAATCATTTTTCTCAATTGTAGATTATTGTAATTACGTGAAATAAATTATTTGTATAATTGAACAGAATTTCTCATCGCAATACTGAATTTAAATCGATAAATGTGACGAAAAATTGAAATTACTAGAAATTACATAAACGTTTTTTTTGGTCATTTAATGGGGTATGCGCGTCCTTATCTTAGAGGCTCTCTAGCAAGACTACACATTCCCTTTTTCTCAGCTTTGTGATTACTGGAAACACTGATTATGACATCAATGGATGATGTTTGTGAAAAGGGAATGGTACAACGTGCAAAAAAAGTCATCCGAGATAATACCGGTGTTTTATCAAAAAATTTCTATTTGCTATAATTTTTAGAGTCTTGCACGTAAGGTTTCATGGGAGTATTAAAAAAATGAGATGCTTAGTAATAATAAAATTGAAATCTACTTAGTGTCGGGTTTAGAATGATGTGTAATTATTTTATGTAAACGGTCTATTTAATTAGTCAGTGACACATTTAAACAGGAAAGTCATGATAATGTAAGAGTACTCATTTTGTAATAACAACTCCAGAAATGGTTTCGACGTACCAGAAAATAGGGTAGATGCCCCAGTTTACAACACTGTACCAGATTTATCAGTTGGAAATACTGTTATCACAAATATCAAAGCAGACTCTTCGATTCCCATCTATTTTTAATTCTTTATCTGCGACATAAATGAAACCGTAAATCAAGGAAAATTACAACAGCTGTGAAAAACGCAAAAAGTGCTTTTTCTTAAAAGCAATCCGCACAATAGGTGATGAATGATGCTCAGTTAAATGGGAATAATTGATATAGTATGAATATTTTAGTGTTCCAAGATGGTAAGTACATTTCGATATTGATGAAAATAAGTGGGAAAAATTATGACACCAGTTTGCAAAAAGCACTTTTTTCTTCAGTTTGAATGAAAAAATTCGAATTATTCTAATCATTCGAGTGTTATAACATGAATTACCACCTCTGAATGCGTATTCCTTTTCAAATATTAAATTTCTCAAAGAATTCTTGTTTTATGACTCTTATTCAAAAATACCATTTTCCCCAGTCTGCAACACTTAGGCCCCAGGTGTGCGACACTCATGTTCCAGGACCAATTTGAGGTTGTTTATCAGCTTCATTTTCACACAATAAAAGCTTTGTCAAGTCCCTCCCCAATCTTTTAGAAAGGGAATATTAAAATTTTTAATTGATATTACCAGTTTATGAAATAAAACACATTTTTTCTCCTATTTTGTTCTTATATTGTTTGTGTGTTGCAAACTGGAACATAAATGTTGCCAACTAGAGCAGAAGTGTTGCAAACTGGGTTAAATGGTATTTTCACATAAAATTAATAAAAAAATAACATTCGGAGCATTATAATAAAAATTTGAAAAGGAAATGTTAATCTGGAGACCATAATTCATGTAATGAAGCATTCACATAACGAATACACTAAATTATGCCACTTTAAACTCAACATTTCCCTTAAACTGTTGCAAACTGGTGCATCTACCCTAATACAACTTGATAAAATTATTTTCCTCACCCCCAACAAAGACAAAATGTGAAAATCTTTATTTACTATATTACTATTTAAACTAAACGGTCTAATTGAAGTTTAAACTCGAAAGACAACAGCGAACCCAATTACCGATTGATTTATCGATAATGTTAATAAATAACTGATAAATTATCTCTAAAACACTTGCATGGCCAAAAGCAAGAACGATACCTACTTAAGTACTAGTCGTTACATTTTTTTTCATTATCAATTATATTTACACCTACATAAACGTATATAAATATAACCTTGTTGAGATTCGTAATTTTTCAAGTCGCTATTTGTGGTTAAGAGTATCGTTGTTACATACGGGTCTCAAACTGACTCAGCTTTAGCAGTCGAATATCCTATAGAAATGATTCATTCGCTCTAAAAAATCAAAATCAAAACTCTTCAAAGCAACACTAAAAGTTGCTAGTAAAATAAAGCTTTTATTATTCCGAGTCCTTGAGAATTATCTATCAAAAATAAATCCGCAGTGTATACCCTTGATCCTTGTAGGCCTATAAAATATTGACTAAAGTGGCGTCAAGGAAAAGATACAGTCGAGCAGCGAACATCTTTAATGGTAGGTAAGCCACAGTGATAATGTAGGCTACCTATAATTCGAAGTTAGAAAATAAAGGAAGTAAACGACACAACGAAAAAAACAAAATAGGGACGTTCCTACTTATTTCCCATTGAAAATCAATGATGAAAAAACAAAAAGGCAGCACCTTCCCTCTTTCGTGAGGAAAGAGCTCAGCTAAAATATGGGAGTTTTAAAATCCATTAATATTTTGCAGCCAATTTCTGTTTTATATATGAAAATTGTATTGGTAGGAATATTAATATTTCTACAGAAGGCTTAATTTTACATTTATTTTTGATTCTAAAAATGAGAAACTCTGAGATGGATTGTTCGCAGATCTTTCGAATTTGAATTGAAAGCAAATTCAAAACCAAAATATTGTTTCGTGGTTTAGAGATTCTGAAAAGTTTGTTTACTTCCTATAGGTAGGTATATTTTCATTTTTGAACATTTCCGGTTATCTCACACAATTTTTTGTGTAGGCCTACTATGCTTTTTCCATTCGGGCTTTAACATCATGAAATAAAAAAACAAAAAAAACAAAAAAAAAACAATAATAAGCCTAAAAATAAAAAGAAAGGATCATCGATGGAAAATGTTCGGGAAAGAAGGGACAAACGACGAAAAACTAAATCCGTGACAGGATAGGTCTACCTATAGAATAAAATAAACAAAAACTTTAAAATAAAAAAGGCCCATACCATATATATATATATAGGTTGAAATGGGGGACAGAAAAATAAAGAATTCTGGATTACATTGGGTTGGAGATCGAATAAGATGTCGCTTTTCATTTGTTGTCGTTTTTCTCCCTTTTGGAATTGAAAAATACAAAAATGCAGAAGAAAAAAAGAAAGAAACTGTGGACTTGTTAAAAAAAAGCGCCCTTCAGTACCAACCAGGGTGGACTGAAACATTAAATGTGGAACACATTTTAATAGCTGTCAAACGCAACACCAATATCGTTAGAAAAATTAGGTTTTTGAAAATTATAAAATTAGTCCCTAAAAAGTTATTATATTAAATTTTGTAACTCTTAACGTAACATTACACAATTAAAAATAATCATTTCCTTCAAAATCTAAATAAAAATTAACTTTTGGAAATAATTTCCTACCCATTCGCATTAGAATTGTTAGTATGTTGCAATCAATTATTATCTATAGTTATTGGTTCAAAATTAAGCATTTTATAGCCAAAATAACACTCCAAATAGCAGCACTGTAAATACTGTCTATATAGTTGATTCTCATCAACATCAGTAACATGTTACAATAGTTCGTAATAAATATTTGTTCTAAATTACATTCCTGTTGGTCCAAAATTCGGCATTTTATAACCACCATAAAAATAATGTTAACGGAAGTACTCTGTAGTCGATCCACACCAAAATTAACAGCAGTTTATAATAAATTATAATAAATAATTTTTTTCACTTTCATAGCTACTGGTTAAAAATTGAAAATTTTATAGCTAAAATAAAAACAAACAAGGGAATACCAGAAATACCATACAGCCGATCTGTAACAAACTCTATAGTTTAGGAGGCTACAACTATAGTTCATTTTAAATTTTATGACTCTCTGAAAAAAATTGTAACCTATACTGTAGTAGCAAGAAATTGGCTTATATATGTAAGAATATGTATTCACATTCTTAAAATAACCACAGTTTCTGTCTGTGTTTCGCACTCGCTGATATAGTGAGTTGCAGAGATCTCTCATATATATATTAGATTTGTATTATATTCATCTATTGATGGATTTTAAATATGAAAAGATGAAAGATGTGTCTGCATGATTCTTCATTATTTTCTAAAGAGCTTACAAATCCATCAATACATGCCAAGCTAGTGGGATGATCTTGAGGAAGACGGAATGCTAATTAGTAAACGATCAGCTCAGTTCTTTCCCTAGTGCGGCTCCCCCTCAAAGAATGGGGATGTAAGAATATGTATTCACATTCTTAAAATAACCACAGTTTCTGTCTGTGTTTTGCACTCGCTGATATAGTGAGTTGCAGAGATCTCTCATATATATATTAGATTTGTATTATATTCATCTATTGATGGATTTTAAATATGAAAAGATGAAAGATGTGTCTGCATGATTCTTCATTATTTTCTAAAGAGCTTACATATATATAATTATATATACTTGTACTAGCTACCCATGGTGTCAGACTTGCTTGATAGATGCCTTGGATCTTTAATTCTAACCCTGAGCTAAGTGTTCACTGATATATTGCATAATAAAATCTTAAAATAAAAATTTCTCCCCTTTTTGGGCGCAAGGAGGGTTGAAGAATGAGTCTAATGATAAAATTAACATGAAATTTGAATTTAGCGCCTCAAAACACATGTCCAGTGATATATTAGAGTACTACATAATAAAATCTGAAAATAAAATATTCTCTTGAGTCACGCGCACGTGTACAACCACACACCTGCTAACACTTACACATATTTTTCTTCTCTCTTTCTTCTCGCCTTGGCATTAAAATTCGCACCTAGTTTTGCACCATTCCAGCCACCCGCTCACTTTTGTTTTTACCCCGTAATGAAAATAAAAATGAGTTCCGCATTAAAAATCGTCTTTTTTTTTTTTTTGTCTAAACCATCGACTTGAAAGTGATTTGTGGATTTTGAAAACATCCTAAAAGCCACTAAAATGGAAAATCATGTTTTGATGGTTTCTTATGTATTTGAGTGTGCAGAATTCAATTCTTTTATCAAAATGTACAAAAAACCATTTGAAATCCCTGAAAATTAAGATTCAAATTTATATTTTCTATGAAAACATACTAACCACCACTGATCGTTTGTTTTGATAAAGTACTAAATCAAGATTTTTTTTTCAATGCATACTAAAGCTCTCATAAATTAATATACCATCGACAACAGTTTGTTTTAAAAAGTACTAAAGACCAATTTATACGTATGAAATTTTATTCTTCATTTCAATAAAGAAAAACTGTCGAACTTTTGATATAGGAATAGAAAAATTAAAACAAATCGTCATTAACAATAGATTCAGAATCATCTTCTGAATCATTAAGAAGTTGGAAAGGACAAGCAATCAAATAAAAAGAATGAGAAGCAGGATTTACTGTTATTCCCAAGCATTTCAAAATGGTATTAACATCTGCCAATTTTGCCTTGGAGGCTCGATTTTTTGGATGAATTACAGGTGCTTTGACTGTTACTGACATTGATTTATTCTTCCTCACCATGTCACATGAAGTTACTTCACTGCTGTAGGAATTTCTTACATTAATGTTTCATAAATCAGCAAACTTAAGCTTCATTCTCTGGAGGAGTTTCAGTTGTAGTTGGTAGTGGGCTATTTTTTGGCAGAGTTTTCAGTATATTCTCAAATCTCTCACAGGTTGAGCAAATATCTGTTTTAACGGAACCAAAACCAATGTTAAAGTTGTCCTTGAAGACTCTGTGGTATGCGGCATAATTGCATTTTATTCGTTCATTTTTTTGAAAAAATCTTTTAAGCATCAAACGAACATTCAACTGAACGGAAAAATACATTCGATTTAAAACAGCAGCGCAGCCATAATGACATTCTTGAAGTCTGTAAGACTTTATATCAGTGATTATGGAGTTTTTCAAGTCAGTATTGGCAGGCTTTTTCCCACCTCTTTTTTCTTTCATATCCTCATCAGGTTGAAGCATTGATTTAGCAGCATATTCCAGTTTCCTTCAACCAATGGATACAACACCGAAAAAGGCTTCCTAGCAAACTATCACCTTTCCTTGCTTTGTTTGAATGTTGCACTGAATAATGAAATTGCGTGATTTTCTCTGATGACTTTCTTCCTTTACACAAATTTGATTAAATGTAGAAATAGTTACACATTTTTGCAGGAACTGACATTCCTGAACTGCATTTGACAATGACCAGAAGTTTTTATGAAAATAATATAGGTCTTCAGGATCTACTGAGTGAATACCACATACTTTACTTGCAGTTCGGGCATGCTGACAATTTCGAGTAAGGCAACCTATATTTCGATAATTTTTCTTCTACTTGGCCTCCAATGTGCTTTTCCAGTTAGATTTATTAAATTTTCTTCTTTGATTAACTTTAGGTGTTGCAACTGCCTCAGGATCATCTGGAGAATCCATTTTTCTTAATACTAATCACTTTCTTTTGCAATAAAATCACATCTTATTCAATCACTATCAGCAAAACAATATTTATTTTCTCAGTGTACTAAACGTCATAATTTTTTTTTCATTATGTACTAAGCGACACGTTTTCATTGAAAACATACTACAGAAGATTTCAACTTCAAAAATTCCATAGAAAAAATAACTGTGAAGCTATAATTTTTGGCCATTCTATAGCAGTGCTACCAATCTTTCAGTTGAAAAAAAAATCATCAAAATTGATCCATGTTTGCCCTTACAGTAGTTTTTTGTGGTTTTTGAATAATTTAGACTTTGGGATTTAGTATGTTTTCAAAACAAACGTATCAAGTGTGTTTCACCTGAAATATTGACAACTAAGTCGAAGATATTTATTAGAAGTATGCGAGGTGCTTATGGTATCAACGAAGATAATTATGTTGATTCTTACTCTATTAGGTTTAAAGTTCCCAAAAATTTGTATTATTTACAGCTTCTACGAGTAGCAATTTTAAAATACATTCACTGATATCCCAAAAAATTTAAAAATGAATTTAAGAAATGTTGATAGTATTTTTCTCAGTATTGACGATACGACCTGGAAACTTTCATTATTCGCTCTCTTGTTAAAGTTTGGTTCAGATAAGTTACTTACACGGTCTCGCAAAAATAATGATAACTTTTTAGTCAGTCACAAACTCAAAATTCACGTACGTATTTTGCTAATCGTCAATTATAAAGTGAACACCCTGTATGCATATTTCAAGTATTTCATTATCTGTATCAATATTTTCATATATTACTAAATTAAAATTTTTAAGTAAATTATAAGGCGCCATTTGCAAAACTAAATTTAGACCTAATGCGTATAGGGGCCTATTCATAATTTTGTGCAACTTTTTATACCTATGCCTTTGGCCCTATTCAGTGAAATTCACATTTAATTTTAATAAGTCTTACAGATTCTTCCGGTTTTATTTTTTGACTGGTGAAAAATTTTTTATGGTTTTTTCGATATTTTTTATAACTTTTTGCTCAAGTTTTAACTCATAATTATTTAACTTAATACGCTCAAATTATTAATTCAAATAATAATGAATCAAACGGTGTAGAAATTCATTTCTTCTCCATAAATAACAACAAAGGTAGGTAGGTGTACCGATTATAAAATTTTGTACCCGCACTATGTAGGAAGGTACCTAATTTCTGTTGGTAGTTTAGTCTCATTATTGTATTTCGATTAAATAAAAACTATTTCAAAAAGAATTAAAAACTTATAAATCTCGAAGAGAAAAAACAACAATATTATACTCTTTCAAAATATACAAATCGAAATTTCTAACTTTTCGTTTCGCAGTTTCACTTTTAAAAACTGACCATAACTAAAACTGTTAAAATTTTTTCAACAAAATCTGTGAAATGCTTTTCGCGAGTTGTAACAACATTTCAAAAAGAAATAAAAGTTTCTGACGAATAAAGTAGTAAAAAGCTTTGAGAAAAAACAAAAAAAAAAAAACTAAAGCTTTTTAAACCGATTACGATAAAAGTTGGACTCTGTATTAAAAATGGCGTTGTGCTTTCACCGGAGAAAAAAAAAAATTAAAAATAGAAAGGGAGGAAATAAAAGAGAATGAAATAATGAAAAAAAAAAAAAAAAGAAAGAAAGAAAGTAGGAAAGAAAGAAAGAAAGAAAGAAAAAAGAAAAAAGTCGTCAACAAGAATTCAAGCAGAATAGTTTGTGGTAGGTAGTTTTTTTTTTCTTCTCTTTCTTGTAGACAAAATATGATGGAACTGAAGAATTTTATTTGTTATACGTGGGGGATGAGAGATTTTCGTTTGTTCAATACCTAATATATACAGGGTGGGCAAAAAATAACAACCGGACGTTGATTTTTTTTTATTTTTTTTTTATTTTTTTTGTGGTTTGTAAGTATTTTTATTTTATTTTATTTTTCAAACTTCAATTCGTAACCATTTACTGCGGATTAAGACGCGACGCTTCGACGCGTTTGTAAAACGATTAAACCGCAAACACACGGATAGCCGTAAAAGTATTCTGCAGATGGGCGATGACGTGGACAGTGCGGGAATAGCATCTGCGCCAATTCTCATCAGTTGGAAAAATAACGAGCTGAGAGTTGCGGCGAGAGTTGGAAAAGTGACAAAAAAGAAAAATGTAATAATTTTTCTACGCACGGCTGAAAATACGATAGCCTTATACGAGGCGAAAAATATTGGGTCGTTTTCGAACGAAGAACAAAGGTCAGACGCGGAAAGTTGCACGCCTAATTCAGCCCCCAACCTCTTACCCACGAAAAAATCGAAAGTTTTTCTCTTAAACTGATTATCGAAAATAAATTCGATTCGCGTTTTAGGCTACTCAGGCTGCGGGATACGGTAATCGAAATTTGTCCTTTAACCGTCTGCGAATAAATTAAAACTTGCTTCGTAGGTTGGTGTAATAATTATCGGGCAGGCATTCTTAATTGCGTGATTTGTGCACGAGGTAGAGATCGGTTTTGGTTTTCTACTTCTTTTTGCGAGACGAAGACCAAATCCACGGCCAAACTACAGATGGCCATCAATCATCGCCATAGTCTCCACACTCGTAACCGACCAATTGCGGATAATATTAATTTGCTCGCCTCGAGTAGCGAGCAGTTGGCTGATACGTCGATGCGGAAATGTCCTACTCAGCGCTTTCCGCAGAAATAATTTCGGCGAAATGAAAAGCGAACCACATTACGATTAGTGAACAACTAATCCAACGATGAACCTTGGCGACCAGACATAAAATTACTATTTATACGTAAACACGTAGTAGGTACCTGTTTAGGCGTGAGCGAGAATTTCAAAGGGAAATGTGAAAATTAAAGACACAGAGGAGCGACTGCGCTACAATCCGAAGTAAAAGTTCGAAGCTTTCTGCGAGTTTTCGAATAACTGACTTTTCGAGCTGGGCTCAGTACGCAGGTTAGTACATGAAGTACATCAGCAAACACTAACCTCATTGTACAGTATCATTTAACGACTGCCCAACGAGAGTTCAAAAATTTTTGTCTCTCAAGGTAACCCATAATAATAATAAACAGACTTAAAGGTACAATGAGACAAATCTGAACCCTCTAAGGTTAAGGTAGGTACATAAATAACGAAATTAGGTCGAAATTTGTGAAAAATTGTTTTATCACATTAATAATTGTATTAGCCTAGTTAAAGAAACTGCCGTATGACCTCCAAAAAAATAAATATCATTCGGTTATAGAACGAATTTGTATATTTTACACCGTTTGAAAAAAATAAAATCCTCGTTAATTGTTACCTAAACTAAAATGAAAAACTGGAATAAATTTATCCTAAATTTAACGTCAAAATGCTTTTTTAGACGTTTAGAAATTTTAAACGGGGCGGATATGTCTTGTCACTATTTTGCCTCGCTTTTAATCATTTTTGCGCCGAGGCCCTGCACTCCGGGTAGGTACTCTCTGAAAACGGTCACCGAAAAGGCAAACAAAAATGGGAGCGTGGAGTACAAGCGGAAGGATGAAGCCAGGACGGACAATGGTCGCGTCTAAATCCTAAATTAAATGCACGCTACCCTCTTATGTTTTATTTTGACTTTCGAAGTGTTGTAAACCAAAGAGTGGGCTCTACTTGAGTAAACTGTCAATTCTACCGGCTTACCTTCGTATTTCGACGCTCTGGATTTGAAAAAGTGAGCAAATTTTAAGAGGAAGAACCCTTACGTGCTCCTGCAGCGAGAAAATTAGGTAGCCACGTCCTGCAGGCAATTATGGGAGATCACCTCAAACGCTGTCACGAATGCAATGGAAAAACAAAGCGTTCGGTGTTTTAGGGTAGAGGTAAATCGCTTTGAAGAGCGTAACCATTAATTTGTCATTTTCTTCTTGAGAAGTAGTGCACGAACTTTATCGTTACACATATTATGCAATAATTAGTCTACCTGCTCCACATTTCTTACCTACAGAAGGCTAAATGTAGGCCTTTACAAAAATGGAAATAAATCTCACGTATCTACGAATTTAATCGATTAGGGAGCGGCTGATAAGAGTACGCACTTACAATTTTTAATCTCTGGCTGCACTGTTCTGAAGTATGTCAAATACCTAACGAATGGCGTCATATGCAGACCTTGTGTACTACGATATTAGGTTGGCTGTGTGACTTACAATACCTAAGATAAAAATTGTATTCGAGTGTTTTTTAAATATTCTCTGTGATAACTTTGCAAAACATGACAATATTTTTTAAATATACCTCATAAAACGAATAATATCTATTGCGCATGTATTTAAAAACATAACTATGAAAAATATTTAGAAAAATTACAATATACATGTATTTAGAGAAAGTTTAACAAAACAAGTGTTAGTCAGCTAAGAGTACGTACATAGCTTGAAAGCAGGACGTCAATGCTCAAAACATGCGTTTTGGAGAAGAGAAGAAGGGGAAGGTGTAAAATTGTTTATTTATTAAAGATGTTTTCAGATGTCCTGCTCATGAAGAAGGTTTCTGAGCCAGGGGAAAATTCAGAAAATCGTAGTTCTCAGTTTGTGGAAATTAGTAGTGCGAAAATTTAAAAGCACATAATAGGAAAGATAAATTTTTACCTGTCTTCGTTAATACTCGGATTTTATTACAAAAATGACACCGTTTCATATTTTATTTTAGATAATTGTATAATGTTTTCGATTTTCAGTAGTTTATGGTGTATTTTTCAAAAAGCGCACTTTTTAGAACCCCATTAAGTCCAGGCGCATAAAGCACGCAGTTGACTTCTTTTTTTATAAACTTTTATTCGACTCGCTACTTACCGCGATTTTAAAATACTAGCTGGTTGACCGAGCGTTGCTCCGAAGCCACTTTTAAATTCTAAAATCTCAATTTTGTTTATTGATTTATATTTTTTGAAGGTTTGGTTGTGAGGAAGTGGTGGAAGTGGTGCATAATCACAGATAGGTCCCAATTTAAAAAAAAAATTCGTGTATTATTTTAATTTTTTGCCACGAATTCGTTGCCACCTACAGAATATATAAAATTGTAGTTCGGATGTGGAAAAGAAGAAAATTTTGTTAATTTTAATCAAGCTGAAGAATTTCTGCAATATTAGGTACATCCTTCTGTATTATCGTATATCGTACATCTTGAGAATTAAGATTTCATTATTTAACTCGTATTACGTCATCAGTTGTAAATCATAATAATCATACGCAGTTTAGGATTAACAAAATTCGCTAATAAAACCTTTCTCATTAGTTAGTTTTAGGGTTAATCAGTTTTTCAATGTTCGTTGTTATCACTTGCTGTTGATGGATAGACTGAGATGTTCATGTATCTGTTCAACAAATTTTCTCAAACTTGAGACCTATCTAGATCATTTTTTCATACCCAAATACCTCTCTACTGTAATTTTCAGGAACTTCGTCGGTCTGGTTCTTTATAGCATTTACATACAAACATACCCACATACAATTACTGCTCATATTATAGTAGTCCCTGGTTCACCGAGCTTTGCTCGGATGTAGAAATTAGAAAACATTTTGTTAATTTAATTCAAGCTGGAGAATTTCATAAAAGTATTTTTATGACATATCTCAATTCTGGAGAATAAAATTAAAAACTACAACTATAAACTCATTAGGTACTTCAGTAGTCGTAAATTATAATGATCATACGTTGCCTAGGCTTACCAAAATTCGCTAATAAAACCTTACCTTTCCGTTATTTTTAGCCAGCTGAATTTTTCATCACTCGTTGTAGTTTGTCGGTATCGCTTACTGCGCTGATGGATAAATAGAAATGCTCGTATCTGTGTCATCGAATTTTTTCAAACTTGAGACCCACCTCAATCGTATTTTCACACTCAAAAACAGCTATCCTGTGAATTTCATTTACTTTGTTGGTCTAATTCTTCTGAACGCGTTTACATACATACATACATACATACATACATACATACATACATACAATTATTGCTCGTATTATAGTATAGGATACCAATACTGCAGCCAACTTTTGGCAACAAAATTACGTTTATTTCGTATGAAGCTAAAGCCAAAACAAAATATAAGCTTATCTTTTAAAAGTTAGTTTTTAACTTAAACTTATTTAAGTTTGAATTGCGACGTTACAAATTAAGTTACAGAACTTAAACCAGCAACAGAACTATATGTATAATAGATGAGAGTATTTCGCGGGAAAATTTGAGAGGGGTAGGCTTTCAGGGGGCTGTAGGGTTAAAAATATAACAACAAGTTCGTATTCTCACTGGTCATTCCCTTATTTTGGTATTGACAGTAAATACTGGCATTTGAATGGCTGAGGTAAATTATGCCTACTAACTTTTTCTTCTCTTTATAAAGCAAAGCCCAGCAACGATGAGATAAGAAACGCCTTCGAACTTCGCCTATATGTGGCCCACAAAGCATCCATTTTAAGCTGCAGAATAACTTTCTGAAGGTAATATGCAGAATTTCGGAAAATTTCGACGAGAAAGCGGTTGCACGACCAATAATTGTACGCAGGTGTATTCGAAGGAATGCAGGCCTAGTTATACGATTTTTTATTCTTTTTTTTTTTTTTTTCGTATCTCAATTTCTTTCATAATACTGACGTCTATATACTCCCGCAGTTAGTGAAATTATTATAATACTATTTCGTCTTCTAATTTTTAAGATGATGAAAATCGTGAACAAAATATCAACATATACTGAGTGTAACTACGCACGTTCTCGAATGGATGTTATTAAAATTGAGAAAACTTATCAACGAATATTTTATTTTAAAAAAAAAGAAAAAAAAAAAGAAAAAAAAACATTCTTTTCTCGATAAGTGTAATTTGAACTGGTGAAACCTATCGTCAAATGTGTCAAACCGTCACCGGGTAAAAATACAAAGCCAATAGTGGTAACCAGTCCATTATCTGTGTTCACACTTCGTTCAACACTTTTAAAAATTAGATACTCGTTTTTCAGGCTACCGTTATGTTTTTCTTTTTAGATACGTAGATACGTCTTTAGAATGCGTATAGGTAAACTTACACACTCGTTTCCTCCCTGTCCCTCTCTCGATCCCTCTTATCCTCTCTCTCCCATCATTTCACATTTTTCGAAGAAATTCATTCGAGCGAGAACATTTTTTGGTTGGATTGTTGGTTTGACAATTTCTTCCAAACAGCCTTTGTCCACTGATAAAGATCTACTGAGATAGATGCTTTCGTATTATTTAGGCCCATATTTTTTTTTTTTTTTTTTTTTTATTATTTTATCGTCTAATAAAGAGGAAAAATTGACATTTTGTTGCAATAGGTAATAGAGAATTGTTTTACATTTTAGAAGAAATTAACATCGTGATTAGATTTAAAATTTGTATTTCAAAATATTGATAAAAAATTATCCCACGAAAATTTACGCAGATAGTACGTATCTTTCTAAAGTAAATAGCAAGTCTACGATTTATTCGTTCACAAATGACTGTTTTTAAACTTTTGGTCAACTATAATGAAAACGTTTCACGAAAAGTACTATAAATAAACGACCAAGACCAAAGACTTTGGGTCAGGGAAAGAGGTTTCCTGGGGAGTCTGGACTCCTCTAAGCCCCCTCCTCAAAACGTGATTGATATTAAAAATAGATATGTTTTTCTGCGGTAATAGTGTTGCAGGTGGGGAAGGGTGTAAAAAGATCCGGTACCGGGAATGTAGACCTTTAGAAGAAAGTCAAAATCAAGACCAAGACCAACGTCAAAATTACGATATCACCGGCTTAGTTTGGGTCTCGCTTTTGCTCATCACCACAACTGATTGACGAGACTGCGAAGGTATACTAAAGGATAGAATAAATTTTTGTTAGGATTAATTTTAACCTCATAAAAAATGCACCAATGTCAAATATAGGAAAATCAATTTATTTAAGGATTCTTCAACTTTTAATACCTCAATCGCTTGCAGGCTATTGGTAGGGGAGGGGGACAATCGAAAATATTATATAATTAAAACTTTTTTCTCAATTCGTTGTGAATGCAAGTGAGTCGGCGATACGTCGCCAGCTATGTTTACATTCTTTTTGCATAACGTAGATTAAGTGGTCATCGCTCAATAATCGAATTAAAACGTAATTTTCGCCTTTAGTAAAAAAAAAAAAAAAAAAAAGCTAACGAAGAGGCCGACGGGCATCCCTTTGCAACCCTAATTTTCGTGTTTGGTTGCAACTTTCGTCGATCGACATAACCAAACAAATAACACACCCGGTGCTGTGTGGAAAAGCTATAAAGCCTATACATATACATACACATAGCAAATACGTTACACAAGTAGGTATACCCACCATTATCTAGAAGGGTGAAAACTGTACATTGGACTGTCGAAGTATCTCGAAGGAAAAACGCTTTTTAACCCTCCCCTCTATGAAAACAACGAGGCGAGATAAAAAAAAAGAGAGAAAAAAATTAAAAAAATTCTAACGCAGCAGCGGCTTCGCTAGAAAAAGTGGGTTTTCAAAAGGTAGAAAATTATCTGCTAAAAATTTAATAATAGATCATAATGAAATTGATGACTGTATTAAATTTCACTGTTGCAGACCTAAAATTACCTACTTTAAAACCATTACCTCTTTGAAAATAGAAACAACAATCCGCACTAGAATTGGTAGCACGTTAATGCAATAAATTATAGTAAATATTTTTTGCGAATTTCCTAGTTATTGGTTCAAAATCGAGCATTTTATAGAAAAAATAATACCAAAAATAGATGTACCCGTAAGTACCGTCCGACCAATCCGCGCCAAAATCAAAACCTAGTTGGAATAAGTCGTAATAAATATTTATTCCAAATTTTAAAATTACGCATTTTATAGCCAAAATAAAAGCACAAACAACGGTACCGGAAGTACCGTCCCACCGATCCACACCAAAATCAATAGATTAGGTCTTTGGCTTATGAATAATGTTCGTTCCAGCATTTGCCTTCAAAGTGAAGTAATGCAATTATGTGTACATGATATTTTTTCTTCGTGGTGCCCGGTTATACCGATAACATTTCTGATGTTTCGAAGGAGTTTCGTGAGATACCCTGTACGTACAGGTAGTATACAATACATACGAATTTGAGTTTTTGGTGCTGAAATTTTCCTTCAGTTATGAAAGGAAAAACGTACCGACCGCCACCTCCAGGTCTGTTCGTGACACCGAAATTAATACGTAGATTTTCGTAGAAAACCTACTTAAAAAGAAAATACTTACCTAAGGAGTTGGGTGTGAGGCCAGAGACACGTGTTATTTACGAGAGTCATAGACTGAGTGCAAACCAGTGTTTCTCTTATGCAGTTTTCTAACGAAGTCAATTCGACCGTATCTCTTATTTTCCTCCAAAAAAAGTTGACACTCTCCTTAATTGTCTGTCTATGTCTTCGTTTTTTGTTCACTCCCTCATCCCTTCCTTCACTCTCACCCACTCTTCGTCTTTTATCTTCTGTGTCCTTTTCTTACGACCTTTTCGCTTCAATATGACTTACACACCCGCCTTCTTTTCTCTGGCATCGACAAAATATTTTCACATCATCCCGTCTTCATTTTTCGTGAAGTAATTATCTTCATTGAGTGAGATCGTGTAAAAAAACGACCATCGGTAATTATTATAAAAATAATTACATTAATGGCGCTAGAGTAGAAAACTCTGCGTCTGTCTTCTCAAAAGGGCATTTCGTTTCCTTGAAAGAAGAGTGTCGTGATTAAAACGTAATAACATTTTTATAATGGGGGTTAAGCAGACAAAAATGCAACAATAACGTCGTCGTTTACCTCGCCCACAATTCTTTGTTTTCAGACTAAATTAACGAGATTTCGTCATACTAAGGCCTACCTATACTCTGTAAATTACACTATACATACTAAGCAAGCAAGTTTCTATGCACGATAAGCTGTTAGGTTTTTAGTGTTACTGATTTTCACAGGAAGCAACATTATACCTAACAGGTGGTTCCTCCTAAAACTCAGTAAATTTTGTCATATATTCTTGTAATTGTACCTCCTGGTAATCCTACACCTCATTCGTTTTGTCCTAAAATGAGTTCCACCAATTTATTGGGGAATTAAAAATACATTAAAAACGTGTCCGACCTTCCTGTGAAAACTCGATAGTTTTCAAGTGAAATAAGACCGAATGTTGAAATTTAGCTAAAATAGGTACGTCAGCTTACACTGGGTAAAGGAAAACAGATGTTTTCCTGGCTGGGTGTATGAAAAGATGAAATGTAGTTGAGCTTTTAGACGAGTACGGTAAAGGCCATGGGTGTCAGGCAGCAACCAAAGCACTCCAACTGTTCAGAATGGTTGGTTGTTTTACCCGGATGGCATAACTTTTACCCCAGTAAATGTTTGGGGTAAAATTACCCCAACCATTTTGATTGGTTTATGCAATATTATTTTGATAACATTGTGAAATGGTTGATAACTATCTACTGTAGGCACCGCTTAATCCGTCACCCGTTGAATCAGTTTTTCGGATAAAGTGGCAAAATTTTCATAAATGGAATAAAAGGTGCCTTTTCTACACGTTTTGCAACGATAATACGGAAATATTTTTCATTTAATCCAGTAAAAAAAAAAAGAAAAAGAGGAAATAGATAAGACAAATCGTGTTGATTTTTACACTTTTAAAGGTAATTGGGCAATTTACTCAAGAAAAAAAAAATTATATTTGTGGAATACCTTATCGTGAGAGATATTCTCAACAGAAGGAAATTCTACAGAATTTAAGCGTGTTCAACCACTTCGTATACAAGTACGGGTAAGCCAAAACCAAGGCGAACACTGGCGATTTTAGAGCCAGTTTGGGTAGTTTATATACGGCTTATTTACACGCACACAAAGACACGTATGTAAGAATATACGTACGTCTGTGAGGGCAGCCAGGTCGCATCATTTCCTACTGAGATAAGAGATGGCTGGCCGGTTTGGGTACGGATCATGACATTGTCTCATTGTGTCACGATTCGGTACTCGTACATTACCTGCATGAACTTGCAGGTAATTACGATCAAACGTACTTCGTGTGTTTTACATCACATAGACGAATAATTTGCCTGCCCTTTGGGACAGCAACTGTTGTCAAGGGGTCCAAGCCCCTATACCTCATATGGGAGAGTCCCCACAATATTTCCAATTTTTTGCATTTTTTAAGCTACAATTTAATGAATACATATAATAAATTATGGAATACCTTGTTGTGAGAAGTATTCATACATAGAAGGTAATCAACAGCTTTGTGTGTTCTGCCACTTCATACACGAATGTATAGGAGAGCCAAATCCTAGGCAAGCTCTGGCAATCTTGCAGCCAGTTCTGTGAGTTTATATAGCGGATTTGGCACACGCACACAGATACACATATGTACGTATACATATGTGTATCATGTCATAAGATTAAGTAGTCTCCTGTTCTGTAAGATGATAAGAAATGACGCAGCATGTCTGGTAACGGGCCATGACATCACTGAGATCTTTATCAGGTAATTTATCACAGTCCATGTAATGTATCTTACCTGTACAAATGTACAGGTAAGAACATACAAACTTAAGTGCATGTAATTGTTTATCATCATATAGACAAAAATAAGCCAGCCTTTCGGCAGTGAATGTCTTCAAAGAGTACAAGCCCCTATACCTCATATGAGTACTGTCCCAACATACATTAACTCCACAGTTTTTTTTTTTTTTTTGTAAATGGTTATTACATTTTACATTTTTTGATTAAGTCGTTCATTCTCTTTGGGTTTGTTCTATTAGCTAAGAAAATTAACACTTGATCAACACTGGTGTTACCTTCAGTGTCAGTTGTGGCATTCTATTTGTACCAAAACAATACTGTAGGTTATCAACTAGGCGGTCTCTTTATACACGAGGATAACACGAGGGTAACACAGGGTCAGCAAATCCAACACTTCCTCGATAAGTCAGTGCAAAAAATCAGGGCAGGGTGGAGTGTTTTCATTGGTTACTAATTGATAAAAATATTCTTTCTCAGTGATTAGGTGAGTTTTCTGTTAGCGGAGTTGCTTCGGGTGTTCTTTTTCAACCAACACATTCTCAACAGAACGGTGTCTTGTGAGATGGCCCATATATAACTTGATGCTGACCCAGTGTTCGGTGTAACACTTGAACTGACACTAAAATTTGGCGAATAGAACAGACCTTTTTACTCTGCGCCACAATAAAAAAAGCCTTATGGAAATTAAAATATAGATTGTACAACGGGGCCTCGGTCCATGTCTTTGTTCTGATTTTACAGAATCAAATCTTAAAATTTTGGTGTCTAATCGACATCATTGATCTCCTAGTCTTGGTCATGAACAGTTGGTTTAGGTATCAATCTTCCAGAGTCAAGTCTCGGTTTTGGTCCTTAGTATTGCTCTTGGCCGTCCCCAATACTCTCAATTTTGGTTTCGAACTTAGTCTTGTAGAGTCAAATCAAGATGTTGGTCTTGCTCTTCATCTGGCACAGTCGATCATGGTTTCGGTCGTACCATATGCAAGGGGGTAGGTATAATTTTGCTATCGATCTGAACCTTACAACCATCCAAGTTTGCTTATCACTATTTGAAAAAAATGCCAAGATCATTCGGCTGACTCAGCAGCAGGAAGTGTATTCTAACCCTTTTTTTTTTTTTTTAACAATAAAAATTTTTCAAAAATTTCCTTTACTCGACACAGCTGTTGTATAAAATCAAATTTTCTTTGACACTTGCACCCACGAAAGTGAGTGAAACAAAAAGAAAAACCTACACAATGAAGGAAAAGTATGAGCAAAGACGGAAGAAAAAAAAAAAAAAATAGAAAGAAAAATGAAGTTAAATTCCAATCTGGTAAACGTGACGATGTTTATTTTGTAAAGTGATTCGCGACCCTTGAAACATCATCGCAAACAACAACGTGTGCGAAAACACGGTTCTGCTTTGCTGGAGGGCGTGAAAATGTGTTCGCTTATTCAACACCCAACTACCATCAACCGCCACCCTTCACCCACCGACAAAATATACCCTATATTCGCCAAATTCACCCCTATTTTATTTTATTTTTTTTACCACAGATACGAAAGCTAATGTAACGCATCGTCGTCATCGTCGCCCTTTCGTTTTTTTTTCTTTCTTCATTTTTATTTTTTTATTTTTTGGTTTTTTGGTTTTGGGTAAATAAATTGAATAATTGATAAGAGCGTATAATAAAATGAAGCGTGACTTTTTCACATTTTATTTTATTAACGTCGTTTTACTCCCGCTGGCAAAACAAAGTCGTGCAAAGTCGTTATAGAGGAGCAACCGCCTGTAAATAACAACAACAAAAAAAAATTGTTTGTTTTTACTCTTCTTACGTTTTTCATTTTTTTTCCATTTTCATTTTTTTTTTTCGCTCGTTTGTTTCTTTGGTTTTCTTTGACGTATTTTCAAGACGAGAGTAATGAATAACATTTTAAGCAGGCCTCGGGAAAGGTGTTATGAATTTCAAAATAGATAATTTGAGAAGAGTGAATGGGAGTAGGGTGGATTATTTTTGACCTCTGCAAGAGAAAATATTTCGAGGACTGCTCTCGTTTGATTTTAAAAATTGAATTCATGGAAAATAAAATTAATCGAAGATGGCAATCGAGTTTGGAGATTTGGATTAGTAACAAGCAAAGGCCTTGGTTTTGCATCTTCACCAGGACCATGACCAGAGGCGGAAACTTTCGTGTTGCATATGTTGCATGTGCAACGCACAGAATTTTCTTAAATTGACCAAACATAAAGATCAAAATGAGATAATTTCTAAATTCTAATTTTCCTCTTTCTGTGTGCGCAAAGTCTGCAACACGCGGAAAAAATCCAAGTTTCCGCCATTAACCATGACTAACAATAAGATGAAGACGAAGACTAGTACTACATTAGTACTACATCATGGATGAATCAGGTAGTGCAGCCTGAACGCCTATAGCAACCAGAGAGGGAACAGCTTCAAAAATATAGGTTCTCAAATAGGTACCATATCTGCAGCAACGCAAGAGTGATTCTCCCAGAAAATTAAGGAGAAGTGGACCTGCATTCTGATACGCAACTTGGAAAAATGGCTGAACCAACGCCATGGAGAACTTAATTTCAATTTTACGTATATAGGTAGCCTACGTAGCAGTTATGGGATTTTTGGGACGTAAGTACATGAGTTGGATGGCTATGAGAAAGTCTTATATTCCCACACTGCTGAGGGCGAGGTGATGACGATGTCTGGCATACTCTGCTCAAGTTCTGATCATGGGGTCAGAACTCAGGAGTGGGAGGAGGAGCAGATGTCTTTGGTGGAAGTAGGTGAAGAGCACGTCGCCCATCATGAAGAAAATGAGCTGAGAACGGGAATGGAAAAGGACGGAGAGAGGGCAGTGGGGCTTGCAAGCAATCGATATCTCTACGACTTTACCAATCCCAAACCAACAGACTAGGCGTTAATATGGATGTACGAGGTTGTCTGAACCAAAGCATTACTTCTTATCCTGGGGCTTGAGGTGCGGTGCCCAAGGGCCAATTTAGGAACCGTGAATCACCATAGGTTCCACCAACGTCAAATGTCTACACAGCAGCAAGACTCAGACCAATACATCTCATACATGCTAAGATCCCGACCATAACCAATATTCATTGGTTAAAAATCATTAGGTACCTAGACTAAAACTATACCTGCTCACGCACAGTAGTATGACCAAGATAAGAACGGAGTATGCAAGACTAATATCAAGATTACGATTGTACACGGCAACACCATAGCTAAGATTTTACCATGGTATTCAAAATCAAAACCAAGACTATTACCTATTAGGTATACTTGCAGTTGCAAGACCAAGATCTATATTCGCCAGTGTAAAACCAAGAAGAAGACCAGATGCAAAACGAGAGAAAAAAATATGAATCGACTAATGTAATTGCTATTAAAATAATTTGTAATATTTAGACTTTAATCTTTCTTTTTTCCTTAATTTGAACATTTACCGACATTCGAAGTATGTTCAGATTCTTATCTACACTTTAGAAGCTTTTATGTGGTAAGTTTAATGTAGCTATCAAATTATCGATAGCAGCGAAAATTGTGTAGGCCCAAACAGGACCGAGACTAAGACTAAGACTAAGATCAAGATTCATATTTGTACGGCACCAACACCGATACAAAGACAACAATAATCTTGATCGCGTCTTGCCTTCGGTCGTAATCAACATATTTTTTCGATTCATTTTGACCAGAGGTCAAAAAAAAAAAATAGTGGAGGAAATGGTTTATTTCTTTCGAATGGCTTTCATTTTTTTTGTTTTTTTTTTTTTTTTTGCTAAGTCCCCCAACCCTAAAATTTGCGACCACACAATCGCAACTTCGCGTTGGCTCTTGCGTGTCTCTCGGCTGCAAACACTATCACCGTGTGAACGTCCCTTACAGCGGTAACGCGGAAGCAGTAACATTGGTACGAAGAATTTTCCACCATGCAGCCACAGACAGACAGACTGGCATTCATACGTGACCACACCGGTTGCGATCTGACGAACTGGTTCCTTGACCATAACCCATATGTCGATATGCTGCACACGCCTTCGATATACAGGCTCGAAAAATAGGCGTGGAATGGGCGTAGCTGAGAGCCGCCTATTTCTATTCGCCTAATTTCCAACATTCGGCCGCCCAAAATGTACCCGCTTTTGCCTTAGTCTGTAATGCGTTTTCATATAAAACGTCAGAACTACGAAAATTATTCGAATAGTTGCTGTCATTCGTATGCGCATGAAGTTTATGCCTACCCGCGATGACCAATTCCGTATACTGGGCGTATTCGGTGCAACTTCAAAATTTTAGGCGACATTCTTTTTCTGAAACATGAAAAAATCGAGCACATAAAAATTGTTTCGCACCACCGGATCGATTGTTGCGGGCATTAGTTCAGCAATGCTAAACGGGTTTTTCGTAGGCGAAAATGATGTACAAATTTTTCTTACTCGGGTGCTTATGAACCACGTCACTCGACGCGACTTAGGTTCTTAATGAGTGAAAAAAAGCACTTTTGCAATAATTAGATATCTATACTCCATACTTATTGAAAGTTAAACCGTTGAAGAGGTTCATAGAATACAGTATTTCTGGAATGCGCATTTTCACACGCAAAAAAAGTTCTTTTCAATTTTGAAAATAAGAAATTTTTGCAAGAACCTATGTAAGCTGTAAGTTACGTACGAACGAAAAATTTGTGATACACATTTTGCCTACTCTTGCTCCTGAAAATTTCAAAATACGTAGATACTTATTCGTTATAACCCACATTTAGGCATTCGTACCCGGCTATATCAAAATTTTAAGTATCTTCAACCTCTGGCACGACCCCCTGTATATTTATTACATTGCGACTGAGGGGAACAGATCCCATTAGAAGAAATAAAGATTTGAAATAAAAGGCAAAATGTATGATCATACGACGAAATGTCATAATATGATAACAATGAAAGGTCTTGGGAGCCATGTAAAAATGGTTGTAAGTATTCTCATAATATTTTTATAGAAAAACAATTTTGAAGCTGATGGCTTGCCTTTCATAACTTGAAACGATCACCTAATTCATTCAAAAAGTGAAATAATCAGCAAGTTTCCTCACATAAAGTCATTTTAAAAACTTTTCGAGTGTTTTTAAATATTACAAATTTCTACTTTGATCATCCTTTGAGATTTCATTTTACTCCGACATGGACCGATTTGACCCCCTCAGTTCAAAATAAAATTATGTACTCGCCAGAACATAGCAGAAGGATTAGTGAGAAGTATAGTCCTTGGTATCTTAAAGAGGAATTTTTAGTTAAAATTTATGAAAAAGTTAAATACTATATAGGATTTTCTATGATTTTTGTAATGAATTTTTGATTTTACTTTTGATTCTTCAGAAAAAGGCGTTCTTTAAACATATAAGTTCTCGGTTTTTCTCTCCTTCCACGTAAGGTAATGCATATACACTTATTTCATTGAAATTTTTCATATTTTATGTTATAAATCCATTTTCTGGCACAATATTTAAATATATTTAAATTTAAACCTTAATTTTAATTTATTAAATTTAATTTTAAGTATTAAATACTAAATAAATTTCTAAATTATTTACTGAATATATAAATTCAAGTTATTTTGGCGTTAAATATAATATGTCTGTTCGTAAAATAAATTCATCACATTTTATTTAAACAGCCGTCCAGAGAAAAAATCAAGCTGTAAAAAAGGCAAAAAACCTTCTCCAATGAAATCAACAATGAAATCAAAAATTCTTGAAAACCAAAAATATGTCGCTATTTTTATACATTTTATTTTCAGAATGAACTTACAACTTCGAGGGCCGAATGCAAGAACAGTTTTACTTAAGTAATACTTACATTTTTCACCTTATCAACTATATCTATACACAAACATAATTATTATACAGATATAACTTTGTTAAGATAAGTAATTCTTATGTCACTGTTGATATTTAAGGATCGTTCTTGCATTCGGCCCCGATACTTGACAGAAAATTACTTAAGAAATTATAGAATTCTTACTATTATCGTCATATTTCACATATCCCATCCTTTTCATATCCTCTAAATCTACTTGAGATAAATGAATGTAGAATATTTCATTCAAGTTTTAACAATAGAAAATCGAAAGTATATCTTTAAATCTTCCCACAGTAGTCATATGGAACTAACAGATCAATATAATTCCAGAAAAATTTAGTATGAAGAGTGAAAGTCTAAAATATATTCTCGGTATTCACAATGATTTTTACAATGTTAAGGATAGGTATTAATGTTATGCTAATCATTTAACGATGAGAACGAATTAAGTAAGTTGATCGAATCAAAATGGAAGGTAAAATATAGGTATAAAAAGTTAGGTTGGCTAAGAAAAAGCCTTTTTTTTTTTAACCAACACATAAGAAATATAAAATTCCAAAATTTGTTAATATTATGGTTCATTTAAAAAAAAAATTTATGGTTTGTTGATACAGAGATCATAAAATTGATAATAATTATTATTCTTCATCAATCAAAATCGTCACCAATGTTTCCATAATTTATTTGTTGCCATATCTCATCTGGGATAAAGAGAAATGAATTCATTCAGTTAAGTAGGTATGCAAAAAACTGACTGAATCAAAATTGATAGGCTCTACCGACTTCGTGCATAAAATACATCTCATAAGTATTTTTTTCAAAAAAAAAAAAAAAAAAAAAATCGACTGGAAAAACGTAGTTTTAATTTTCCTTTTAGAAAATTATAATTGACCTCATTCCGGTTATGATAACCAGTAACGTAGGAATGAGGTAGTTGAGGAAAAATCCCTCCTCCAAAAAATGATTACTTTCCCTGCTTTATAAAGTTAACCTTAGGTTAGACTGCTGCTTTTGATTAAACTATCAAAAAAGAAAACACATCTGTTAAAAAATATTTTGGCAAACACCGTTCCACCCTGAAAAAACATACTCCAGCTACACCATAGATGGTAGCTACGTTATAGGCTTTTACCTCCATAAAATGTATAATTTAACTTTTTCTTTGGTCAAGCTAAATACAATAATTAACAAAATATGAAATAGAATTGATATATTTATTTTTCTGTAATCTGAAAATCGATGATCATTCTAACAAAATTAAATTCATCTTATTAACAGTTTTTTGTCGATTACTCATTCAATTTCAATCTGATGATATTTAAATCATGCTGTAAATATATGAAGGTGTGGTAATTTTGGTGCATGAGATGCAGAAATTGACCCAATTTTGAAAAACTTCTATTTTCGATCGTAAATATTTTTGTATTATCGATATAATAAATCACTACGTCAGGTTCAATGCTCCCACCACTTTTTAAATTTATTAAAAACACGTATATAAATTCATTACCGAATACGAATAATTACTTTATTATTTTCTGCTAAGCAGAATCAGGAATGCTATTCTGATCAAAGTATCATTCCCCATTTCGTGCTTAATATGAAGTTGACACGACTTGCTCTTCATCGTGAAATGAAAATAATAATTTCCTCGAGTACACAATTCATTTTTCGAAGAAAGTTTCATCATTTCACAATGTGGTGAGATACCAAAAAAGAAGGTCACACTTTTACAGCTATACCCGAGACAAAAAATTAAATTTCATCGTATTTTAACAACTTTACTTCTCAACGTCTTCTCGTCTTTGTTTTGAACTTCGGCCAGCAAAGCTTTTCTATTGTCTGGAGGACGAATATAAAGTCAACAGAATTTTAATATGAAGCAGAAAATGAAAAGAAAATTTTTTAAATATTTAAAAATACTATTTAATCCGTTGTATTTTCCTAGTCGTACACTTTTTGTCCCTTTGAACATTTTACCTTTCAACGAAAAAGAAGAAAAATAAAATTTAACCTGTTTTTTCGTCTCATATTATTTTCTTCTTAATGCAAAAGTTCCTATTTTCATCCTTTGACATTTTTATGCTCCGTGTAGGAAGAATTAAGACGATGGTATAGAAATAATATTCTAAGGTCAATTTGGTAAAAACTAAAACGGAATATTTTGTAGGGTTTTGGTTTTTCATTTTTGTTTTTGTATATATTTTTACATTCAATATTTATCTCTTGTAGTTCTCGGGTACGTAAATGAGCAGACTTTTTGAAAGTGTGCTGAGTTTTGGTGCTATGGTACCATATTCTTCGTTATATAAACCGACTTGGGTTTTTTTGGGGGCCGGGCTCTCCTCATGCCAATAATTTTGTTAATTTCAGCATACAGTACTTATACCAAATATACTAATATATCTTCTTACGTAAATTTTTTTTTTTTCATTAAATAGCAACTACTCTATTTTTCAACAATTGTACAATTTTTCATGTAGCACAGTACAAACAGACATCATACGTTTAAACTTACGGCTTCATATTTTCTCGTTAATCTCTCTACCACTTTTTAGGTTGAATGTATAAAGAGTAGTCCAGCCAAATTGGAATTAAAAAAGGAAATAATTAGAAGAAATTTGTATTTTAGTAGGTAAATACGTCGGCTTCACCATCCTTAACAACCACCTAAAAATTCCAATTCAAAGGACATCTTCCCTCCCACGGGCGTTAAAATAGTGACACTAAACTGCTTTTCACATTTATATTACTTGATTTTCATTGGCGAAAAAAACTGTTTAAACAAAATTGAATATAAACTAAAGAATTTGTAAAAAAAATTTAATACTATTTTTTTTTGTCAATCGCAATTTTCGTAGTATAAATCACCATTGAATATACTTATTTTTTTGTTAATGACTATATTTAACACTGTAAACACATGCAATGTAGGTAATGCATGCATACTAAATACAGTATATGAGTTCAGTTCATCGATAATTTTATTTACAGCGTGTAGACTTACATGTAAAGTGAAATTCTCCGCCTTACCGCATTTCAGCACTACCTCCATAACTGATATAGACTGCGAGTACATAGTCTGAAAATCTAATGAAAAATCAGCTAGGAAGTGATTCTGAAATGCGCTAAAGAGGATGCAGTAATCACACCAATATTTTTCTGATTAAATGTCATGACTAAATTTGCAATAGACACCCTAAATCAGTCAGTGTACCTCTATTGAGGTTTTTTATACTAATAGTCTAATATATTCTAAAATACCGTCATAAGCCTAATTGAAACCCCATACGAAAACCAGACAATCAAAATATTAAAAATTATTATATTTATTCGAATCATTGGGAAAAACTAGATTAATTAAATTAAAATTAATCAATGTTAAATTATCTGATAATAACGTTTGAAATATCAGTTGTTTGTGATACAAGTGTATAAAGTAGGTGATTTTGATCAGGGTGTGATTTTTGCAGCACAGATCGAAGGTGAGTGGTGTAAATCACACGAGTTTCAATCAACTACTATATACGCATATGTCACACACTATTTTTTGCAACACCCCCTCACCCTAAAATAAATAAAAAATGAAAAACAAATTGTGTTAAATAAATACTTTTGCAATTGAGAAACATATAAATGCAAACTATCCGTCAATTTTTAATGACATTTTGTGGCGTAGTGGTTATAGTGCTGGCTTACTGATGTAGAATTCAGAGGTTTCGAATCCCCATAGCGGTGAAACTTACAAAAAAAAAAAAGTAAAATAATTAAAGGAAACGATAAGCCATGTGCAGTAAGTAAAACCACCATTTAAAATGACGTATGCTCCCAAGACGATATACCATGTAAAAACTTTATACATCATTAAGGGGCGTATAAAAATTTCGTTTATCAGCAGATGTTGCAAAAACAATACTTTAGAGATACCTTAACTCAACCATCATTGGCATAAAAATATGGCTAAATGATTTTATCTTGCCAAATATTTATAAGTCAATCATAAATATTCTTCCAAATTCATGCGGAAATGGTTTTGCAATCAGAATAATCCCATCTAATTACTTTTAATTTTTACTTCCAGAGGGGAATGGGAAGGGAATGAAAAATAAAAGATGAAAAATATTGTACGATATGAAAATATTAACTTTTTACGTTAACTGGTGGTAAAAATTAATATTATATTCTCGTTTGAGGAAATAAAATCTAATACTTATTTGTGGTACAAGTGTATAAAGTAGGTGATTTTGACACGAGTATAAATTACCTAATATACATATACATGCATGTCACACTCTAATTTTTGCAACAGAGCCCTTCCCCCACAAAAAAGGACAAAATGTGATAATGACGAACAAAGAGTGAAATGTATATAAAGACAATTGTACAAAGTTACGCATGCGCACAAGCCAGTGTATAAAATAAAAACCGATGCATAGTTAAAGAATTCACAGATGGTGCATAAACATAAGATGCATAAAGTAAAAATCGATTCATAAAGCATTTACTTTATACATTGTTTTAAAATCTCTGCTTTATATGCGCTTAATCGTCTACTTTATCGACAGGTGTTGCAAAGTTTTCGACTATAATCCCATTTTTATTAGAATTTTTTTAGGCAGTTGATTTTTTTCTTCTTGTAGCTTCACCGACTCCTGTTGGTCTGAAAATCCTTTGTTGGGAACCACTGGATTATAAAAATGTTATTACTTACTCTGTTTCATATAAGAATGTCTATTAAGCTACAATTCTTTGTTGATCAATAAAGAGTTGTAACGAGAATATTGGTTACAAAATTAAAAGGTTGTATTAAACAAGATATAAAACGGTGAAATACTAAATAGTAAGTTACAATAGGAATAATAAGATTAACAGAAAAAGGTAAAGAAGATAAAATGTACATGGTTACATGAGTTTTTATAGCTAGAAGTTTTGGGAAGAGAATATGGCGATTTCTTGGAGAGTGGAAATGGTAGTGATATGATTGGAGAGTTATGACAATACAAGTTTAGATATTGTCCAATAGGAGTTTAAGGAAATGACATAAATGGTGATTTTGGGTATTTGCAATATCTGCAGAATAGTTTCATAGAAAAGAGTTGTTATGAAAAGTGTATTTATGTTTGTTTATAAACATCGAATATAGAACAACTGAGTCAGTAAAGGCAAGTAAAGACTTGTTTACATGACGTCAATATAATGAGAATTGTTTTAGGTGATTGATATATATGTGAAATATATATATAAGAGAGAGATATTATGAATGATACGAAATTATCATTACAAGAGTCATTTTTTCTGAGAATTATTGTCTCATTTGATTTAATTTTCTCAGAAAACCTCTCAATTCTATTTTAGGCAGGCTATACTAAAAAAAAAAAAAAAAATCGAAGGTAAACTATAACAATCGAAACACAGCACTTTCCCCCAATTAGTGAACTATCAATTTCCAAAATGAAAAAGTTACAAGATAATAATGTATTCAACTGTATGGATGAACGTGTGGTGTCTTTGTCTCTTTTGATGCATATCGTGTGGGTAGAATCCAGTCTGGTTGTTGTTTTTTTTCTTCTTTTTTTCTTTCTATCATTTTCTTTATATTATTATTATACTTTTTTTCATTTTCACTCCTTCCTCTAAACGAATGCACGGAGCAAACCCCAACAATGCTAAATTTGATTATTGGTTTATTCGACCCAAGATGAAGATTACGTCTGTCAAATGTCAAGTTTCTCACTAAACAGTAGCAGTTAGGTGTATTTTTTCCTGTTTGTTAGAGCTAATGCTGATTTTATCGATTAAAATAGATTCGTTTTGTAGGTACCTTCACTGATAGCAATGGTTTCGTAGTCGCAGTGTTGTGTTTCTATCCCCTCTTGTTTTTTCGTTAGAACTGAACTTGTCAATTAAAACGGCTATCTTTCGATATCACATTTTTAGAGTTGATAATATAATACTGTATACCTAAACGAAAATAATATTGCATTCTCTTTTACGTTTTACCCTTTTATACACGTAAAATTCGTTCGTCTTTTATGGCAAATTGAATCAACACCACGAAACCATCCATAATGTCTTGTGGAGTAGCTGAATCATTTGGGAGGATCATTCGAAGAAAAATGCACTCGATGTATGTGGTGGCTGATGAGCGAAAGCAAGACAAGACCAGGTACCTACACGGTAGGTTTGATTTTGGTCTTGAACTCATGATGCGTCGATGGTCATGATTTGGCCTCGCTCCTGGTTAAAACGTTTTTACCATCGTTGATAGTAGTGGGGCAATATTACATCAGAAAGCGTGCATTATGTGCTGTGTAGGAGACATTAACCTAGGTATTTATTTGGTGAAAAAGTTTTTTAATGTTTTGGAAAAATTAAACATATAACAGTTTATTTCATAAAAAAAAAAAACTGTGCTAAGCATTTTATTACTCAAATTGAGTTCAAAATTAAGGGTTTTCTAAAATATATTTTGTACTTATTTTTTTATTTATTAATTTTTGTCACAAATGGATGATGCCAAACGATAGTCCTAAAGGAGGGTTTTCTGCTTAACAAAATTTTTTGCAACTAATATTAATTTTTTGGTCAAACTAAAATTATACTTGGATGATATAAGGCTAATTACTTAAACTATCATTATTTGCATATTCATGTAAGTTGTTATCAACACGATAAGGGCTGAAATTTTCATCCGATAAAAGTGATATTCGGTTCGTATTAATGATTCTAGGGTGTCCAGAGCCAAAAATAAATGAACTGAATTTTCCTTCTATTGGCGAACAAAAATTGAATCCTGTACCTATTATATTAATAAGAAATTGCCAAAAAATGGAATCAAATTGGATTTCACGTCCTCACTATCAGTCAGATTGGCATAAGATTTGGCAACATCTACTTCTCATGTCTAATCAATTTGTGCACCAAGTTATGGTTTAACTGGATGAAAACTGCAGTCGATATCGTGCTAAAGAGAATTTGCATACATACGCGAATATTAAGGCATTTGCATATTTTTCTCAGATGAAAAAAATGTCAGAAATATTTTTTATAAATAAAATCTTATTTCATAAATTGTTGAGGGGAAAAATGGAAAAAGTTATTTGATAGAAACCTTACACTTCTACTCAATTTCAGTAGTAAAAAATTTGATATAGTTTTTTTATCAATTTGCTATCAATTTGGCAGAAATTTTTATAAATTTTCTATGAATTTGCCCGACCTTTCGGTTGTAGGCCGTTGAATGTCCCGATAATATCTTCGGAATGGCTAAACCGATTATGAAATTCAAGGAATACATTTATCTCAACTACAGGTTTTAAATCATTATTTTTTGTTAACATAAAATAAATTATGCAAATGCACAGCAAAGGTTTCAATATTAATTTGCTTGTCCCCACGAAACGTTAGGAATAGTTTAAGAAATTTATGTAAAATTTATTTGTCTCTACTCCCAGGCAGTCATTGAAAACATCGTTATGTTTCAAAATCATATGATTCTTTCGATATATATCGATATGTATTCTTAAATATCGATTTATATTTTTTTTTGGTGTGTGTGGGTGGGAAAGAATTTTTGAATTTGAATTTCTTTATTAGGATTTTTTAAATGTAAACAAGAAAGAAGAATGGAAGAAAGAGAAAATCTTCCCTTGCATTTCTTGTAAAAAAAATGTTTTCTCTTCCTTATAACACATATTTAAAACTTTTATAACCTTGTATGTACAATTCTAATTTTAAATTATTCTAACATTAAGAAACAATTTTTTAAATATAAAAACTATAAAAATAAATGAATGAGTGTTTCGTTCGTTAAATCATAAATTTTTGTGCATTCCAGAACAATAAAATAATACCTAAATGGTATTTTACTTAATAAAAATGATCAAAAAATTTGTCTAAAAAATTAGTTGTTATTATTATGAAAATGAGAATAATTCGACGAGATGTAATACGGAAACTCAGTATGTGTCATGATAGGCCTAACTTGATTTGGAAAAAATCAGAAAATTTCGAGAATTGATCTGGAATAGAGCCTACAATTAAATTTTTGTGAACTCATAATTCTCGAAATTTTCTGATTTTTTTCTAAAATCCGGGTAAGCCTATAATGCCTATAATCACATTTACATATTGAATTTTCGTATTATATCTCTTCGTATTTTTCTCATTTTTATAACAATAACTAATTTTTTAAACAATGTTTTTTGGTTATTTTGAAGTCCAGATATTATTTTATTGTTCTAGAACGTACAAAAATTTATGTTTTAGCAAACGCTTTGCTCATTTATTTTAGATAGACATTTTTGTTTCATTTTTTTGATGCTTCAAATAACACTTTGCGGTGAAATTAGCTCATGGAACAGATTTTTCTAAACAAAACTCTAATATTTCTCCCCTCCAATTCAAAAGTATTGTTCATGTCCTTCAAAAATATACATGAATCTTAGCTTAAGTATCACAAACACCAGTTACTAATTAAATGAGAAGAAACAAATAAATTAAATATCAACTAGGTTTTGAAAATTAATTAAAATATAAGACTAAACATTTTATGGTACCTAATTATTCGTACTTTTTCTTTATTCTTCCATTTTTAGTATTGATTTGGCGTTGCATTTTCGGCAAGACTAGAGACAAGGCTGCGAGGGTCAGACCAGTTTTCACTGAATTCTATATACTATTTCTCTCTCTGGTCTGTTCTACAGACTGTATCAGCTCCAAAAAAATTTCAGCGTGTAAATATAAGTATCAGGGAAAAACATTTATAACAAAATTATTTACTTTTTGCAGGTTTTTAAATTTTTTACGCATTTCGTTTCACATTTCATCCGATAATAATTTAGTTTTATGCCCTTAAGTTGACATTAATAAATTCATTTGCTAATTAATTATTTAGTTATAGTCTACCAAACGTACAACGCAAAGAGTCATGTAAAGATGAATTTTGAGTTTGGGTGATTCGCTTCAATTTTATTTTATTTAATTTTTTTTACCCTTTAGCCTGATTTATACCTCGTAAAAAATTCGAAATCCTAAAAATAATTTACAATCAAAAATTCTAGAATAACGTTGTCTGGTTCCACTTTGAAAATTTGCCTGAGAATGAATTTAATACCTATAATATTATAAGATGAGATAGTTCCAGGAAATTTTTAAACAGTTATCAAATATATTATTCAAACGAAGGACTGATGGTTGTGACCATAATTTCTGATGGTTTCTAAAATATGAAAAGTAAGACAAAAAACTTTGACGTAGCAATGCTTCGCTAGAAAACCCAGTCTGCCAATTTTTATCAATAATTCAAAAAACAAACCTGAATTCCATATTTCCAAACACTTGAAAAAATTTCTGAAAACTGTCGATAATTATTGATATCTGACGAACATATCGATCAGTCGATATTGCAAATTGCTACTTTCAAGGAAAAAATTACGAAAAACTACCGATAGTAATCAATGTCTTCAACAAAAATATTGATCTATCGATGTTTTATTGTTGAAAACTAATTTTTCAGGAATTTCTTGAACCAAAAAGCACCAAATCTCTATCAGAATGGCGTCAACGTAAGGTCTATCTATTGTGAAAATTTCAGCCTGATCTTTTCATTTGTTTTCTCAAAATCCTAGTAAAACAACTTTTCCAGAAATTCTTTGTTTTCCAATTTTCTCAGAAACTACTGAACCAATAGGCACCAAACTTCTAACAAATTTGGTCTCATATAAATAAGAAATATATTTCGAGAAAATTTTAACCCTATTTCTTTTTTTATAGTAGGTATCAAAACATTTAGAAAAATTTTTTTCATCAATTTTCTTCTCCAGTTTTTGTCAGAAAATACTGAATTAATAGATACCAATTTTCTATAAAACTTGCATCGAAGTAAGGATAATCTATCGTTAAAATTTCAGCTCGATCCCTTCGTTTTCTCAAAATCCTGGAAAAGTGACTTTTCCAGAAAATTGTTTGTTTTCCAGTTTTCTCGGAAACCACTCGACCGATGGACAATAAACTGCTTTCAGATATGTTCCAATATGAGAAACACCTCTCGTAAAAATTTCAGCTTTATCCATTTGGTAGTTTTTTTAAAATCGTGAATTCAAAATTTGGGCGATAGATACATCGTAAGTTACATAATATACGCATAGGTACATAGTTACGTACACACATACGTACATACGTATACATCATACATATATACATTAAAAAAAATTAGGTCAAAATTGGAAAATGGTACCGAC
This sequence comes from Ericerus pela, assembly GCA_011428145.1. Taxonomy (NCBI): domain Eukaryota; kingdom Metazoa; phylum Arthropoda; class Insecta; order Hemiptera; family Coccidae; genus Ericerus; species Ericerus pela. Next base: position 175,161 of record WOFM01002262.1, read on the forward strand.
CGTTTTCTTTTCTCATGAAACGGATAATTTTCAACGTCCCCAACCCTAACCATTTTTTTGTGAGGCCAATTTTTATACCCCGTTTGGAATTAATGAAATTGATTAAAAAAACGGTATAATGGGTCTATTTCTGGCTATTATTTGTAAAGAAAGTCAGTTCGTTGATGAAAATTATATTACGTCCGATACAAATCATTCGAATCAACGTATACATTACACGATTTTTTGCCTCCTCTCATTAGCCAAGGCGGCTTATTCTGTAAACTCCAATAAAATAGTTCTTCATAGGTAAGCCTTCTTGGCATTTCTATTAGATAGGTTCGAAAAAAAAACCAAAAAAAAAAACCAATTAGTCCAACTTTAAACCGTTACTCTATGCATAGCCCCCTGTGGTTCGATTCGAAAAAGTGGCTACCGGCCGGAAATGATGGTACACACGGCCTCCAGCACATTTGGAAAGATATGCCATGGAGTTGCGGAAACTTCTGTAGTAACTTACATTTGGTAAATACATTAGCTGTCGATGGGTGCGTTATGCTTTTACGTATAGGTAGTAAGTATACCTATATATATGTTTATATAAAATGTTTTACCGAAACAACGTACGCGTCTATCTCTTTTACTCCTTGCGTCTATCAAAATATCAGTTTTGCATGTACCTATACGCATAGTCACCACATGCGATGACACGCTGATGGGTATCCTGTGTACTTTACCAAGTAAGAAGTCAACCGACTAACGATTGCAGATAATGCAACTTATATACACTTCTTTTGTAAGCTGTATGTTTCACTTTACCACGCTGAGTATAAAACGATTCATAAATGTAGGTAGGTACTTAACAACCCTTTTTTTTTTTCTTTTTCTTTTTTTTTCTTTTGGTGCGAAAAACTAGATTAATCCAGTTAAAAACCGACTATCATCCGACAAACACGTAAAAATATATACCGGCGTCGGCAGAATTTTCTTTTTGTTCACCCAAAAACACCAGTAGCCTTTTTGTGCAATAGGCTGCACGAACAGACAAGTGGTGAGTGGTAAATGCTCGGTTGTGATCTTGAACTAATTTCAAAACTGTTCTTCAGAGTGTTGTTATTTTTCTAGGTTACCTATTTGACTACCTTTTCTTTCTTTCGCGAAAATTGTTTTGCAGTCGTTACAACTCTACGGATTGTGCACCGCCTTTGAAATTACTTTTTCACTGTGATAATGATCCGCGACTCGGTCGAGGAGAAATTTATTTCGAATAACGTCATCGATAACTCTCCCTTACATTTTTCCATGAAATAATTTAGGAAGCTGGAGGACGTGGCAAATCTATCTAAAATGAAACTAAACCCCTAACCTCAGATGGCTGCCTCGTTACGACTGAATTCGACTATTATTTTCTCTTCTTTTTAACTTCGAAGAACTCTTAACTGTTGTAGCAGCGTTTTAAATTGTTCTGTTTTGACCAGAGACTGATACTGACGTAAATTAGACTCGATAAAGACAATATTGATTATCAGCGTTGAACTGCGGCACAAGCCCTTTTATTTTGGATGGGCAACGTGGACCACTAAAAGGAGCAAAAAAAAAAAAAAAAATTTCTACGTATCTACCTGCAATATAATATGGTTTTACGAATAACTCATTACTGGTGAATGGTCCAAATCCGATCTAAAGATAATTTCACATTTCAAGTAAATACGTTGGTAATAACTATAATAAGTATCTATGGGTTAAAGATCTAAGTACTAAATGAATTTTCTAAACAGTTTTTTAGGCTCTCTTGGTGGCACTAGCATTCAAATCATCCGGAGTAAGTGTTCTTGAAATTCGTGGTATTGTATGCTATGTTACCATACTACGAAAACTTTGTAGTTTGGCAGACTCAGTCAGCTTTCCAAACTGAACATCTACAAATTTGATCCAAAACAACAGATATGCCTGCCCAGAATCATTCAAAATTTTCACAACATGGTAACATGATGCTACGAGTTTGCAGAAAAATTACCCTGTTATTGATATTTTTATTTTGCAGTGAGCCGAAAAACACGCTCCGAAGTTCGTTTACCCGAACTCATTATTTTCTAAATTCAAACGTAAAAAAAAAATAAAGTTGTGTCAAGACCCTTCAAACGAAATTTGTGTACCTACACCAAAAAATTTTGAAACATAAACTGCAAACCAAGGAATAATTTATCATCTAAAAACATATCTTCAAGATGAAGGAAACTAAAGACCAATACCTGGAACTAAGCGTGAAACTGATGTGTGGAAAAATATGTAAAAATAAAGTGACAAAAACGAGCAACAGCAACCTTTGGGAAACGTTGCAAATTTTTCAGGCAGAATTTGCAGGCATGGGAAAGTTTGGAATAAAATGATATCAGTCGTGGCCAAATCCGTTTAATTAATTGGTGTTTATCGTGATCAGGCAAAATCTATAGAATAAATTACGACAGGTTGGTTTACTTCCCAGGTGCAATTAGTTTTGGGCAACATCAACGATTCCACGAATCAGAATTGGCCAATCGCAATCCCATGCTGAACACGTTAGGATCCTGCGCATCTCTGGACAGAACGAAAATTTATCTGAATGTTGGCTAACTTAAGTTGGAGGAACCAACTGCCAACCGACAATAAGATAAAAGCAATGGAACAAGGTCCGTAACCAGGGGGGTAAATTGGGGTATTTCCCCGGCTAGTGTTTTCATTAGCCTTAGTAAAAATTCTAACCTGTACAGCTTCAATGCCAAAGTGGATGTCTATGATTTTGGAGCAATTTCAGTAATGTAGATCATGATGAACGTAGCAAATACTTTTTGAAACTATGAATTTTTCTTTACGTTACCTTTTGTTACATTTAGTTCCATTTCAAGTCTATTTTGAAGCTTATCTTATGGAATGTATTAAATGATAAAAAACTAAAAAACTTTAACCTTTTTTATTTTTTGATTTTTCGTTTTATCGAAATACCTATAAAATTACTGCTATCTGAATGTTATTTTTAAAATTTCTTAAACCTTATCACATGTAAAATCCTGCCTCTGCTGGAATTTCATTTGCCCAACCCAGCTGATTTTGTAACGTGGGTTGTATTTTTCGTGATGTATTTTGGCATCGATTTTGATAATTATAAGAAAGTAGTTCAAAAATATTAGACATCGGGGATTCATGTCCAGTTATTGATGTAGAGATAAGAAAACGATGAAATATTATAATTAGTATAAAAACACAGAATTGCCGCACTAGATCATTTAATTATTAGTAAAATCACAACAAGTGTGTTTACTCTATAAGACTGTCTACATCAGAATGAATATTATAGGCAGGAAAATAAATACGATGATCAACAAGTCGAATCAGTGTAGCCAACAAGTACTCAAAAAATCATAATTTCCCAACAAAAAGTATCACAATTTTATTCATTCAGTACTGAGAATTTCGGATAATACAATTAAATTCATTTATGTGATATAACTTACAAAAATGTTGGTGTCTCCGTTTTGTTAGGACCCAAACACAGTTACAGATTAATTGAAAATAATGAACAATTACATTATTCAACGTGTAAAACCAATTTTAGTGCACTGCATGTACAGGTGTCCAAAGTTTCTTGTCACTCGACTTTATTATACTTCGGTTATAAAATCATATAAGATACGTCATAATTATGTACCAGTACGATCGAAGTCATACTTTTTTTAACATAAAATCTTTGCATTTTCAAAAATAAAATAACTCTCTCATCAATAGCATTATTCAAAATTTTGTTGTACATTCAACATACTTCCTCTTTCCAAATTCATATTTTTTTCAACTATTTTTTCTGGTTGGCTGAGGCCCCTATCTTTGGCTCTGCTGCTGCACAAGCAACGCACTTCTCATAAAACTTCTTCACACCAAATGTAAATATTTAGCATGTTGGACAATATATATATTTATCATCAGAGCTACCTGTTTTGGCAGAACACAGACACGGAGCTTGTGAGGTACCTATCTAACTTTTTGGATTAGCTACGAAATTTTCAAACTTCGAAGAGGACACATCAGAGATACATTAAAACAATAATGGCAAATATCTAAATTAAAAATTAATTTAATCTATCGACTATTACTTAAGTTGGGCTCTTTTTTAGAACATCCTTCCCTTCCCTTCCGCAAAAAAAATAATGAAAATGAAAATATTTAACATACCTTTTGAACATAGGCATGTTACATATGTTCATAAGCTATCTGTGATAAAATAAATAAGTATCATTATAATAAACGTACAACCCGATTTTAAGACAAAAATGGACGATAAATTATTGAGACAAAATTCAAGGCGCATGCACCATCATCTACAAATGTTTCGTTGTTTCCATTCTAATAACAAACTGATCAGTGTTGCCAGGTCAGTACAAGCCAAAGTTCCACGAAGCAGCGCTTCTGGGCTTGTAATTTATAAAAATAAAAATAAAATTGTGGGGACATTACTCGTATGAGGTTTTAGGGGCTCGTACCCCTCGACGACAGTCGCCGCCCAAAGGCCGGCAATATTCGTCTCTATGACGTTAAACGAAATACACGAACGCGTTTGTATGTTCGTACCTGTACGTACGTACAGGTAAGATACATCGTTCGAGTCGAGATCAATTACCTGATAACGATCTCGGTAATGTCACGACTCGGTACCAAACGCATTGCGTCGTTTCTTATCATCTCGACGGAGACAGGAAACGACGCAACGTATGACATAATTACGTATTCATACGTACGTATGTGTGTCCGTGTGCGTGTGCGTGTGCCAAATTCGGTATATAAACTCTCAGAACCGGCTCAAAAATCGCCAGTGTTCGCCGAGGATTTGGCTCTCCCATACATGTTTGTATGAAGTGGCAGAACACGCAAAATACTGTTGAAGACCTTCTAGTGTGAATATCTCTCACGACAAGGTATTCCACAGTGGTGACCCCGACGTGATTTTTTGGCTACGTCGTGGGTGTCTAGAGGCGCGTTGCGCTATAACTAAAAAGAGGCGCGGTGCGCTGGCGAGTTACTCGCTTGTAATACAAATAATTTTTACAAGATCTAGACACCTTTGGCTGTCGAAGCAGAGGTCTTGACTTAGAAAGCGGGAAATTACACCCCCCCTTCCAAATATATTTGCCGGAAGGGAACCAAGACAAGTAGACCTGGAGGAACAAAGTTGCCCTCATCCGCCAACTCCTCCAGCTTCGACCAGAGACTCAGAAGTCTTTGAGACTCCGGAGAAACAAAAAAGGATCCGGAGGCCAGAAGCCTTGCGTTTGGGAGTTGTAGCAAACCCCAACGAAACTACAGCTCGAACACTAAGAAGCGGTCGTCTATTGAGCCAAGACTCCGACCCTTCAACCCCAGACCGACAAACTACGGAGTCTGGGAAACTCTTCGCGGAAAATAAAAGTAAAGAAGTCCAGCACACGATGCCCAACGGAAACACAAACCCGAATCCATCATCAAACCAACCAGCAGCGGGCGGAAGTGGTCAGCCACAGCTGACCCCCGAAGTATTAGCACAGCTTCTACAGCTGTTGCAACTGCAAACATTGCAGAACCCTGCTATCCAAAGACGGAGGATAGAGATTCCGGAGTTCCTACCCAATGAAGTTGAACTATGGTTAACTCTCCTCGAGGGTCGTTTTAAGACAGAGAATCTGCAAAACGACCAAAAATACTCACACATTTGCAGCGGCATGCCCGCAGAAATCATACGCCGCATTCCGGATATCATGGAATGCCCTCCGGCGGAGGCAGACAAATACAGTTGGTTCTGCAGAAAAATAAGAAATGTGTTTGGTAAGACTCAGAACCAAATAATTGATGATGTAATGGGCGGAATGAAGATTGGAGACGACAAACCCTCCACCTTCATGGCCAAACTCAGACAAAAGGCCGATAATATAGTGTCACCGTCAGTCATTGGAAACCAGTTCTGCAAACAACTTCCCCAACATGTTGTGCAGTGTCTGGCCGCCATAGGTACCACGGTAATTAATAATTCCGAGGACCTAGACTTCCTAGCGAAGAGTGCAGATAGTGCACTGGAACATTCGAGATCAACATCCTCGATCAGTGCAGTATCCGCCGAGACCGGAGAACTAGCTCAGCTTAGAGCCCAGATAGCTCAGCTGACTAGTGAGATCAAGAAGAAGAGTAACAATAATAGCCCAAGACAGGGTAGAAACAACAACCGATCGAAAAGCAGGAGCAACAACAACAGAAGTAACGATAGAAAATCTAGGTCTAGAGACCGCAAGAGCAATTCTACCAGGGGTCAGAGTCCAACTCCCCCAAGAAGAACATCGTCCCCTAAACCCCGGTCTCAAAACTGGGACGATAAATCCTGCTTCTTTCACAACCGGTTTGGCGCAGAGGCCACCAAGTGCAACAATCGATGCCAATGGTGGGGTAAATCCTACAACAAGTCGTTAAACTAGAAAGAGGGGTCGTCTATGCGGCTGAAGATCCCTCGAAAAAGTATTCACGCCGCCTGTTCATCAAGGACAGGACAAATAGGAGACGTTACCTAATTGACTCAGGTGCTGACTTGAGCATTTTGCCAGTAGATAAAAACCAAAAGGCATTTCCTCCGAAATACTACCTCCGAACTGTGAATGGTCAAAACCTTCCAGCTTACGGAATAGAATCCAGCAAAGTAAGCATCGGTTTGCGAAGAGACATGACGTGGTCCTTCACAATTGCGGATGTTCCAACTCCGATCCTGGGTGCAGATTTCCTTGCGCACTACGGTCTGGTCATTGACCTCAAAAATGGAAAAATCATAGACAACAATACTGGTCTATGGGTGGAAGGCAAAACGCTAGCGTACCAACTGGACACCAATATATCCAGTTGCACGAAAGTCGACGAACAATTCCTACGGATTCTGTCAGACTATCCTGGAGTCACTCAACCATCGATTCGCAGGCATCCGACCTATAAACATGACACTGTTCATTACATAGAAACTAAAGGACCGCCTTGCCATGCTAGAGCCCGCAGGTTACTGCCTGATAAACTCAAAGCAGCACGGGAATACTATGATCGCATAATAGGTGAAGGCATATGCCGCCCATCAAAAAGTTCATGGAGTTCCCCGATCCACATGACCAAAAAAGCCAGTGGAGAGTGGCGAATCGTTGGAGACTACAGAGCCTTAAATGCCAAAACAGTTCCTGATCGCTATCCAGTCCCAAACATAATGGACTTCAACGCGAATATGAAGGGTAAAACGATGTTCACAAAAATCGACATCAACTGGGCATTCCACCAAATTCCAATGGCCGAACAGGACATCCCAAAGACAGCGGTCATAACCCCCTTTGGGTTATTCGAATACCTTCGAATGCCGTTTGGACTCCGTAATTCTGCACAAACTTTCCAAAGATTCATCAATGGACTGTTTATGGATTTGCCGTTTGCTTATGCATATTTGGATGACATATGCATTTGCTCAGAAGGCGGTGAGCAACAGCACGAGAAGAATGTAAGAACCATTGTACAACGTATACACGCTGCTGGACTTACTATCAATGTTGGAAAAAGTTTATACAAACAATCCAAGATTGACTTTCTCGGCTATCAAGTCTCGACCGAAGGCATTTCCCCTTTGAAGACCAAGGTAGAGCCTATATTGAAATTCCCGAAACCCTCCAACGTAGCAGAACTAAGACGCTTCTTAGGGATGGTGAATTTCTACAGACGTTGCATTAAAAATGCTGCAGCCGAACAAAGTAAGCTGTTTGCATTAATAAAAACAAACAAAAAGAAAGATAAAACTCCACTCGATTGGACTGAAGAAGCTGAAAAAGCCTTCGAAAACATAAAAGAAACACTGGCAAATGCAACTCTACTAGCTCACCCAGACGAAAGTCTGCCGTTATGTGTCGCAACTGATGCGTCCGACTTTGCTATTGGTGCAACACTGTACCAAAAGGACAACGACAAAAAGCTACCGCTCGCTTTCTTCTCCAGAAAGCTATCAAAAACCGAGAAGAACTACAGCACGTACGACAGGGAGTTACTGGGAATATTTGCTGCGTTGAAGCATTTCAGGCACCAATTAGAGGGTAGATGTTTCACTGTGTATACAGATCATAAACCCCTAACACATGCCTTCACGCAAAAGACAGAACCAGCTTCCCCGAGAAGAGCTCGACAATTGGACTACATAGGACAATTGACTACGGACATTCAGTATATAAGTGGAGAACTCAACACTCCAGCTGATGCTCTCAGTAGGATCGAAGCTATCTCGGCACCGTCTCAATTACCTTACGCTGAAATAGCTAAAGAACAGTTAAGGGATGCAGAATTGCAAGAACTGTTGTCGAACGATGACACAGCTCTCAAATTGAGACAAAGGAAAATCCCTGGTACTAATGTTTTACTAACATGCGACATTAGTACAGGCAAGAATAGGCCATTCCTGCCGACAAAGTACCGCAAATTGGCATTCAGTAGTGTGCACAATCTATCGCACCCTGGACCAAGATGCACTGCTGGACTAGTATCATCAAGATTTGTTTGGCCTCGGATGAAGTCCGACTGCAACAAATGGGCTCGCAGTTGCCTGAATTGTCAAGAGTCCAAAGTAGGAAGACATACTCGGTCGCCTCTCAAATCTTTTAAACAAACGGAGCGGTTTAAAACGATACATATAGATTTGGTGGGTCCATTACCCCCATCCCAGGGACACAGATACCTGTTAACGATGATTGATAGAGCAACTCGATGGCCAGAGGCAGTTCCTCTCCATGAGATGACAGCTCCCACGGTAGCTGCCAGGTTATACGACACCTGGATTGCCCGCTATGGCGTACCTGAAGTCATCATCACGGACCAGGGTCGTCAATTCGAAAGCTCGCTCTTTCAAGAGCTGTCTAAGAAGCTTGGTGTACAACACAATCACACCACAGCTTACCATCCTCAAGCAAACGGAAAAGTTGAGCGATGGCACAGAGCTTTGAAAGCCTCCATTATGGCTTGCGACACCAAGAGATGGGTTGACATACTACCAACCATCCTCTTGGGCCTTCGATCTGCTCTTCAAACGGACACAGGTCACTCTGCAGCGCAGCTAGCGCTCGGCGAAGAGCTACGCCTACCAGGGGACTTTTTCACCCATTCGAAAGAAATTAGCCCCGAAACGCTCGTCCAAGACATACGGACTGACGCTAACAACTTCCTGAATCAGGCAGCTCGTCATGGCCAACCAAAGGTTTATGTCTCCAAACACTTGGCCACAACATCTCATGTGTTTGTCAGAGACGAAAAAATAAGATCTTCGTTGGAGAAACCATACGCTGGTCCCTATAAGGTAGTATCACGAGATGACAAGAATTTCGTGATACTAATCGCAGGTGAACAAAAAACAATTTCAATCGACAGATTGAAACCTGCGTACCTTATAAACGACGACAAGAAAATGCTCCAAAGAGCAAAGAGGAAGACGTCACACAAGGAAATAAGAAAGGAAGAACAGACTGAACAGTCCGAAACAACACAACCACGAAAAGTTGAGGACAATCCAGTCGAAAATGGTGATAAATCACAAAAATCACCAGAAGAAAAAATAAAAATAAAGAAAACGGTAAAGTTCAATGACGAGATCGTCAAAATACAATACGATCCGTCGGCCCCCTTGTGCCCACGAAAAAGAGGCAGGCCCCTTGGCAGCAGAAAGCAGAAAAACCAAATTCCAACTCGAAAATCTGAGAGATTGGCACGGAGAAACTAAAAATATTCACGAAAAGTTAATATCCGTAGTGGAAGAAATAAACCCACATAAAAAGACGTACGAGAATCTGGGAATATTCGCAACAATAGAAATTCTTCAGATAAGCAGAGAAAAAGTGCGTACAATAAAAATACGACACGAATAAACAAATCCACGTGCAATACGGAAGAAAAACATTGCAACGTGTTTCTATTGACAAACAATACCGATAACAAAATAGTCAATAGATCGTGACGTCACAAACGAAGAGTGCATTCCTTTGTGAAATACAAAATTCGAAGTACGAAAATTCAAACATGCTTAACTCTGCTTGTACTTAACCAAATTTAACCGGAAAACTTTTAAGCTAAAGAATATTGAATGCACTATCCCCTCCGAACAAGACCGAAAAAGATAACGACTTGGAATAAAGCTGCGATCGAAATAATTCTCGCAAAGTTTCTCATTCGCTTTTCGACTGTCGAACAAAACTGCCGAAAACAATTTTCTACAAATTTTTTCTCTTTTTTCTTTTTCTTATTTTTACCTGTGTAAATTCCTTCCTCAAAATGTCGTCTTCAACTGGTACCCCGTTCTCTACTCAGCCGTTCCAATTCGTAGTACCACCTGCCCCCCTGCCTATAAAGACAAAGGAGCAGTTGGAACGCGAAAAGGAGGCGGAAAGAATAGAGAACGAACTCCTAATGGACACGTCGGCGGCGGACATCGTGAAAATAATGTCCGCCCCCCTTCCTCCGTTGATTTCGCCCCCAAAGTCGCCGGAAAGAGCACCGGAAGTGGCAAACCCACCTCCAGGGCCCTTAGCCCTGGCGAGGATGGAGGTGAACCAACAACAACAGGTGGAAGAGGTGCGCATTCCACGCCCTCCCCCCACCGCAAGCCTGGCCTACAGTCCATCTGGGAACTCAAACTCCCCGATGTACCGAAGACCAAGGCCCCTGACGTTAGTCGACCCACGCCTGTCCTACCGCTCCCATCCCTATCATCCGGCTCCACAACGACAACGACCGCCAAGAAGAAGGGGACAAAGTAGCAGAGAGGCCTACCAAGCCCGGTTGGACGCACGAAAGCAGTCGTATGAATGCGTCGGGGCTGCGGTAGGCTCGGCCCTCGCTAAGTGGGAGCGGGACCAAAGACAGTAAACTCGATAAGTCCCCCCAGGCATGCGACTTATCATTTTCGCGGCGCGAAAACTGGGGGGGAGTAGCTGTGGGGACATTACTCGTATGAGGTTTTAGGGGCTCGTACCCCTCGACGACAGTCGCCGCCCAAAGGCCGTCAATATTCGTCTCTATGACGTTAAACGAAATACACGAACGCGTTTGTATGTTCGTACCTGTACGTACGTACAGGTAAGATACATCGTTCGAGTCGAGATCAATTACCTGATAACGATCTCGGTAATGTCACGACTCGGTACCAAACGCATTGCGTCGTTTCTTATCATCTCGACGGAGACAGGAAACGACGCAACGTATGACATAATTACGTATTCATACGTACGTATGTGTGTCCGTGTGCGTGTGCCAAATTCGGTAAATAAACTCTCAGAACCGGCTCAAAAATCGCCAGTGTTCGCCGCGGATTTGGCTCTCCCATACATGTTTGTATGAAGTGGCAGAACACGCAAAATACTGTTGAAGACCTTCTAGTGTGAATATCTCTCACGACAAGGTATTCCACAAAAATACTTATAAAATACTCGCCTATTTTAAATATCAAATTGTAGTCTACTCATTATGAGACAATAGCGATAGCCATAAATATTCCAAATTTAACAACTCGAGAAAAGACGTTTAGAGAGTAAAATGCAAATATTTACTCGCGCCATAATATTAGGTATAATGGTCACACTTGATAGTTGACTTCTGTCTGCGACTTGTGCAGTCGAGTTTTGGCCTTGCTAATGCACAGTCAAGTTTTGGTCTTTGCCTCGGTTTTTCTTATGAGATTTTTACCATTGTAGATGGCTAAATTAAACTTACCATTCATCTCCTACTAAATTATACGAGGATCTGAACATGCCATAAACATCTATAAATGTTCAAGTAGGGAGAAAGAGAAAAAATAATCAGTAAATATTACAAATTATTTAAGTAGAAAAATTGCAAGCAGAAATTTTACCGTTTTTAAAAAGGTTTTCATTGTCACTGTCATTATTTCCTGACAAAATTTAAACTCGCTTCTGACTATTTGACACTATAAGTGTTAAAATTTTAAAATACGTAGATATTATAGTTTCTTAGAAATTACAACTTTTCAAGGTCTTCACCTTTGCGTCAGTACGTACTAGGGTTGTGCAAAATATTCTTTAAAAACGTGAAATATATTTACTCATAATACTATTAGGCTATTATATTGTCAAAATATAGATATGCCAATAATATTTCGTAAAAATTTAAAATTCTCAAAAAGATTCTCCACTAACATATGCAAAAATGTGCAGATTTTTTCGAATACAAGTCAAATTCATCTTCTACATCTTCCTTTTCTCTAGAAAAAAAAAAAAAAAAAAAAAATATTACCACCCATTATGAAATTACAGTGTTCAGGTAAAAAAAGTTTTACCAACACACACAACAAAGGCATAAAGCACGTTTCAGGGGAATTTAGATTGAAAAATCTTGAAAAATTTTCAAAAAATAGCCAAAAACTGCCAAATATTTTCAAATATGCGCTAAAAACAAGTATACAGTATGCTCAAAATCAATATAATTTTGTATGTTTTGCACAACCTTACATAATCACAGTTTATTCTGATTTTATAATTTGTTCGTATTTTGTATCAAATTTTGGTTTTGGTTTTGGTTTTGCACAGATCGGGTCTTGATCTTGATTCCGATATGGTACCATCTTGGCCAAACACTTTCTGCAAGACCAACGCTAATTTTACTCTTTTACCACGGTCTGGGTTGAGCACGAGTCACAGTTTCATGATTCGTTCTTGAATCACCACTTCTTTGTACTTCATTGATTGGCAGGTTATAAACATCGTGTGTTCTACGTGAAAACAAGGTGAACCTTCGAAAAGGTCAAGTACCGTATCTATTGATGCTATTTTTAAGTATGTTTTCTATGAAAATCTATTTACTAATTTTGGGATCGTGGAACGACCTAGGGATGAGAGTGGGTACATTTTTTGTTTTATAACTCAAGAAAAATTTTGGAACCAAAAATTTGAATTTGTATACTTATGTATATATAATATACGAGCCTTGAAGCATCGCTTCATGGCACTTTGGCTTGTGCTAGCCCTGGATTTTTACTTATATGTATATAAGTAACACTGTAGAATTTGTTGTTTCGGTGGAAGCAATGAATTTTTTTTTTTGTCTATGTGTCTGTATAGGTAGAAATATTAGTGAAATAATTTCGAGGAACAAATTAATTTCAGGTGGCTTGTACATTTATTATAGCGATTATATATATGTATAAGTCAATTTCTTGTTACCACAGAAGAGACAGAGAGATACAGCTAAAGAGATCGAGTCTCGAGTTGTAAGTTAAAGTCTTCGCATAGGCAGTTTTATGAATCATATCATCTGCAGATGTAGAGAATACTTCGAACCTACATTTATCTTTGCAGACACTAGGACGATAGTCGAACTTAGGCTAGGTTAGGTTGAAGACAAAGTCTAACTTTCCATATACACTGTGGTTTAAAAATACATGAAGGATAGAGAAGAAGCAACTTCAGTTATACATTTTGCACATCCAAAGCTGTACATATTTCATTGTGGAAACAGATATCTCCGTACCAATACACACATACTATCAAGCGACGACACATGCGCAGTAACAAATATCGGACTTCAAAACGTTATATCAACTCTATCTTTGACGTCTTTTTGATCCAGCATAGGACATCTCTTTAGCTGTATGCCTCTGGGTAGAGGTCGTAATTTTTTTGAGATAGTCACAAAATTTTAAATAAATGTTAGTACTAAGCCAAGGACCTGACCCATTGATTTTGGATCAATAGTTACGAAATGTGGAACAAATATTCATTATAATCTATTATAACTTGCTATCAATTTTTGTGTGGATCGTCCAGGGTGCTTATGGTAACATTATTTTTGTTTTTATTGTGACTATAAAACGCCTAATTTCAGCCTAATAAAAATGTAATTCGGAACAAATATTCATTATAATCTGTTTTAACATGTCACCTATTTTAGTGGGATCGGCCGGAGGGTACTTTCAAAAAATCTGTTTTTGTTTCCACTTTGAAAGAGGTAATTGTTTTTAACTGCGTAATTTTTCGTAAACAGTTACAAAATTTAATACAGTCTATGCAGTTTTAATTATTAACAACTTTTTGGTAATTAATTTTCTACTTTTCGAAAATCCACTTTTTCTAACGCAGCCGCTGTTGCGTTGGAGTTTTTTTTTTTTTCTTCGAACTCAATTTTCTACGTTCATCCTTCGTCGTTGTGCCAAAATAATTTTGAAAGTCGTAAAAGTTAACTTTGACTGAGAAAATTATCCACTAAAAGGGGCCAAAAAAAAAAAACAACAAAAACAACGCCTGTTTTTCGACTTTCGCTGCGATGCAAAAGTAGGTTCACCGGTGAATTGAAGGAGGGTATGACACAATATTTTGGTTAGGTGATTAGTGTGGCACGTGGCTAAACACGTGTATGTCAATTGGCTTCGTATTACACCCCCTCCTCCTCCCCCGAAGGTTAGGCGTGAAATTCGAGCCTAAACGAGCATCAGACAAGCGGGTAAAAAAATATATAGTAAGAGAAGACGCAGACGAACTCATATTGTATACCAAAGTTAGTACAGTTGTGCGAGGGGTGAAGCGGGCAGGGGTAAATTGACTTGGTTTTTTCATTCTTCCGTTTCCTGCTTCGCAAACAACCATTCCATGTACACACACACACACACACAAAATTCTTAGGCAATATAGGATATAATAGGCAACGAAAACAATCATCTGTACAGCCCATATATATATATATATATATATATATTTATATTTCAATTTCAACTCTAATTGCATCCCCCTTCTGCTCCATCAACCCTTAATGTTCTTTTCTACTTGCACGTATATCGGATCCTGTTACACAAATCGAATAGTACGAAATATAGATACGAACGTCTGCCTCTTTTACTTATTTCTCTTTTCTTTCTTTTTTTTTTAATTTTTTTCTTTTTTCATTTTTATTTGTTTCGTCTTTATCGACGAATTCACATCGTCAATTTCGTACGTAGCCTACGTTTATTGATTTTATTTCTGCAACGTTCGTATTTCGTTGAAAGAATGAATACTTTGCAGCAAAGGCCTACGCCGCCGTTTAATCGCTCGATTAATTTTCAAGAATTTACCCTATAACACCTTCTCCACCCTCCCTCGCCCCTTTGTCATCTCTTCACATAACCACGAATTCGATTCGCGAACGACGTTCGATCGAGTGGAAATTATCGTACAAATGTCAGTTAAAAGAATTTTTTTTCCCTACCATATAGGCTTACGTACATAGGGTCTATCTCTGTGGGTAGGTACCTTTAAATAGGCTACGTATACGAATTGTTGGAAAAATTAATCCTCGTTACAGTTCAAAAAGGTACAACCCCACACTCTTTCAAATATTGAAACTTTTAATAGACTAACGAGGAAAAAAAAGTAGTCTGTAGCGAAAATTTAAAAGTATTTTTAAAGGGCAGTGGTAAACCAACGGAGTGAAAAAAATAATAATCTCGCAGTGGATTATGTCTTTTTTCATCTTTTTTTTTCTTTTTTTATGTACATACCTAGCCGATAGGTGGAGAAAAGTTTTCCCTCGTCTTATAGCCTAAAGGTGCAGAACAGATAATTTCATACGAGTGTTGAGCCATTTTTTTTTTAAATTGTTACGACGACGAAACGTCGTGAGAACTAAGGCCCGCAGGTGCAGTTATTCAACAACTGCGAAATGAGCGAATGAATGAAATACAGGGCGTACCTTTACATATTATTATACCTTTTAAATTTGATGAAAGTAACGAATACTTAATCAAAGACCGAAATTTTAACAATTATTCAGATTAGAGGTGTTGAAATTGTAGAGTTTTTTGTGTTTTTTATTACATTAGAATGACCCGGGCTTGCTCTTCTCCAGAAATTTTTCATTTTTGTTTTAAATTTTTTTCAAAACCTACTTAACCAATAGAAACCAAACTTCTACCAAACTTATACTTTCATAATGACAATCTGTCGTGAGAATTTCAGCCAAATCCCTTTGGAAGATTTTTTAAAACGGTAAAACAAAATTCTTTTCCAGTTTTATAGAAAACTACTTAACCAATAGGCACCGAACTTCTATCAGACATACTCATACGTAAGGAAAATCTATTGTAAAAATTTCAACCCAATCCCTTCCATAATTTCTTCAAATTCCTAGAAAAACCACTTTTACAGCAATTTTTTCTTTTCCAGTTATCTTGAAAGCTATCAGTCAGATGAGCAACAAAGTTCTATTAGACTTACTCTAACAACGCAAATCTATCGTGAAAATTTCAGCACTACCACAATTGTAGTTTTTCCAAATTCTGGAAAAACTACTTTTCAATAAATTTTTTGTTCTCCATTCTTCTCAAAAATTACCATACAAATAGGCACCAAACTTCCTTCAAACTTAGTCCTATATAAAGACTACATATATTGTAAAAATTTCAGCTCGACTATCACTTTGATAGTTTTTTGAAAACAGTTAACCAAAATTTTTCTCTAACAATTAAATTTTTTTCAGTTTCCTCAAAAACTACAGAACGAATAAGCACCACACGCGTATCAAATTAGCATTATTAACATAAAAAAAATGAATCTTTTGTGAAAATTTTAGTGTGATCCCTTTTGTAATTTCTGCAGAATTAGGAAAAATCACTTTTCAAAGAATTTTTTGTTTCCCAGTTTTCTCCGAAACTACTAAATCAATAAGTACAAAACTTCTTTCATATTTGGTCCCATAAAGGGACTAACTTTTGTAGAAATTCATCCCTTTTCTGGCCTTCTCAAAACCATGAACCCAAATTTAGGCGATACGTGTATACATGCCGTATAATCTATATAAATATATATGTGAAAGTTTGTCTGTCTGTCTGTATGCCCAGTACTTCAGTATCACTCAATTGGTCAAGCTGAAATTTTCAAAGCCTATTTGTGTTGTCTAAACGAAAGTTTTAATCTAAGTTCAAGATCCGTATTTCCTCTCGGGGCAAAGTTGTAGTCTTTGACCTTTCTCACCCCCAAAGAAGTTTTTAGAATTTTTTTTTCACAAAACCTTATCGTACTCAATGATAAATAAACCCTCAAAATTTCATAGCTCCATATTGCCCTCTTCTTGAGATATGGGGTTGTAAAAAGGGTACAAATCGTTCATCATCCTCACTACTAGCCCTACCATGAGGTCAATTTTAATATCCCGTTTGCAAAAAAACTGGGTAAAAAATGAGGTTTGGAGAGCGAAACCCCCCAATAAATAAAAATTACGGAAATTACGAAAACACACACACTAATTTCCCCTATGATGACGAAGAAATTTGCCCCAAAACGTTTCCCAAAAATATCTCTACTTTGTGCAAATGTATATTTATAGGCACGAATGAGGGAGAGAGAGAGAGATGTATTCTAATAGGGAGTATTATACTTTTATAAAAAAGCTATCTACTCTTAGCAAATGGAATAATCAAATCTGGAATTGCCTGTATCACTTACAGCGAGCAGCTTAAGTAAGGTATATAATATATCAACCTCCTTAGAAAAAATTGTCAAAATGGGAAAATGGTGTCATTAGTTTTCTCTTGTGAAACAAAAATTTTCACTATCCTCACGCCACACCCCTTCATGAGGTCAATTTTAATATCAAACTGGGTAAAAATTGGCCTGCATTTCAAATTTGAACACATACCGTACCTACAAATGCAAAAATCTGAACCTCTGTAGCCCAAATAAGACAAGTTTAAACTAGCCTGTGGAATACCTTGTCGTGAGAGATATTCTCACCAGAAGGAAATTCTACAGAATTTAAGCGTGTTCAGCCACTTCATACATAAGTATGGGTAAGCCAGAACCAGACCAAACACTGGCGATTTTAAAGTCGGCTTGGGCGGTTTATAAACGGCTTATTTACACGCACACAAACACACGTATGTAAGATAATACGTACGTTGGTGACAGCAGCCAGGTCGCATCATCCCCTACTGAGATAAGAGATGGTTGGCCGGTTCGTGTACGAATTGTGACATCATCTTATTGTGTCACGATTCGGTACTCGTACATTACCTGCATGTATTTACAGGTAATTACGATCAAACGTAATTTGTGTGTTTTACATCATGTAGACGAATAATTTGCCTGCCCTTTGGGGCGGCGACTGTTGTTGAGGGGTCCAAGCCCCTAAACCTCATATGGGAGAGTGCCCACAGCTACTCCCCCCCAGTTTTTGTACCGCAAAAATGATCAAAAATGTGCAAGGCCTGGGGGGACATGCGGGTTTTATTTCCGCCTCTGGTCAGCCTCCCACTTTGCCAGGGCACTACTTACCGCAGCACCGACACACTCGTAGGACTGCTTGCGAGCATCCATTTGGGCTTGGTAGTTTGCCCAGCTGTCCTCTCCCCTACGCCTCGGTGGTCTGTTTTTGAGTAGGCGTAGGGGTGATGATGGGAGTGAGGAGGTAGCAGACATTTAAACTGTGGCTTCCTTAACATTGGGGAGTTTGAATTCCCCGATGTCCAGGTGGCCATCTTTGCTTTCTCGTTCGCTGCCCTCTCGGCCGTAAACAAGAATTTCATCGGCTCCCATTTTTCCTCTGGTTTTGGTTCCAGCTTTGGGGGTTCCAGAGTCGGGGCTGATTCCTTTGGCAATCGGGGAGGAGAAATAATTGGAGGCAGAGGAGATGTCATCTCCTCTAGGACATCGTCTACAGGAGGAGCTGTGTCCATGAGCAGCTCATCTTCGATCCATTCCAGCTCCATTTTCTGCTTGGTCTTCTGCTGAGTTTGTGAAAGCTCAGCAGTTTTCCAAACAGTCTGGGAGGTGGCAGATTTTGGGAAAGTAATTGGCAGCGATATTGGAAGATAGTGAGGAAAAACAGAGAACCAAAAATATCGTTTAGAAAACACGTCTGTGTAATAAGACAGTTCTAAAATGGGTGAATCTAATGCAATTTTCAATTTACCATTACACTTTTGTTTTAGCTTTTTTTGCATCTTCTTATCAAGTCGTAGAGGGGATAGCGTTTAAAATTCTCGGCAGTATGCAAGTTTTCTGGTTAAGTTCTGATCGGTTTAAGCAAAGTTATGCCTTAAATAAACTCAGTGAATGTATTTTTCAAATTTTACCACAAAGGAATCTCTGCTTGTGACGTCACAACATTGAGGTTATCTTTGTGTTTGACAATAAACGCACGTTGCGATGTTTATTTCCGTATCGCACGTGGATTTGTTCATTCCTGTTGTTTTCTTTTTGTTGGCATTCCTCGTTTGCTTATCTCTGAAGTTTCTTTTGTCTCGTGGAATTCCAATTTTTGTCGCGTATTTTTTAGCGGGTTTATTCTTACATACCAGATATTACTTTTTTGGGAGTAAATTTTATTTTCTTCACATTAACCTCTCAGACTTGCTATAAGGATGAGAATTTTTGCATTTTTTACTGCCTAAGGGCCTGCCTCTTTTTTGTGGACATATGGGGGCCTCCGGATCAAATGTTTTAGTGGTAACATTGTCCGAAAATTTCACAGACTTTTTGGTTTTTGGTGTTTTCATTGGTTGTAAGTTTGTTGTCTCACTTTTTTTGACAGATTCTTCTGTGTTTGTTTGGGAAACTGTCTGGGTATTTTCTACGTTATTTCTTTGCAACCTCTTTATTCTCTTGTTGTTACTTACCATGTACACAGGCTTCAATCTGTCGATTGAAATTGTTCGAGGTTTGCCTGCTATGAGTATCACAAAGTTCTTTTCATCATGTGATACTACTTTGTAAGGACCGACATATGGTTTCTCCAGTGTAGATCTTATTTTCTCATCTCTAACAAATACTTGTGAAGTATTGGCCAAGTGTTTCGAGATGTAAATCTTTGGCTAGCCATGACGAGCTGCCTGTTTTAGAAAATTATTGGCATCATTTCGTATATTTTGCACCATGATTTCGGGGCTAACTTCCTTCAATTCTGTGAAGAAGTCCCCTGGGAGGCGTAGCTCTTCGCCAAATGCTAATTGCGCTGTAGAATGACCTGTATCCGTTTGTAGAGCAGATCAAAGGCCTAAGAGGATGGTAGGAAGTACATCTACCCATCTCTTTGTATCATGTGACATGATAAAGGCTTTGAGGGCTCTATGCCATCTCTCGATTTTGCCATTGGCTTGAGGATGGTAAGCTGTGGTATGACTGTGTTGAACACCAAGCTTATTTGATAACTCTTTAAAGAGCGAGCTCTCAAATTGGCGACCTTGATCCGTAATTATGGTTTCTGGTATGCCATACCTCGCAATCCAGGTATGGTATAACCTGGCAGCTACAGTTGCAACTGTCATCTTGTGTAGAGGAATTGCTTCTGGCCATCGTATTGCCCTGTCTATTATCGTTAACATGGATCTGTGTCCTTGAGTTGTTGGCAATGGGCCTACCAAGTCCATGTGTACAGTTTTAAACCACTCTGTTTGTTTGAAGGATTTGAGGGGCGAGCGAGTGTGTCTTCCTACTTTGGATTCTTGACAGTTCAGGCAACTGCGAGCAAATTTGTTGCAGTCAGATTTCATTCGTGGCCATACAAACCTTGCTGAAATCAAATTAGCACTACATTTTGGCCCTGCATGTGACAGATTAAGTACACTGTTGAAAGCCAACCTGCGATATTTTACCGGTAGAAATGGCCAATTCTTACCTGTACTGATGTCACATGTTAATAAAACATCAGTACCGGGAATTTTTTGCTGTCTCAATTTGAGAGTAGTATCATCGTTTGATAACAACTCTTGCAATTCTGCATCCTTAAGCTGTGCTTTAGCTATTTCAGCATAAGGCAATTGGACAGGATCCGAGATAGCTTTGATTCTACTCAAGGCATCAGCTGGAGTGTCAAGTTCTTCACTTATATACTGAATGTTGGTAGTCAATTGACCAATATAGCCTAATTGTCGCGCTCTTCTCGGCGATGCCGGTTCTTCTTTTTGTGTGAAGGCATATGTTAGGGGTTTATGGTCAGTATACACAGAAAAACATCTACCCTCTAATTGGTGCCTGAAATGCTTCAATGCAGCAAAAATTCCGAGCAATTCCCTATTGTACGTGCTGTAGTTCTTTTCTGTTTTTGAGAACTTCCTCAAGAAGAAAGCTAGAGGTAACTTCTTGTTGTCTTTATCCAGTTGGTACAAGATTGCACTAATACCAAAATCTGAGGCATTGGTACTCACGCATAACGGCAGACTTTTGTCTGTATGAGCCAATAAAGTTGCATTTACCAGTGTATCTTTGATTTTCTCGAAGGCCTGTTTGGCTTCTTCATTTCATTCGAGTGGAGTCTTATCTTTCTTTTTGCTAGTCTTTATTAGTGCAAACAGCTTACTTTGTTCGGCTGCTGCGTTCTTCATGCAACATCTATAGAAGTTCACCATCCCCAAGAAACGCCTAAGTTCAGCAACATTTGAGAGTTTCAGGAAGTTCAGTATTGGTTCTACCTTGGTCTTCAGGGGGAAATGCCTTCGGTTGAGACTTTGTAGCTGAGAAAGTCAATTTCAGTCTGAGCATATAAGCTTTTACCTATGCTGATATTAAGTCCGGCAGCGTGTATACACTGTATGATGGCTCTTACATTCTCATCGTGCTGTTGCTCACCGCCTTCAGAGCAAATGCAAATATCATCCAAGTATGCATATGCAAACGGTAATTCCCTAAACAGTCCATTGATGAATCTCTGGAAAGTTTGTGCTGAGTTGCAGAGTCCAAATGGCATTCAAAGGTATTCCAATAGTCCAAAGGGGGTTATAACCACTGTCTTTGGTACGTCCTGGTCGGCCATAGGAATTTGGTGGAATGCCCAGTTGATGTCAATTTTTGTGAACATCTTTTTACCCTTCATATTCGCGTTGAAGTCCATTATATTGGGGACTGGGTAGCGATCAGGAACTGTTTTGGCATTTAAGGCCCTGTGGTCTCCAACAATTCGCCACTCTCCACTTGCTTTTTTGGTCATGTGGATAGGGGAGCTCCATGAGCTTTTTGAGGGGCGACATATACCCTCCTCGATAATGTGTTGGAAGTACTCCCGTGCCACTTTGAGTTTGTCAGGCAGTAACCTTCGTGCTTTAGCATGGCAAGGCGGTCATTTAGTCTCTATGTAATGAACTGTGTCATGTTTATAGGTAGGATGCCTGCGAATTGATGGTTGAGTGACTCCAGGATAGTCAGACAGGATCTGAAAGAGTTTTCCGTAGACTTTGTTACAGCTGGATATATTTGTGTCCAGTCTGTAAGCTAGCGTTTTGCCATCCACACAATATTTAGATTTGCTATCGATCAATTTGCCATTTTTGAGGTCTATGATCAGGCCAAAATGTGTAAGGAAATCTGCACCCAGGATCGGGTTTGGAACATCTGCAACCGTCAAGGCCCACGTCATGATTTTCTTGAGTCCGATGTAAACTTTGCTGGTTTCAAGTCCGTAAGCTGGAAGGTTTTGACCATTCACAGTACAGAGATAGTATTTTGGAGGGAGTACTTTTTGAGTTTTGTTGACCGGCAATATGCTCAGGTTAAGTACCTTCTCCTGTTTGTCCAGTCCTTAATGAACAGGCAGCATGAGTATTTTTCCGAGGAAACTTCGGCCGCATAGATGGCCCCTCATTCTAGTTTGACGCCTCCTTGGAATATGATTTACCCCACAATTTGCATCTGTTGTTAAATTTAGTGGCCTCTGCGCCAAACTGGTTGTGAAAGAAACAACTTTTATCATCCCAATTTCAAGACTGGTTTTTAGGAGATGATGTTTGTGGGGGAGTTGAACTCTGACCCCTGTTGTTGGAACTAGATCTGCAGTCTCTGGACCGGGACTGTTGTCCTTTGCTATTACCACTACTGTTGTTATTATTTCTACTTTTAGATCTCTGTTGCCAGCTGCTGTTGGATTTGTTTGAGCTTCGCTTTTGTTCCTTTTTACTTCTTCGGTCACCTGAGCTATTTGAGCTCAAAGTTAAGCGATTTCACCAGTCTCTGCAGACACTGCACTTATCATAGGTTTTGACCTAGTATATTCCAGCTCATTGTTTGCTGCTTTTGCAAGGAAGTCCAAGTCTGCGGATGTGTTTATCACGGTCGAACCCACAGTGGCTAGGCATTGCACAACACTTTGGGGAAGTTGTTTGCAAAATTGGTTGCCTATGACAGAAGGGGCTACGATATTATCCGCCTTCTGCCTTAAAAGATTGAGGGTTTGTCGTCCCCCATCTTCATACCACCCATCACATCATCAATGATTTGGTTTTTAGTCTTTCCAAATACATTCTTAATTTTCTTGACGAACCAGGCATATTTGTCCTCTTCTGTCAAAGGGCATTCCATGATATCCGGAATTTGGCGGATTATCTGTGGGGGCATGCCTCCACAGATGTGGAGATTTCACTGGTTCAGTGTTATCTTTTTGGTCTTGAACCTGCCTTCCAAGAGTGTCAACCACAAGTCTACCTCATTGGGCAGAAATTCCGGGATCTCTATCCTTCGTCTGTAGAAGTTGGGGTTTTGCCCTGGCTGTAGCTGCAAGAGCTGCATAATTTGTGCCAAGACTTCGGGTGTCAGCTGTGGCTGACTACTACCTCCTTGCGATGGTTGTGGGTTTTTGTTTCCAGTTGGTGGCGGTACCATTGCTGTGTCTTTTTGATAACAAGCGTATTCTACGGAACTACTTCTCTCCTTACTGGGTGAAAACACTGGCTCCTGTGTTTGTAGGACAGGTGTTTTTGGGTCAGAACTTTAGCTTAAAGTCCGACCACTTCTCAACATTTTGACTGCTAGTTGTTCTTTGTTTATTGCAGTTCCCAGTCGTGCTAATTCTGGGTGTTGAGGGCCTTTTTCCAAGTTGGATAAATTCTCGGAATGTCGAGTTGAAGTCAGGCGGGTTGGGGGATGAGTCCAACCTTCTTCCTCCAGGTCTACTGTCTGGTTTCTCTTTGTTTATATATCTTAAAGAGAGGGGAGTAAATTCCCACTTCAGCAGACTCTACTTTGATGACTAAAGGTGTCTTAGTCTGCAAAAAAATTTTTATATTTGCCAAGCAAGCGAGTTTCTTGCCAGCTCACTGCGCTGAATTTTAGTATAGCTCAACACGCCTCAAGATACTTCACAACGTAGCCAAAAATCACGTCGAGGTCACCACAAACACACGTAAGTAAGATAATACGTACGTTGGTGAGAGTGGCCAGGTCACATCATCCCCTATCGAAATAAGAGATGGTTGGCCAGTTTGTGTACGAATCGTGACATCATCTTATTGTGTCACGATTCGGTACTTGTACATTACCTGCATGTATTTACAGGTAATTACAATCGAACATAATTTGTGTGTTTTACGTCATGTAGATGAATAATTTGCCTGCCCTTTTGGGGCGGCGACTGTCGTCGAGGGGTCCGAGACCCTATACCTCATATGGGAGAGTCCCCACATAGCCTATACCACTGATTTAGATCATGTATCTAAACAAAAAACGCTTTTTCCGTCCTTGACTTCATTTCAAATTTGGACAGTTTTTGCACCCATACCAGGGCTTTGAAGAATGTTTCGAAAATATTGATGTCGCAGTTCTCAAAGATTTGCGAAGGTACCTTATGCTCTCCGCTTCCTCCCTCCGATAACTAAAATCCATTAATGCTGTACCGCACATGTGGAGGAGTGATAGTGGTAAAATGCGTGCATTTTACATTTTGGTCTTCCTCAAATTTTGCGGATACGCCGATTATTTTCTGTACTGAGCAGGTAACTGAAACTGGCTTTTAGTGCAAGAAAAATTATTCAATTTTCAAGCACCGCAGATATGAACACTTTTGAATCGAATTTAAACTAAACGAATACTAGGTACTATTTTATGCTCAATTAATCCATTTTATTCGTATTCTGATTTCGATATTATTTTCTTACGTATGCAAATAATCTAAAATATTGCACATGGTGCGATGTCAAAAAAGGTACAGTGAATTTTTTTGTTAATCGTGACGTCGGCTATTCTTTGGTCATAATTTTCTAAGGCGGTTTTCATGTGGGCTTCTCAAGTGGTTGATTTATAGGACTGTGATAATGAAGAGAGTGGCGATGAAAAGAGAGGATATTTCTTCATCGAAAACGTACCATAGCGCTCACGCTTTAGGTATAACTGTTCCATTGTGTGTGTAGTCAAAACTTAATGAGGCTATATTCCACCCACTAATAAAGTTTGCCGAATGGCTCTCTCTTGGGGTGCAGTAGAATCGTCTCAAACCCAATGTACTCTTACTACTGTTGCTATGACTGAAATAAGTTCTATAGTTGAAGCCTGCTGAAGAACACAATGAAAGCCAAGTGCGTTTCAGTTCGTCAAATTCAACACCAGTTGAGTGCGCACCTGGCATACTTCATTTAGGGGAACAGACCTCTTGGGCAGTTGTGTGGGTTATTTGCTGCTAAATTTACGTCTTCGAATTATGGATTTTGGCAGAGACAGATCTGACCGGTACGAAATCTTCTATCCTGTCGTATTAAAATGGGCCTTTACGTACATTTTGTATATATGCCTGGGCTTTTTTTCTTCGATCCGTTACTGGACTTGGGTGGTGCTCTACCTCGTAGGTAGTCGATAGATGATACTCAGTGAAACCTATTTTGAAACTCTTTGGTGGGTGTGAAATACCTTTGGTCGTAGCCGTACAAAAGTATTCGCACGTCAGAAGGTAGTTAACGAACTAATTTGCGCGTATGTTCACAGGTAAACCAAAGTACAGGTGAGCCAACCTCAATAAACGCTGACTAATGGATGCGGTGTGCTGACTACAGCGGCTTTTTATACCAGGCTAATTACACGCGCACAAACACACATATGTAAAGAAATAATATGTGGGCATTTTGATTGGCCAAAAAAAATGTTAAAAAGTTGGTGTTTTTAATGCTTCAGAGAGAACTGCCAATCGTTATTAGATTTAAATAAGCGTCGTGTTGATTCTAATAAACAAATTTTTTTCAATGAATTTGGATATTATGGTTGATTGGTACCCAACTATTCCGATTCAATAAAGCAGTCGATCCTATTGTCTACGATGCTATTAAGTGGCGTCTATAGTATACGGTTTAACGTTCAAGGCATAATATTCTCCTACCTTTGGGCAGTAGCGTGACTGTCATCGAGGGGTCCGAACCCCCTTACTTCATACATAAGTACATCCCCACAATATGTATTGGGTAATTATTGGTGTGCTCAACTGTGTAACCTGTCCACACCTCACTTAGCATTCCGCATACTGATAGACTTTTACAGATAGTCGATAAATACCTATACATTAGTAATATCCAATATTTTCCGATTACGTTGTTTAGCAACAATTCCATTTCATGATTTACGACTTCCTAATCAAATCTATCGACCAGATATTCCTAGAAATCTTCGTATAATGATCGTGCGGCGTGAATCGGTTTTTTCAAACTTCATAACATTTAAATTTTGGTCGCCTGCCATATGTCCAATTCGTCTCTTAAAATTTAAATAATCTAAAAATTTTTCGTATCTCTCCCCATCCTCTTACCCATTTCTCTCACATCATAAAAATTCATCTCCAACAGCTTCCGTTTTCGTTTGGTCCGAAAAAATTTACACTCTCTACCATTTGATGCAGGATTGTATAAGATTGTATAAATAGGTATAGCCTGGCAAATTTGATCGCATGCCTAACAAATTTGAGTATAGAAAATTCCTAATTTTCTTTCACTTTTTTTTTTTTTGTCATTCTTTACATTTTAAATGCACATTTAGTTAGCAGCAGGGTGTATCTTATGAAACGGTCGTTCTTATATACCTATTTCTTGTAAAATGATTTTTTTTTTTCTTTACTTCATTCTTTTTCTTTAACAAATTAGATTATCGAAACGAATTGACGTATGGAGCCTGCATAGCTTAATTAACGAGTGTCTGTACAAGACAAAAATAAAATAAAAGAAAAGAAGTTTTGATTTCGAAGGTTTAATGGACTTTTTCCCTTATATACGAATACCTATGTAACTTTTTTGTTTTTTTTCACTTCTCGTCAACCGGTCTTTGGCTAATAATTCCGATGTATAGAAAAACTACAAATTTTTATTAAAAATATCGGCGCCTCACGTCCGTGAAACGAATATCGTAAAAACATTTTTTCTGTATTATAATTTCCATATTTCATTTTATTTTACGACGTATAATTTCATTTTTGCACAAATGAGACGAGAAAAATACGGATTTTGAAAATGGAAAATTTCGACGTGGACTGTCTTTAGGGTTGTCGAAGTGAAGGACGATATCAAGAAATATTTTACAGCTGGCTATTTACATAACGTTGTGACCTAATGTTATAGTAGTTATGCTATCTGTCCACAGATTCTAGGATTTTGTTCAAAGGGTGGAAACAGAGTTAGTGACAGTTCAATACAAAACGTTGAAATACTACGTCCACATGAATTATTGTGCATTGGAAACACGTAATATAAAAAATTTCCAACAGGGGTAGCCTATAGGATGCAGACCTGTAATTTCGAACAAAAAAATTAAATTTCAACCAGAGACGGATCCAAGATTTTCGTGAGTGGAAGACACATTAACTTAAGGTCCACAACTGCTCAGAAAATGTTTAGTTTTTAAAGCTTCCAACCCGAAAAAACAATAAATAAATAAATAAATACAAAACAAAAGCCCTTTATTTGTCTCTAACGCAACAAATGATAATTTCATTTCAATTTAGGGTAAAAGCTAACGGCAAGTGCTAGAAAAGTACTTACTTAGCGATCTTCGTAACAATGTATTAACTATTCCCATTATCTTGTGTTCCGTAAAATTTTAATGATAGTTATTATTAGTGAAAGAAAGTAGTTCTTCTCCTTCAAATGACAAATTTATACAGTATTTTTCACATTTAGATTAATAAATTGTATAACAACAATAAACACCCGTTTAAATGTATTTTTGCAACACCTGTCAACGATTATGTGCACCTTGATGGCATATGAAGCAGACGATTTTAAAACAATGCATAATGTAAATACTTCATACATCGTTTTTTACTTTATGCACGACTTGTGCGCATGCGTTACTTTATGCACTGTCTGTAAATTCTTTATGCATCGGTTTTTACTTTTTGCGCCAACTTTTGCGCATGCATTGTTTTATACATTTGTCTTTATACACACATCACACTTCATTCATCAAATATTTTTTAAGTTATTTTTTGGAGGGGGCTGTTGCAAAAAATAGTGTGTGACACGCGTGTATCACAAATCACTACTTTGCTTTTCCCACCCGAAAACTTGACTAATTGTGCGTACGAAGTGAGAAAAAAGAGGCGGATTTTAAAACTGTGCAGAAAATAAAACTTTGCGCATGTGCATTCATAAATTCGTTTACTTTCTGCCATGTGGTTTTAGCTGCTCATACACTTTTTTATTTCACATACTTTCTGCGTTAAATTTTTGCATATTTCTTAATCAAATAAATACTAACAGATATTAGTGTATTTTCCAAAGGAAAATACGGAATACAACTATGGCATTCAGTGCAGTGACGAGACCTGAAGGCGGGACCTGTGGAAAAGCGCCAATCCTGAGTCGTAGATCACGAATATGTAGGTCACTCAAATTCTTCTATACAAAATATATATATAATTATATATGGATATATTTGTTTCCCCTTTTTGCTCATTTTGGCACTTTTTGGGAGTCTGTGGAGCCTCCTTTGTTTGACCTACGGCAATGAAACTTAGGATAGTGTTAGAAAATTTTTTATGGGCTATACATTCGTATTAAAATTCTTTTAATTCATCCGCTAGTTTCGGAGGAAAGGGTTCTCAAAGTGTTGCAAACCCACCATATTGTCATCACGTTAACTTCCGTAAATTAAAATATTTTGGCTTAAAATTTTTATGGCAATTTGAGACTATTAGGAACTGGTTTAGAATTGAATTTGAGCGAAATCGATTCGCTGGTTTTCGAATAGCAGCCATTACAAAATTTGACATTTTTGGAAAATACATACTTACCACGGTTGATGCGCGGCAGAGATATGTCTTGAATTCTATTTAAAATAAAAAAATCTAACACAAAAAAAAAGGTAACTTTTGATCACAGACCCATATTTAAACAAGCATCACTTATAAGGACAATAAAACAAATTATGGCGGGAAAAAATCATTTAGAAAGAGATTTTGTATTAATTGAAAATGTCGTAGAGATGTATTGCAGAAATCAAAACATTCTTACATCGAAAAGTGAGATATCAAAATGAATGTAAGTCTAAAAGACCCTTTTTCGAGCTCATTAAGAACTGAAGTAGGAAACAGAAGATAATCATTTGATGAATCTCATAGCTGACTTACTTAATCCTAATTCTTGGAGTATAACGTGAATTACAAATGCAAAATAATGAGCTCATGCTGAATTCATGAGATTGATACAATTCCTTTACACGAAATGTGTCTGGGCTGAATACTGGTCTCACTTTCAGCCTAACTTGTAGGATTTACCCGCAAGATTCTAGATATTTGATTTTAATATTCTCTCTCACGAAACATGTAAGTAAATTTTCTGATTTCCCACATTCATTTTCAACTAATGCTAAAAATTCTTAATTTATCATTAATTTGTGAGCTTATTGTAATAATACAAAAAAATGTTTTCAACTATTTTTGTAACTTGTTATAGTTATATACCTACAATTATTCGTATTCATGAAATGTAAATTCTATTAGCAACAGCATGTACTGGACATTGGTAGATTTCCCACATTTTTCGTACTTCTTAATTTTGATAGCGACAATACAAATGGCGTACTTTCCCAGAATATTTTCACTTTAAAATTTACCGTTAGTCCTTAACACTTCAGCGTCCCAATGTCAGGATGAACCGCAATCTTATGCTAAGGATCGAACCATCCCTGAATAGTCTACACTTTTAATCTTGAGATATACTCAGGTATACTTAGCTCCTCTGTGATAAGTACCTATTTAAATTGATAATTATGGAAAAAAGCAAAAATCGCAAGTTATTCGCGCTCATCGTTGCCCATTTGTAAACCTGCAATAATTGAATCCATAAGCGTTCGTTAGTTAGAACCGAAAATATTTTAGTAGATACCTATAATAGATACACGTCTATGATAATATTGATTGTCATAAAGAAACGAAATGAGGGGGAAATAAAATGCAAAAAAAAAAAACTGGCATTCCAAATCAATTCCTATGGCGTTGTTATAACGAAAAAGTAAAAAAAAAGAAAAAAAAGAAAAAGAAAATGAAAAAATACCGAGAAAAACGTAAAAGAAGTGCCAGAATGGAGATAAAGAAAATACGTTATTTTCGTAGTAAATATATATGTACACATATACTATAGATATAGTATATCTACGTATAATATTATAGTATATATACCTATACTATACCATACCATGGACCAAATAGATGGGTTATTAAGATAGGTAATAAAATAAACCCCGAATTATATTGGAATGCGAAGAAAAGAAGAATGATGCAGAAGGTGGTGTAACGCGTATCTCGGTAGCCAGCATTCCGTATTTTATTCCATATTTAAAAAACATCGAAGATCAAAAACGAAAAAAAAAAAAAAAAAAAGTTGTATCATAGATGAAGTAGAAGTGGTTGGAAAAGTGGACGAACGACACACACCAGAGATGACAGCAGCAAATGTTCTTCAAGAGCGAAAGAGACAGAAAGAAAAGGGCAGAGAGAAACGGATGGATAGAGAGAGTGAGTGAGAGAGAGAGAGAGAGGAAAACAGACAGGAAGATACAGAGAGGTACAGAGCAGAAAAACATATCAGGCTACTACTTCTCAGCTGTAAATGTATATCTTTAGGTTTTTTTTTTTCTTTTAAATATTTTTTTCGAAAAAAGAAAAGAAAATATCTGGTCGGTTCGTATTCTTTGATCATCGCCAACATGAAGTTATGGGTTGCTCATTAGAATATCTCTCTTTTTCGAACAGAAAAGATACGTACTCTCAAGTTCTAGTAACAAGAAAAGAAACAGTCGAAGAGTGTCAGAGAGAACGAGAGAGGTAGACAGACAGACAAACAGAGAAAAAGAGACACAGTGAGACAGTGAGAGAGGTGGAGAGAGACCGAGTACCACAGCGATGTGGAAAAGGGTTGAGGGGACACTGTGAAAGATGAAGAGAGATAGATGGAGAAGGTAGATGAAAAAAATAAAATAAAAAAGAGAGTGAAAGAGAAGGACAAAAAATAAATATGTGTCCGGTCCGCTTCATAAATCATAGCTCGTGTAAAATGATGACGTTTATGTAGATGTAGTATTGGTCAGTAGCCCTTTTCTCTCTCTCTTACATTAAACCTGCTATAGTAATATAGTATACAGTACCTGATAGTATATTTCTATTTCTGATTTTTTTTTTTTTTTTTTTATTATTATTATTTTTTTTATTAGTATACGCTTATAATAATGCTAATAATGTTAATCATATATTGAAAAAGAGAAGAAGAAGAGAGCGAGAGAGAAAAATACATAGGTAGTCCACTGGAATATCGTGATGTTGAACAGTTTTTTCTGCTTGTTTGGTTGATACCGGTAGCCGCTTTACTCCAGTAATCCATTCGTTCCGACATATACGTGTACTGACTCTATCTGGAGTTTCTGGACTAACCGACTACACACTCTTTCATTTCCCTTACACATAATATAATATTTCCGATTTTCTTTTCTTTCTCTTTTTTTTCTTCTTCTTCTTCTTCTTGTTTTTTTGACTTTTCAAATACGTATTTATCCTGCAGCTCGTAGCCTATATATGACTAATACCACATAGCAGCAGGAAGAACGTTATTTGTCTTCGAGTTTAGCCACAAATTGATTTAGAGAATTTTTAGCTTGTCTTTCGTACGCACGATTTTTATAATTTATATCATTTTTATGCATGCATGACGTCTATTTTATTTTATTTTTTCATTCCATCGTCAGATGGCATAAAAGTTTTACACCAAGTATACCTATGGCCTAAATTATGCATGTTTTTTTTGTTTTTTTCTAGTAAAATCGAGGGCTATTAATTGGCTATAGGCTGTTACTACCATTCGTTTGTATTTATCGAATCGCTTTTCTTCCGGCTTAGGATAGATGAGCAGCAAGCAACAGCAAGATTAAAACCGTCAATTCAGTCTTGATCATTGTGTTGGTCTTGATTTTGCAGAGCCCCAAGTGTTGATCTTGGTGTAGACTGTACACTCAAGTCTTGATTTCTAAAATACAGCCTACAAGAATCTTAGCTTACCACAAGCACTCAAGTAGAGAGGGAGAAAAATTCAAACATTAAATATTTCCAAATATTTTGGTAATTAATAAGATTGCGAATATTTTGCAATTTGTTCAAATTCTTTCTCGAGTTTGATTATTGATGTTGGTCTTGGTTTTGTTTAGTCCAGTTTTCGCCTCAGTCTTGCATATAATCGGTCTTAATCTTATATGAATATAGAGCCCAGTGCAAGAACGATCTTTGAGTAACATCCGACACTTAAGTACTGGTCTGACAAGACCTTGCACGTGGCTAAGTAAATTTTAAGTGTTGGCTTCTCATTAAAGAAACGGTTTTGCATTCAGCCTGCAGTCTTCCTACAGCAGACACGGTATTGGTGGAACTTTTCAATTTTTATAACGCACAAAGTGCAACACCTAGACCAAGACCAGTTTTGCACATCACTAATTGAAATTAAGATCCGATAGTTATTTTTCACTTTCGATAAAGCTTTCGTGAGTTATCCACTACCGAAATCATTTGTTAGATGAAGCTGAATTCCAGCCTCTCATTGGTTTATTGGTCAGATTTTCTGCAATCCAGAGAAGCAAATATTTCTTCCTCAACACAGTGAAATGGTTGTCGTGGTAAAAAACTTGAAACTAACTGCTCCCTTTTAAGATTCCCATTTCTATAACGCTATCACATGACCAGTTTTAAAGATATATTTGGCTATGCGTGTATTTGAGTTTAAGTCGAAATCATTTTTTTCTTCATAGGCCCATATTCACAAACGTCACTTTAACCTCCCCTCATTTAAATTTCACTTAAAAATTTTTTTAGCACAATTTCGTGAGAACATTGTATCTCTTATGAGAGTTCCAATGTAAAAATAAAATGTTACCACACTCTTAAGTACAAAATTTTGCCAAATGTCATTTTCAAGTGAAGTTTAAAGGAAGGAATGTTAAAGTGACGTTTCTGAATATGGACCATAATATCATATCAATACACATGGTTAATTTATACCTTCCAACACATATATATTGGTATGGGTGAATTATTGCTGCTTAGGAGCATTGGGTACTCTGTCGTATTTATATAGTTGAAAATGTGTATCTATGTAATATGTCCTCATTAGACACTTTGAGAGCTGAGGACAGAACACGTAATGTATCTCACACCACGCACTCACTGTCTACCTACAGATGATCTATTTCCCAAATTGGTATCTTAGCAATGATTTCAGAAAGAATGAGAGTAGTGTCCAACAAAGAACCAAACACTAGGTATACATAATTATTCTTTTCAGAAACAATTTTACTAATCAATTTTGAAAACTCAGAAAGTTAAGAAGTGAAAAATGTTCGACTGGAAAATTTCATATGACACAATTAAGCTCTCTTATATGTTTAGAGACTGTGACAATAAATGTCAATTAATTTTTCAAATAACTGAGAGTGTTTCTAAAACTGTACGATATGAACAAATGGGGAAGTTATGATAAACAATGTCTATAGGAGAGCTGTGGGTCTGCTGGTGTGGAGATTTGAACTGGCAACTCGCAGGTTAAAAAGCGATGAATGCCTCCACATGGGTACGTCACTATGGATGGAAGACTGCTTATAATATTACAATTGATATCCCCACAACCGCTCCACTCTATGGTACTTGCGATTGCAAATCTAAGTACTAAGCAACGATCGCAGAGGGCAGCACATACAGACTGTTAATGGGGAAAAAACAAACTCACCCATGACTAATATAAGTATGTAGTGTTGTCCACTCTGAGGGGAGAATGGTGTAAACCCATGTAGCAAAGGTTGTGTTATTACTTCGGGTCAGGGTCTACAGTTTGTAGGTTCACTGGGGCAGGAATTCGAAATTTCAAATCGGCAAACCCACAGGTTGAAAAGCGGTGAACGTCTCCGGACAGCTACGTCACCAAGGAAGACTGCCTACAATGTATTTCACGTCGACACAAAGACAAATGAATAATTCTTTTAAAAAAAGTCGATTTCTTTCTTTCAGATTGTATGAAAAGAGTTCATAGGTGAATTTAGTTGTCTATAATTAATTACCCGGATCACAATCTGTGAGATTATCCCCAATATAAAATAAGATAAAATTAATGCTTATGTAAATAAAAATAAAAAAATAAAAAAATTTTCCAGTTTCAGTAAAAAACTGCAATTGTGTTTTCATTGGCAATATTTTTCACAAATTTTTTTTCCAATTGATTTTCTATACTTAATATGTTTTTTAGATTTCATTCAACTCATCTATGGATTGCGAACTATTTTCATTAATTCGGTCTTTTCTTGTTTTAATAAAAAAAGTTAATATTCTCTCGAGAATAATATCATTAAATTTACTTCATGAAAACATTTCATGTAAGTACCTAATCAAACAAAAACGAAACCTATTCGAGATTTTACCGATAAACATTTGAAATTTGCTAAAATTAATAAGACAATTTAGAATTTTGGAGGTAATTAGGTACGCTGTTGAAGTCATGATAGTAGTAATTGCGAAAGTCACAAAAGTACCAACAACTTCCAAAAATCTTGGCTCTTCATCTCCAAATCAAAAAATTCTGTGACTTTTGAGCATTAATAAAATCAGCAATATTGTGATCGTTGCGGAATTCCTAAATTCTAAATAACACGTCCTCACCAAAATTGAAATTTGACTTCACATTCGATGCATACTACAAAAATAGAATAAAAACTTTCAAACAAGTAAAAAAAAATATTCCAAGGCCATAATTGAAGCGTTATCAAAGAGAAAAAATAAATTTAGAAAAAAAAATTATAAATGAAAATTACTTTCTTTCTTTTTCCACGCATTATTTTCTTATAAAATGCAAACGAAGGCGACGAATAAATAAATTAAAAGTACGAGGCCAGCTGGTGATATCTACTAAACGTAGGTATATATAAACGTGTTGCCAGGTTACATACGTTTTTCATGCTCAAACCCCTTACCTCGTCCCCCTTTCCCAATCACCACACCTTATAACTCTTCCACCACCATCTTCGATTAATTTTCATAGTTGTTCCTGCTGTTCGTTTTGCTACTGGTAACTCCGATTTGTTGCTTAATTTGTAGAACGTTGAAGAGGTAACAACACACATTAGTACCATATGAGTGAATTAATGACGTATAGCCCAAATAATTTTATACAGTTGTGAGTGGACGTTCAAAGGACTTTGACTGACTGAAAAATCTACAATACAATTGAATTTTCGCAGCCTGCATGATAGACAGAGAAATTGAATGATATAGTTTAACACATAATGACGTATCGAACAGGTTATTCAGTATGGCATTGAAGGTGGTTAAAACTCATGATCTTTCCATAATTCACTCTTCATTCTCATATAAAATATTAAAAAAAAAAAAAATTGAAATAAAGTAATAACTAAACGAATAAATAAATAAATAAATATGTAATAAATATCCATTTAGATTGTTGACATAACAAGCGTAGTACTTATACCAAGTTCAATGTACAGTATTATTTTCAACTATTTCGTACGTCATACTTACAGATTGATAGGAAATAAACAGGTCTGTTCAATATGGTAAAAAGTGCGGCACTTCTCCTCTTACTTATTTGAAATATGATAAGTTTTTGGTGTTTTTGGAAATATTAATAATCTTGTACCCATATTTTGAAAAAACATGAAAGGTGAGTTTGATTTAGCTATCGATTAGTGGTGGTTTTGATACACGAGCACAGGTATACAGGAGCACGTGATAGGCCATTCAAAAATTAAAAAACCAAGATTTTTACTTATTTAAGAAAACTATCATAGTCCATAGGGACTGGTCTGAAATGTTTACGAAAAATAGTTCTTAATTGGGAGCAGGTCTGAAAAACGTTCGGTGCCTATAGATTTTATAGTTTCCGAGAAAAAAAATAAAAACGCAAGAAACCGAAAAAACTTCTGCAGTATATGAGAATCCATAAATAGGAGAGTTGGGTGAATTCACGACGCAATTACGAGGGCCTTTTTTGCATTGCCTTTAGCAGCAG
Source organism: Ericerus pela (assembly GCA_011428145.1). Taxonomy (NCBI): domain Eukaryota; kingdom Metazoa; phylum Arthropoda; class Insecta; order Hemiptera; family Coccidae; genus Ericerus; species Ericerus pela. Next base: position 211,387 of record WOFM01002262.1, read on the forward strand.
TTTTGTATTTACGGCGCAATGGGCTGCAATGTCAAGAGGTACTTCTTCGAGGAAGCGGGGAAATGTTTTTGAATATTATTTTTTAAGAACTTTCCCCCACCCCGGTATAAGCTTGCGTAAGTTAGTTTAATTCAATGTAACAGTGCTCGTATCTGTCACTTTGGCACACTTAGAGAGCTGATTAAAATCCATAACTTAATTTTTAATGAGCAGTCGCTTCCGCTAACAACAATATCAAAAATCTTATGAGAGGCCACGAGCGTAGCCAACGAAGTAAAGGGGACGATTGCCCAATGACCTTTTTTTTTTGCCTTTCACTTTTAAATTTGGAAAAAATTTTAATAACAAATATGCGACAGCGGATTCCATTGATGCTAAATTTCTCAAATTTTCTAAATTTTCAAAAGTGATGAGTAAAAAAGTCATAAAATTTTATTTCCCCCCTCCCTCTTGAAAAAATCCTGGCTACGCTCGTAAGCAAGGCCCAGACTAAAACCAAGATTTTCCTTTTCAAAGTCAACGCCAAGTACGCACAAACAAAACCAAGCTCAAAACTACCATAGCCCTCCACCTATATGGTCCTCACTTCAAAATTTTTGCTGAAAATTTTCTCCTCAATTCTTCATAAGCATACGTTGTTTGCAGAAGCGCACCATTATCGCAGATCATAGACATATTTCAAATTACAACCCTCTGCCGCAAACAATTTCGTTCAAATTTATTGTCACCCTCGTGCGGAACTGAGCTCCCCCCCATTCACCTATAGGAATGTATCATTATACCCACTTGTTTCATCAATCATAATTCGCGCGTAATTTGTTAACAAATTTATGCTAAATATGATTTTTTTCCTTATACGCATTTGCCTCACAGCTCGTAAATTGAAAACTATAAACGCAAGATTAACGCCATTAAAAAGGTATTAAATAAATAAAAACGGTATAATCGGCTGATGTGTGATAAATTAGTATCTATTCGTTGTTTAACCGTAATGACGATGATTTAAAAGATTTTTCATTCGATTAAGAGTGAGAAAAGGATTCGCAGAGAAAGAAAAATAAAGTAGAAAAGAAATGAAGCCACGACCATAAAAAAAATTATCGACGATAATCGAGAAAATCGTTTTTCCCGTCACTTTTCTATCTCTTTCTCTCTCCACGACCCCCTCCACTTATTCTACAAACATTTTTTCGGTATTCCAATAGATTATTCTACTGGAAATGTACACAAAAAAGATGAAAAAGAAAAGTAACAAAAAAAAAAAAATTAATTTATAATTCATTCGGGTGAAACGTTGTTAGCGCCGAATAGTCGACTGTTAAGTTGTAAATTTTTTTTCCATTTCTTTCTTTTCTCTTTTTCTAAATCCGTGGGCAGCTACCGAATTACGCCGAAGATTTTTTTCCCACTTTTTATTCTCCTCAAACCAACAAAAAAAAAACTTGGCTACCATTCGTTTTTCCTTTTTTTCGATTACCTAATATGAAGAAAAAATTTACGTGCCTTTTACTCGTCCTATTAAACAGATTATCATTTTGCTGATTTGTTGTTTGAAAATTTTCGAATTATTACAAACGACCGTTCATCGGTAATTTTCTTTTGTATTTTTTTTGTATTTTTTTTTTTTGTAGGTATTCTACAGCCTCTCCTATTACTGGAATGGTACATTCGTTGGAAAAATGGAGAGAAAACTTCGAGGACAGCGGCGCCAAAAGATCTAAAATGAAAAAATAAATATACGAATAAACAGGTAAAACGTGCAGCGCTGTCAACATAATTTTAATCAACAGTGATAAAATTAGGTTTTCACAGGGAAAGTAGGGAGGGATATAAATACCAATATAATTGAAATTAGAAATTTAAAACGCGAAAATTCGGTAGCCCAGAGACTAGGCTGGGTATTGTTACAAATTTAACTAAATTAAAATTATTAAAAAATAAAAATAAATAAAGACGATTACTTAGGTAGTCAATTGCAAAGGACTACGACTATTTTAAAGAAAGACGTTGAAATTGTATGAAAATGTTCAAAACAAGTTTTTTATGGAAGGCCTACATTCTGTTTTGTAACACTGAACATAATCATTAGAATCCTTAGAATGGGATAAAAATAATATGAAGATTTTGAATTTTACAATACCCTGACCACTATGTAGAAACAAAAAAACCACTTGTGGGGACCATGTCCTCCCTTCTTTCGGGGCTCGGCCCCAGTCGACAGACAGCGGACTTGGTCCATCACCAAGTCCGCGCAATTAAGTCTACGGACGTTAAAAAACAAATAGGCGCTCGTAGCACTTAGGCTAAACAGACGAGCAACAAAATTTGTTCTCTGTTTAGCCGACGTGTTACGAGCATAGCCTAGCGCGAACGTGCGTACGAAAACGCACGTGCTGCGGTTTAGGCTAAACACGAAACACGCGCCTATCTTTTGATACTCGCGGATGACGTAGGTGTTTAGCCTAACATACACACCAGCAATGCCTATCGTTAGTCGCTGGTTTAGGAATGTTGTAAAAGGTTGGCTGCTTTACCAAAACGGTAACACCCGAACACGCAAGTCCTAATCTATTCGCCTGTGGGTTTTAGAGATGAACCCACACCACTCTAATTATCTATCTACACTATATTAGACGTAAATTAACCAATTCGATTTTATGGTTTTAGTATTTTAGGCCTTGTTAGTTGGCTCATTACAATGAGTTTAAACGTTTTAGCACGGGAACTGATATTTTAAAACTATGAACAGAAAAAGCCAGTGGACCCAGTAAAGAAAGAATCCAGGCCATCGGAGCTAAAAAGTGATGTGTGATAAGTTGTATACATCACAACGTCAAATTTTATAATTGTTGTCGAAAAACAAACAAATTAATGCCACAACTCACACAACTTTTCCCACCGATTTTCGAGTAGGTGTAGAAAATCGGGACAACAATCCACAGCTTTAATGGACGGCTTCTCTGTTATGAAATTTTAATGACGTACACACGTGTAAAAAGAACGCCGTATTTTCACAACAGCTGGAAGTTGTCACAACTCTTCGCAAAAATCGTCAAAAAGAACATAGCCATTATGTTCATTCATTTCAAGAACCAATTTTTTTGAAGTGTCGTATTGTAAACACCTTTTAAGAATGACTATACGATAAATAATTTTCATTCATCAAGTATGAGCAATAGATATCATCATAGAATCTTATCAACCACCATTTAGAATACTAAATAAGAACGAAAAACAATGAGGGATTTTAATTGGTGGAAAGTCTCAAGTTTATTGGCATGTCTTGACAGAATAAATATTCACATCATATTTTTCAAATTAAAATTTCTTCTAATTGACCGATTTTGAAAATTTGAAGTCCCATTTTACTTTCCAAATTGAGATGAACTGTTTGACGTGATTTCCATGAAAATATGTCCAATTCTAACGGAAAAGCAGTTACGATGCCCTAACCAAAGTTTGTTAGTACATTACCTCTTCCAGTAAAATATACAGTGGGTCAATGAGATAAGGCAATATGCCGCCCTGGCGCCATCAGCCAGAGGCAATTCCAAAGCAGCATTTAATTTTAAAAGGGCATGTCTAAGTGGTGATGTTAATGCGAGTGGAGAGGTGAAAAAATTTTTTTGGACGATAACTTTTCCGTTTTTTACCTGAAATTTTCACTTTTTTTGGGGGGAATTTAGATTGACATGTCCCTTTTGTCTCCTCCTTCTCTTATCCCTTCTTACACCGTAGTTGTTGCAAAATAGAAAAAAAAAGTGCGATTCAATGCCTATAAACAAACCGACTAAATCATTTAATGTGGTTCGTATTCCTCTTTTTGTGGCTGGTAACACTGTATAATTCGTTGTTTCGGTGTAAACAACAAACTTCCTTTATTTTTATTATAAATTTTTCTTACTTTTCTTTTTCCTTTCATTCTTGAGCCAAAATTTCCACCAAAACTTTCTGCGGGCCATCTTCACTTATTGATCGAAACCGAAAACAGAGCCATACCTGGAGTAGCAAAACCAATACTAAGATTAAGACCAACTCTACGAAACCAAGATCGAGGCTACCCTGTCGTTGGTATTGATTTTGCTTCGACTCGCATGATTTAAAAATGTAAGTTTATCGAGGACAGACAGACTTTCCACTTCCTCATTTATAAGATGTATGTAAACGAGACCCAAAAAAAAAGTATTTTCCAAATAAATCTCGAAATAACCCACACCAATGTATTTTTAATGGCACTGATTCCCCCCACAATATCCATCTTTTCCTCTAGTTGCTTTTAAATTTAACGAAGAAAAAACTCATTTGCCACAGAACCCTCCATTTTCTTTTTTGATGCATTGACAAAGCACCTAACGAAAACAAAATGAAAAGAAAGGGAAAAAAACCTGGAAAATCCTTCAGTTCTTGTAAAAATGGTTGAATTCGCCTCCTATGTTGACTTCACTTTCATTTTCATCAACATAAAATGTACCTATGTGGTAAAAAGTACATGTGCTCTTTAGGGGGTGGATTGGTGCTGAGTAAGAACCCTCGTGGACGCGTTCACCCTTAAAACTTTAAAAGAGAGACAAAATCTTCGTAGATTTTTTAAAAAGAGATAATTCCTCTTTTGATCTTTCATACGCGATTGAAGCTTTTGTTATTTCACCACGTGGTTTTATATAAGTAACATGTAGTTTCGAATTTCATCGTTGAGAAAAGATACTTTCAATTTTTTTTTTTTTTTTTTTTTTGTTCGAAGGGATGATTTTTTGCAATCATTCTTTCATCTGTTAGTCAGCCTCGTGCCAAAATCGAAATTAATGGAATGAAATACGTTGGGTGGAGTTTGAAAACATAAATTGGCTAGGCTAAAATCTATGCTTCAATTTGAGTAAATTCGGTGTTGATAAAATTGGAAAACGTGGAAGACATTTTTTTTTAAGTATTCCAACTGAAATGTTAATCAAGAGGTGAAAATGAAAGTTAAAACCGATTTACTTTAATTTGAGTCTAACGATCTATGAAGCAATGAAATATTAAAATTAACGAAGTCCACTGTCACGACGTTCTTCATAATTAGCTAAGCTTTGTGCAAAACTATAAACAGGTAGACTATATAACGCCATGGCGAAGCCAGGATAAAACCTTTGGGAAGGGGCCTTATAGTCTATTGTTAGTTTTTTCTCAAGTGAAAAGATAATTTTGTTTTTGTTTTTCCTGCAGTAGGCCTACATCAGTATTTTTAAATTTTTTTGAGGGGTGACTTCATCAAGTTTTGAATACGCTTAGTCCCCCATGCCCCCTCAGCTTTATCTCTAATACAGCGTGTCCCAGATTTATGCCACATCCGTTTTTCTCCCCCTTTGCTCATAACTTCTCAACAATTTTATGATTCTTTTATTGCTTTAAATTTGAATTAATGAATCGAAATAATGGTGACAAAAATTAATTCTAAAATTGTTTCTTCGACGACAGCAACTGGAGAAACAGCCTATACTTTAACGCACACGAATATGCGGCTCTCATAAAAGAAATTGGGAGTAAAAGAGAGAAGTAAAAATGTAAAAATTGATGACTCGTAAAATTAATAACTAGCGTAGAGATATTGTGAAACTTTTAAATATTAAATATTAAATTGCTACCGAGGTCTTCTGCGATGTAAATGTTGAAAATTTCAATTTTATTATTATTACCTTCATGTTATTACTTTTATACTAAAGACTTTTTTTTCTCATAGTCCATTAATATTTGATGATGTCTCCCATATGCATAGCCTACGTAGCCTACGAACATTTATAATCGAAAACAACTGCGACGGAAGAGAGGAAGAATTTATTCCAAATTTGCTAACTTGAATAAATGTAACCTATTCTTTAAAAAAAGATAGAGGATTTATCAACGAACTAATTATCGAAGGGTAGCCTAAATCATAACTTGGTTAATAGGTATAGGGACTGTACGAAAATTTAAGTTCAGACGAGAAGTCGAATTCGAGCACAACTGAATTTAGATTTGGGTTCAATGGATTCGATAATATTTTCAACTTTTTTGATGTCACTATAAGAAAGGCTGACCGCAAACTATGCAGTTTCACAAAACATGCGTTTACAGTTCTTAGTTTATGGTAAATTTGGTTATATGATAATATATATGTATATATGTGTAGATAGATAGATGATAGATAGATAGATAGATAGATAGATAGATAGATAGATAGATAGATAGATAGATAGATAGATAGATAGATAAAGATTAGGATATGTTATAATACCTACCCTTGTGACAAAGTCTAGTGAGGTTTACCATAACACCTTACCCACTGTGGCACAACAATTGATTAAAGGAAATAACGAATTATGAGCTTTTTTAGGAATACCAATTTTCCAACTTCATTTCTATACTTATAAACATATTCTCGAGCTGCACTTACTTGTTTTATTACAAAAAAGTACAAAATTAAACCGTTCTTTGTGGAATAAAAGTTATAAAACGTATATACATATTTTTACTTATTTTTACGTGGTTTACTGCAACCTCGGTAATGCCAATAAAAGTTGATGGTATTGCTGGAGTCATTACTGTTTTTACAAAAATGACCAAAAACTTACGTCGATTCAATAGTAACAATTGCGTAGAATAACCAGCAAAAGCACCCAACATGAAATGTTTGATAATCTCGTTACACACAAAAATTGATATGTTATCTCGATAATGAATATACTGATATCAGTATTCTGTCAATGGCAAATGAAATTAGAGGATTTAAAAAAGCACTTGGCAAGCGTTGCCTTGAAAAGGACCTATACTCCTTCCATGCTAAGAAGTGCGTGACATCAGAATCACCTTTAGACGAAGTGGTTGGTTGGGTAGAGATGAAAAAGTACATACGCCCATTGTTATATAACGATAAGCATAATTTTGTAGGGTAAACAAACATAGTGTTTCAAGCAGATAAGTGTGAATATGTTTTACGATGTCAAGTACTTCTTAGTGCGAAGGGAGTATAAAATACTACGTATATGTGCTTTTCTTGTCGTGACATTGGCCATTGGTAACTTTCGCAAAAGTTTTTTTACCAGTTATATGAAAAATTGGAATAGCCTACCAAACAAAGAAATCAAAAAATAAAACAAAAGCCCAAAATTTAGATCCTCATTTTCACAGTGGGTAGATGTATACAATATTAGCTATGTTCTTTTGCACTTCGTTGCGGAAAGTTGTAAGTGTGACAACTTTACAACTGTTGTGCAAGTTGTGGTTTGTGGTCACAATTTTACGCACTACCCAAAAGATGATGTGAGAAAATTGTAAAGTTGTAACATTTGTTTATTTTTTGGTAGCAGTTGTGAAATATGACGTAGTGATTTACACAACTTATCACAACTGTTGTCGATCTAGGTACATCAAAACTTTTCCCAGCAAACGGACATAGAGAACAAAGCTATTAGGTCAGTTTGTACGTTTTCAGGAAATTGAAAACATAATTTTTTTGAATTCTGAAAACTGACAAAACTGGAAATTCTTATTTGTGAGTTTTTTGTAGCGAGCAAATATATTTTTGACTTTTCTGGAAAACAATTGTAAAAATATAGCTAAACGAACATCAAAAAAAAAAAATTTATTATCAAATCATCACCCATTGATGAAAAAATTAATTTTTTCGTTGTTTTTTGGATTGGTGCAAAACAAAAATGGGAAACATGGTAAATTGGAAGAAACTTATTTAGATTGCCTCAAAACTGAATGTTAAGAAAATGAAGAATTTTGAATTTTTGGAAAAATAGGTGAACACCATTCAATTTTTTCGGTTAAAACGTGAGAACGCTATTTTAACAAATCTGACATCAATTTTGTCAAAATCTGAAAAAACTGAAAGCGTACAAACAGACTTATTACTATTATTATTATTAATGAAATTTAGAAAAATCCGACTTTCTCTCTTTCAACTTTCACAAAAGGAATAACTGTAGTGAATACATATAGCATATGTTCACTATCGTCCTATTTTCAGCGAGTGGAGTGAACTAAGCAATAAATTAAAACTCACAGGTCCGATTAAGGCTATTTATAGTCCCAGTTAGGCGCATGTCATGATTATGATAAACATAATTATATATACCTAGTAACATAAACAACGTAAAGATCTCGGTAGAGCATTGCATATCTGCATAAGGTACAACCGAGCAGTTGGACTTAGTCTATGTCAAAAACAGATGAAAATAAGGATGTGGGTAAATTTTCCTTTCCACGCACAATGGTATTACTTTTATGAATTTAGTGGTATGTATATCAGATCTCGAATCAATTAATACACGAATTTTATTCATAGTTTGATAGTTGTAAATAGGTACCTACTCTGTAACTGACCTCAGTCTTTTCCTTTTTCATCAGTCCTTATTAAAAATATAAAAATGATCAATGCGCTACGCTTTCTGGAATAGGTCAGTTTAATTTTTGAATTAGAAAATTAGCATAAATAGTTTTCGAGAGGTCATCAATGAAAATTCAAAGGCCACAGAAAAGTGAACGTTCCTTCATATTAAATAAAAATAATAAAAATAATATAGGTAGATCATTCATTATCATGTTAAGAATTCTGGAATATTCTCGAAAAATGCGTGGGTTCCTCAGGATAGCCAATGCATGGTTCAGATCCGAGACAAAGGTTGGAAACCAAGAAACTTTTCACAGCTCTGCATAATAACGCTAAGAATAGCACACATAACGGTTAGAATTGTCAATTTTAGGTACGCACTCAATTTATTGCTCAAACAAGTAGCCTACTCTAATAATTTATTGAAATTATTAATCAAACTACGGTTCCATAAAAGAAATACAAAGGTAATTAGACACTTGTTAATTTTGTTTAGTTTTGTAACATAAGCCTAACTTTTTTCTTATTTCATGTTGAGTTCTGTTCCTTGCAGCTCTCGTCAGAGAATTATCAGTGATAAAAATTATGCGCACTTATACGTAAATTATTTTATATTCCAAAACTTATAAAATGGACACCAATTCTGGGTAGCTGAGGCAGCAGAAATCTTGCAAAAAAGCTTAAATTCAAAACTGAATAATTTTCAACTATTATTATCGTAGTCTTGCATAATACGAGTAGGTATGTTACAGAAACCAAGCTTAATGAATTTCTGTGGCCTATTCGATGATATATCGTATTTTAAAGCCTCTCGCAACATTTTTTCATTGTACAATTAAAACTATTTTCCCTTTAAACCAAAAATGTTACACGATGTTATCGCGTTAACGAGTGAAAATTTTGTTTATTTTGTATTTGAATTTCAAAATAACGAGCCATTCGAAAAATACGATTAGAAAAGATGTCTTTGCGTCACTTCATTGGTCAATGATTCAGAAGTGGTATGAAAAAAAAACACCAAACAGCAATAGATAAGTACCCACCATTACCACGTATTGGATTTATTTTAGATAAAAACATATATACTAATCAAAACATTGTTGTTATTCGAGCCATTGGCCATGGTTCTAATTAGCAATTCCGCATAAATTAAACATATCGATTCACCATGCTTGTTGTCCCAATTAATATCGAACAATACCCATGTCATTGTCTAAAATTCAATTCCCAAATAAAGTTACGCCTCAGGACCATAGGGAGGAAATTCTGACTCGTGGAGAAAACATTTGTAGACATCCCCTAAAAAAAAAAATTTAATTGCATCTGCGTTCAGTGCGGTATCCAAGGTTTATATTTTTTGGAGGGGTTTTATAATATTGAAAGAGCTAATTTCGCGAGCAAATTAACCGAAAAAAACTTTTTAGATGTTTTTCAGTTGATTTTCAATGAAGATTTACTTATTTTCTCCATTTTTTTTTTTTAATTCCAGGTCCAGGAAGAACCCCCCTCCTTCCTCCCGTCAAGCTTTCTATGCATACTTTCATAAAGTAATGCGGTCGAATGAATACGAAACTAATTTACGTAGGTTACCATACGCAGAGTTCAAAGAAATTTTTTATGAATCAGGTTTTGTGAAATTTTTAAACTGTACGAATGACGATTAAATGAAACAGAATTTAATTCATTTTATCTCCCATAAAAATAATCGGAGTTTTCTCAATTAAAGTACTTAAGTGACGATAAAATTCCAGTTATAATTTTCAACAAGGTGCAGATAAGGCTGTAGTAATTAAATCTGTATGCCTGAACTGTTTTTTCATTTAAGTATCTCGAAAAGACTATGGTTTTTCTAAAACTTGCAGTTGAAGAACGATTGAGATATATGAAATCGTTTTTCCATATTTTCGTTATTCTTTACTTTGAATATTACCAATACGTTCCTAGAGGGAAGGTAGAACTGTGAAGAAATAGTGCATTACACACCAAGGTTCAAAAGTGAGAAGTTTGCAAAGTGAGCGCAGCGAGTGAGTAATGCCGAAGTCATGTAAACTCACTTTTGAATCTTATTGAGAAAGATATTTTATATAATTAATGATCAGAAGCAACAAAATATTAAAATTCTATCTTAATGATGAGTCTTTCTTAAAAATTATAAAAAACGAAATAAAATATCAGCCTCCTCGTTGTGGCAGATTTAACTTTCCATTTAGAAAATGTAACCTCTACCTCGATGTAAACTAAACATGCTTCCCATGTAAAAAGATACTTCATGTTTTTATACAGAGGTGTGTTCACTTCATATCGAGATTATATTCATCAATGATATGAGCTACTTTTAGCATAAACATTGCTTTTCTCATCATGTAGGTATTATATACTAGTTATTTGTGATATAAATTCATAAAGTAGGTGATTTTGATCCCAAAGTGATTTTTACAGCACAAGCCAAAGGCGAGTGATGCAAATCACACGAGTACCAATCGACTACTACACACATGTGGGTCTGTGAGTCACACACTATTTTTCGTAACTCCTCCCCGTACAAAAAAAAAATAAAAATAAATATTTTTGCAAATGGAAAAAATATAAGCACAAACTATCTCCAACTTTTCAACAAAATCTTGTGGCTTAGTGGCTACAGCGGTGGCATACTATTGTTGAAGTTGTGAGATTCAAACCATCAAAATGAGAGAAACTTTTACGAAAATAAAAAAAATAAGAAAATGAAAGAAAATGAAAATGTAGGCTGGGTACTGTAGTAAGACTAGTGTACAAAATGACGCATACGCCCAACGCGATGTATAAAGTAAAGACTGATGAATGAAGTAAGTATTTTATACATCGGTCCTAAATGGCTCTAATATTGCCTGCTTTATACATCGTCAAGGTGCGTATAAAAATGGAGTTTATAGACAGGTGTTGCAAAAAATATTTTACGCACTTTTGCGCATCTTAATCCTGCGCAGCTGAGTGTAAAATTAACATCTACTTCACGGTTCTTATACACACATAAAAAGTTGTAGTTTTTGTGCGTGTGTTGCAAAAAAAATAATTTAAGCATTCTTTCAAAATTTTGCATTGTGAACAATTTCCCATATCAACGACACTTATAATAATTGCGGGTAGCAAAATTACGAACATTCGACCATTTCTTCAAACTTTTGCTCAATTTCTACTTTTGATTTTAATAATGGTCCTGTATAGTCAAGTTTTGGTATTGTTCGTTTTTTGGAAAATACTCAAAGTCTTGGCCTTACGTAGTCAGTCCTATTCCGTATATCAAGACCAAGACAAACTTTGCTTGTCCCCTTGTCCCGACAACTAGCGACACGAATCTTCATCGAATTCAATAATCCATTAAAATTAAAATGCATCAGCTAATCATAATAACCCATCTGACATCCAGCTAATCGAAATTTTAATTTCAATTCACACCAAATGAGACACCTTACTAGGCCTAATCAACATTTGATCGGCTCGTGACATTCATTTCGTCACAGTAGAAACGGTAGTTTTACGATCACACGAACGAATTCGATAAAATTCATTAATTTTTTACGACTTTGCTGACAAAAAATTAGTTTCGTGGAATTTAGGTATTTTGCATCATACTTTTTAAGCTTCTTGATTAGAGACAAAAAAAAGTGTTTTTTCACATATTAACTACAGAATGGTTAGGCTTAATGTCTATTTAGGCGTATCAAATTATAAACTTACACAAGTGCGCCGTAAAATCATCCTTTATTATAATATTCACAATTATAATATACGTATACGTATATGTATGTATATATGTTTATATGTACCTATAGTACAAATTCTTCTCTTTTTTTTTTCTCTCCAAAAGAATATTGTATTGATATACCACACATTGACAAGAGAGAGGAACGTTTTCATTCAGTTGACACGAAAATTTTCGGTATCCACAGGTGTTCGTCGGTATCATAATAAAGGTTGGAGCAATGCTCACACATACACACACAGACACACGCAGCCAGATAGAAAAGCGGCGTTTAAAATAAGGGAAAAAATCACATAGTGTAAAGCTTCCCGGAGAGAAAACGAATCACCTTTTTATTTATAATGTAATATTGATAGTTTACATATAGAGTACCTGATTATATACGTATATATATATATACGAGAATAACCGAGTACGTATATACGTATAGGCTTCCGAAAAAAGAATGTCTGAAACGTTTCTTCTATATTATACGTTCATTCTCTGTTTCATCCCCGCATACTTCTTTCAGCCACCTTACACCATCACACCTCCCCCCCCACACACACACACACACACACACACAAAATACATACCCTAGTATTTTCTTGTCAGTCTGTCTCATTTCATCCAATTAACTTTTACCTATACATAAAGTATTTGTGAAGATTCGTCTTGCTCTTTTCATACCTCAAATGTACGTATGTGTGAGTTTTTATACGTGCATATACTTTTTTCTTTTTATTTTATTTTATTTTATTTTATTTTATTTTTTATCACGTTTCAAAACGTCTTTCTGTGCCTAGCTGTCGTTTTCTAGCCACTTTTAAAGTTGATACTTATAACAGGAAACGAGAAAAATTCTTCGTACCTATGGATACATATTATACATTCCAAAATGCTAAATAATATAAAAAAAAAAAAGAAAAAAAAAGATTCGGCTAAATTGAACGATGTATGACGCACATTATACGAACCTATATATACATATATATGTGTGTGAAAAATTCTTGTTGTTCGAACCGTGTCAGTTTTGGAATCCGTTTTGACGGGTAACAGAAATAAAGAGGAAGAGGCGGTTCGAGGAGTACAGTGACACTTTTCATCCAATTAGAAACGAAAAATCAAATCACTTCATATTAATCAAAATATTTTTGGAAAATTCCTAATTTCATGATTCGTTCTTCGAATGCAGAAGAAGTCATAAAATGATAATAGAAAAGGGCAATTTTTTTTAATAACTGAGGAGCCTATTTGTGCAAATTTGGAAGACTATTAAAATGCTCTTTAAAACTTCTGTGTTCACAAAAATGAAATTCCAATGAAGAAGATAGGAACATGCAAACGCCTCTATTTATTTTTTTCATTTGAAATTTAATAGTTCCGTCTATGTTGGTTTCTTCCATCTGGCAGCACTATTTAAGTGCAGTATATTTGCAATGATGCGATGCAGTTCCACCCCAAACCCTCGCAATCGTATTATAGAACGATACTTACATAAAGATCCTATACTAAAGTAATGTTCAAGACGTCGAGAGTGACGAATCATAAATTATGATATTAACTGTTAAATTAGGTTCTTATGCCTTTCACCGTCATACCCTGAATCAATAAATATGAATCTAATACCCAGGCCCTTTTTATCGTGGTTTTTTTAGCTTCAGTATGTATATGATTTGAACTGATATACTGGTAGAATCAAGAAAACAATAAGACATGCTCTACGATTAAAGAGTGATTTCGTCCTTTAATGTGGGTACCTACTTATTACGAGGTACTCTGCCATATATGTCATCCAATCACGAACATCTTCGCACTAGCGGAGACCAGTACTATACCAACTAGGCTACAGTACTAAAATCATAGGCTCCGACTTAAGTTTTTTTCAGTGTTGCCAAACTTCGTAGTTATATTTGTAAATGAGAGGAAACTGTCAATTGAAATAGAAAATTTAATTTTAGGGTTGGGAAAATGAATTATCATGAAAATCACTTCCGTATTACCGTTGTATCTCTTGTGTGTGGAAGTCAGCCCATATAAGCAAAACTACGACCAAGACAAAGACCAAGAATTGACTGAGCCATACTAAACCCAAGATCAAGAGTATCTATGCAAGACCGAGACCAAAACTCAAAGTGTTGTTATACAAGACCAAATCAAAAAGTGATATATCCAGGATTTTTGCAAAGGGTGGGGTTGCACTATCCTTGACCCTTGACTACGAGAATGGATTTGGAGCGTGACCACCGTAGCCCAAAAAATATTTGGTCCTGAAAATTAGCAAGCCAACAATGAACAAAATCTTATTTGGAAAAAAATCTCTAACGTTTGTTGAGTAGAATTCGCGGACGTTTCATTCCCACCACCCAAGTTTCTTTAATTTAGTACTCACCAAGTGTTTTATTGCCCATATTTAAATGATAAGACTACCTACATTATTTTTCTGGAGAAATATTGGACAGATAGTTTTATTTTTTTTAATAATTTTTTTTTATATATGGTACGCATGCTATTACCTCCTTGTGATGGTTATATATCGTAACAGAATATATAAAATATACAAGTTGATAAAAGTGTGTATTAAACAGTAAGTTTATAAAACATGGGAGAAGATATAAGTAATAAGCAATAACAAAACATTAAGAGATTTAAGAATCAAGATAGATTAAAAGTGAATGAATGTAGAAGTACAAAACATGAGATTATATAGTATTTGGATTATTAGTCTAAAAAGAAGGTGCAAACGAATTTACAGAGTGTTGGAGAAGGGTTTCGATCTTATTGGTTAATAGAAATATATGTACATGAAATATGACCAATGGTCTTAAGAGAATATGACATAAAGTGGGTGTTCACAAATAATTTAGTGGAAATTAAGATATACGCAAGATTACAAAAATAGTATAAACAAGAAATGAGTTCATAGGATATGTGTAAACAAAGTAACTGTTTATGCAGGAAAATGATGTCATCAGGTAAGTCTTAACTTGTTTGAATGACGTGAGTATTTACGAGCGGAATAATAAGAAAAAATAGATTGAGATTAATGATGATGATGATAGTAAAGACAGTATTATGAACGATACGAAAATATCGTTACACCCTTCTACAGGACTACGATGATATAGTTCTTGGTCTCGCTTCTGTTCATTATCTTCTATTCGACACACAATACAAATCATTTTTGTTGGCAGTTTCAATTCTATTTAAATTCACCATTAACCTTATCCTTTAGGGTGAGCCGAAATTACAGTTTAATTATTACCTCTCGTAAACAATAATTTGTGTCTTTAAAATTTCCCTTGTCAAACATAATTCGTGTCTATATTAAAGCTACCTAATCTATAGAAGATTAATTTACTGTAGCCATATGTAAATTCAAAAGCTAAAAGCATTCACTATAGGCAGGTACTGAGTGTAAAGTGCTGTCTTTTTGTCAGAAAAAATATTCTGTCAACAATTTGACGAATATTTTTCTTAAAAATGTCATAAAATTTGGTAATTTTCTCAAAAACTTCTCGTCATAGCGACAGTAACATTCCCAGCTAAATTTGCATCAGAATCGAGAAAAACGATGTAATAGTTTTCTTTTCGTGACGACGAGATTGCAGAGATTTCTACCACCTTTGCCCCCCTGCACCAAACGAACAAACTCACCCCCATTGCCCGTATTAGCGTGGCAAGCCCACATAAGTATATCGGGGTGAAGAGATAATTATTTTGGGAATATTTTGGCGGATAAATTGAAAAGTAATATTTACGCGCGAGTGAGAGGAAAAACGAATTTCATTGAACAGAAGGCTTGTGCATCCCATCCATTCCATCCCTTCACCCCACCCTTCTTAACCTCATCTGTTGTATTCATCCGGCACTCTTTTACACAAGCCTGACTGTGCACACGTAAAGGTTATAGTCTACCCTCAGCCTCGAAACATAATTACTCGCTTCGATGATTCTATTTAGGCCCACGTCGAGAAAGAGTGGGTGGAGTAGGAGGAGTAGTAGCTGGAGGAGAAGAAGAAGAAGAATAAGGTTGTTATAAAGACACCGAAAATACTGACAAGCGTTTGGATTGGAGGAGGGTGGCGGGCGGTTCGAGGGGGTAGCTCGTACAGCGAGAGCGACGAATTTTTGCTAAAAAGCCCCCAAAAAATATTTCGACTTGCTACGCTGCGGATGGTGAAAATACGTGTGGGTATAGGCCAATGTGCATATAGGTGAAGAGAGCTGTTGATAGTTTGCTGATAAAATACAGAGTGTGAAAAGACTCATTCGTTGATGCCTCGCCACAGAATAGTTTTTCGATTATTCCGTTCCAGTTGAGACAGTGTCGTTTCACATATTATATAGGCAGGCCTATACCGTATACGTGCGGTGCGCACACTGTATAATAAAAACACGTTTAACCCTCTTCCCCCAGCCAGCGACCTCCTCTGCGTTTCAGCTCGTCATTTGTGCCTGACCTCGTCTTTTTATGTAGGTTTTCCAAGTACCTAAATCTACGTATTAAAATTCACGTGCCATTAAGGTGCGGGAGTAAGGGTAGGTTAGTTTTTTCTTTCACGACTACGGGAAACTTTTGGCATTGTCAGCTAAAATTCATAAGAGAGTGACCGTCAGAACTAGAATTTTGTCTTTTCTAGAATTTACCGGCCAAAACTAGGTTTGGCAATAGCCTTTGGCCGATTTTAGTTCTGACTAACATATTGTCAAAATATCAAAACCAAAAATAAACTGACATCCAGTTTTGCTAAAAAATGTAGTCAAAACCGTTGCATACATACGCGTCACACACACACACACACACACACACGCACGCACGCACGCACGCACGCACGCACGCAATGGGTGCGTGTATGAGCAAAGTCAGTAACTGCTTTTGATTAAGCAATATTCATTTGAACTGAAATATTGATTTTATCGTTTTTAACTAGTCAGAACGAAAATTGACCAAGGTCTAGTATTTCCATTTAGTATTGATTAGTCAAAACTAGATTGGGCCAAAGGCATTTTGTTAATCTAATTTTGACAAGTCAATACAAGAAAAGACCAAATTCTTGTTCTGACGGTAACATATAGGTACATACGTACACAATCCTATTTAATATGCCGTACTGGTAGCAATTTTTATTCGTTACTCCTTGTTCACAATTGGCTATAGTTTTTATGCTACTATAGCCAGCTGCTTGGGGTACCTACTATTCTGTTAACAGTTGAAGTCAGTTCACCGTTTCAACCATTTAAAATCAACTTAACTCGGCAGATCGCCATATGAGATTCTAATGAGATTCTTATAAAACTATCCACCAAGTTCAAGTTGACTTTAACTGTGAATCGATTAGTACCTCAAGTACCAAGTAGCTGGCTGGTAGCTAGAAAACTAGCCAAGTGTGAATCAGGCTTTAGTCTCGAAATTTGGTACACCTATTCTAAAACTGATTTGAAAAAATCTCGAACTATCGCTACGAAAAGCAGGTAAATTCCAGATGAACCCAAGCGGCCGGTCAAAAAGCAGGCCTGTGATATTTTACTTATGCGTACATTTTTATAACTTCACAAAACAATTCATTTTATAAACGAATCTCATTTTTAGCCAGCATTCTGCCAAATATTTTTGATATTTTAATTTTTTCATCGGGTTTATTTATTAATTTAATTTTTTTGCGTAAGAAAACCTACATTTTCTAGCGTGGCTTGCTGCACTAATTTTTTTTTTCTAAGAGAAGTGCACCCTCGAAAACGGTCGTCACGCCGCAAAATGATACACAAAATATAAATACATGCTCATATCTTTCGCTCACTCCTCTGTATGTCATATTCTCTGCCTTTTCCTTTCATTTTTTTTTGAATCGCCTTTATCGCTGTGCTCCTGCATATATAGGCCTATACATAAAATAAAAAAAAAGAAGAAAGGTTGTATTATGTATTCACCGTCACCATGATCGCATACGAAGTGACAATTAATACGTATATTGATTACAATGGTTAAAATGCCATTCTCCAAATCACGTACATTTTCGAATATTTTTTTCTTTTGTATTCGCCACGAACCCCCCTTTACATTATTATTATACAGCATATAGACTACCTATATAGTATGACATGATCGCTACAATTCTGCATTATTTTCTATTGCGTACCCCTAACTACACCCCCCCTGCCTTTTTTTGTCAGACCTCATTTTTATTTGTAGGTATACTATACTGTACGGTGTACACCGTAGGCCATATACAGTATACTAACTGTATTACGATCATTTAATACAATAATGGCGTTCTCGTCGTCATCGCCTTTTTTTCTACAAATTCTGTAGACCTATACCAACATTCAATACACGTCGATATTTTCATTTTTATGCATTGTGTACCTATTGCGCACTGTTTGTAGAAGTTTGTACATCATTTTACACGCACCTACAGCTTACATGATTATTGGGGCGGGTATATTTGACAAATCGATCGAATATACAAATGCGGTTTGTTTACCTTGGTCGCATAATTTACGATCATAATTCACATCTGCGTGTTCAACCGTATGTTATCATTTGTCACACTTTAACGTAAATGCAAACTTCGCAAGAAACATAATATGTACCTAATAATTAATATCATCTTCAGTGGAAACCTTACCTATTGTGCAGAAAAAAGAAGTTCTTCCGCAGGTACGTTTCATCTTTGGTTTTATACTGCATGGAGGGGGAGGAAGGATGGTGTTTGAGTTCAAGGTAATTTCCGTGAGTGAAATCTGAAAAATGTCTTCCACTTTCGAGTACCTAGCTTTATTTTCGTATCATACTTGCGAATTCAGTCAAATTCGTGTTCAGCAATACCTGTATTTGGCGTAAATTCGAACTCGCAATTGCAATTCTGCTGGGTGAGATCTGGCAACCCTGCGAGGATTCCGCCTTATGAATGACATGATTTTGTGAAATCCTCCAAACTGGGCATTCTGGTGTTCTACATGAATTTCACATAAATAGGTAGGCAACTTTTGGATGATCCGCCACTTTGTATAAAATTTGGGGATAAATTTTTCTTACCTAAAAAACCAAAGCACGTAGCATAGGCTATGTTTAGGGAGCTGAAAAAACTCTATATACCCATTAAATACAATTAAAGAATTGAAATACAATGTTAAAACACGCAATGTGACACCTGTTCTAATAATTGCTCACTTTATGCAAGACCAAGACCACTTAACAATACCAAGACAGAAAGTAAGACTAAATTTGCATGAGTATGACCCAAGACGACCTAGACCTCTACTCTGCAGGATCAACACCAAGATCAAGACTATTTCATGGTAGGCTTACATGTCATGGTTCTGCACATCGCAACATCAACGAAAAAAAGGTGATACGTTTCCATGAAAATGATTTTTGTGAAAAATGTTCGAAAATTCACTTTCCAGTTGATTCAAAGTTACCTCATTTTATAGAAACATCAATACCAACCAAGCCGAGAAACCTGAAGACGTTCTAAGCAGTACCCAGGGCAATCCCTAACACAAACACAGATGTTAAGTTTATTGGACCTGTCATGTTTATTTATATTAGGAGCTGAACTTCCAGATGACTGTACTGACTGCAATAATGAAGCATGCGTTACATTACTGCACAGTTTTATTCTCAGCTGGAGTATTATGAAACCAATCAGTGTACTAGGTACTCGCAGATAACTTAACCTAAAAAAAAACAGATGCCCACCTGAGATTGATCGATTTTTATAAAAGTGTTTTGGATATATGTAGAATAAATAAATATTTATGCAAACGAATTAGCCTAACTGTAATTTATGCTATGCGTCTCACTGTAGTTTGTAATAATTAGCACTCCGCAGTACATCCTATTCAGTGCTTCAGTGCGGACATTACTCACTGCTTAGCAATATGTATTGGTTTCGGTACAGTTACCTGAATCCAACTGCCCGACAGTCCATTTCTCCAACAAGATATTATCCCAAAATTGTTTTCCTCGAATCCATTTATCCGTAATCCAATTTCCTGAAACCATTTCCCTGACAAAACATTTCCCCGACAAGACATTTCCCTGAATTCATTTTACCTGAAATAATTGTCAGGTTTTGCACTGTAAGGTAAATGGGTGTCAGGGAAATGACTTCAGGAAGTTATTCCTGAATTTTTAAGTGCAGTTTGTGCACTGAAAAAAATAAATAGTAATTATTACACTTTTTTGTAGGAAAACAGGGACAATTCGTGAGTTATTGTGAATATTTTAGTGTTTGTAGTACTTACTGTTTTTGTGGTAATTTCTACTATAAATCTTGAATTGTCCCAGTTTTCTCATACAAATAGTAAAAACTATTACAGAAATGTTTTTCAGTGTGTCAATCTCAGATTCTCTTTGTTATGATGTACCAGGGTGCAGTGGAGAAGTAAGTGTTTGCATTATTGAAAGTGTCATGAAAAAAAATGAATTTCCATACCCTCTGTGTTGTACTTGGTTAAGTAACCTATGAGTAATAATGGCCAAAATAATTGGACTAAAGTTGATCATTGAAGGATTTATATATGTGCAATCATGCCAGCATAATACGCGTGTATATTCGGACTACCAAAAAGTTGGATCTGGAGAATGTACTGCTTGTGCCATTACAAGTGCTGCTGCTGGCACTGAAGATGGAATTGTGGTCATTAAAGGTCCTTCAGATTCACCACATACTCACCCCCAGCCAAGAGTAGTGCCAAGCTGACGTTGTACTGCACCATATCAAACACAAGGTTGAGGAATACCCAGAGCTGCCACCAGCGCAATTACTTTGCAACAAGTTAGCAGATGTGCTGCTAGATCTGCTGAATCAGCTACCACAATGAGAAGCAATGAGAAAGACAATTTGCCACACTTGTAAACAACATCTACCTCCTAATCCAAAATCTCTGGAAGAGTTGCAGGATCTCCCTCAGCAGTATCAGCAAATATTGCAAGTAGAACGATTTTTGTTATTTGATAATGTTGAGAGTGATACCCAGGGCAAGGTACTGATATTTGCAACACAAAAAAATATAGAGTTGCTGTGTCGGAGCAGTGTGTGGTTCCTTTTTGAAACTTTCAAGATTAGTCCGACAATTTTCACTCAACTCTTCATCATCATTGGTCTGTGTCGAAGAAATTTCATAGATGGTGAAGATACGCCACTGCCTTTTGTTTACGCATTTTTATCCAGTAAGGAACAAAATCAATATGTGGTTGTCCTACATGCAATTCAAGATGCTGTCCAAGAGTACTGAGTCAATGCTAAATGCCTGAGTACCACTGAAAGTCATGTGTGATTTTGAAAAAAGCATCAACACCTATCAAGAAGTTTTTCCAAATGTACCAGTCTCTTGTTGTTTTTTTCATGAGGCCAGTCTCTTTAAAGAAAGATTCAAGCTGAATGCCTGCAGCAGAGATACAACAACCCAGAAGATCGCAGCATCAAAATGTTTACCCATATGTTATTAGCATTAGTGTACTTTACTGTAGCATATGTTCTATCTACTTTCAAAGTTTTGGTATGAGCTGCTCCAAATGAAATGCTGCCAGTACTGAAATACTTTAAACAAACATAAGTGCTTAGTCATCCTGGATGAGGGTGATGCCAATGTGTACCACTGAGATACTCCTCTCTATATGGAATCAATATTTGTCTATTTGTGCCAACTCTCATAAGAAAAAAATATTATTGAAGGTTAGCACAACCTCTTCCACATAATTGTAGCCAAACATCACCCCGATCTGTATTTGGAAATTACTGAATTCCTGAAGAAACAGACCAATACAGAAGTCAACCTGGCCAAACTAAACCGTGGCTGGCAAGTGACAAACTTGCCACCAGCTAAGTGGTTGCAGCTACAGACTTAACTGAGGACGATCATCATGGAATATGACAAGTATGTGACTAATGACGAACAAGTTGAATTTCCAAGAGCCTTGGCTCACACTATACTGTTATCCTAAAAAATGCGAATAAAACACTAATGCTCTCCAAAAACTACCCGATACCCATTTACTCGACAAAACATTTTCCTAAATGAAATGAATTCGGGTAAAAAAACTTCAAGAAAATGTCTCGTTGGGGAAATGGCCTGTCAGGGAAACGGATTCAGTATTACATTCTCAACAGCATATTGAGTCAAATGTAAGCCCAGTACTTAAGTAACAACCAGTACTGTAGTTTTTTTTAAATAAAGACCATGCAAAACAAAAGTAAATAAACACAAGCCAGAGAAATTTTTGTTGTCAGATTCCGTTAAAAATTAATATTTTTCAGAAGTTCCAACAGTGCAGAACTGAACAACTTTTGTTCATGTTTGTTCGCTCGTTTCAAATGCCCGTGTTTTGAAAATAAACCCTTAGGAGCTGGTTCTCACTCAAGTATCTTTCTTGTTCCTATTTGGCCCTTAGGGCAGTAGGTACTTGTTTAGAGTATCAGGTAGTTGGATATCATCTAACTATCACACCCTGAGCACCATCGACGCGGTCCTGCACCGTGCCACCCAATGATTTCCTGACTGGGTACCCTCTCATTCACTGCGCAGACCAGCGGTTCCCAATTACCTTTCAATCGCCGACCCTCGGTGAAACGCCTATTTTAAAAAATATGAGAAAACTATAAATTTCTTCCCGTGTATATTGAAGAAAAAAATTTTTTATCGTAATTAAGGATTCATCGCGAACCACCTTACAACATCTAGTGGACCCTTGGGGGTTGGTTGACTATTTTTTGAAAACCACTGGCGTAAACGATCTGTCATCAGGAACTTTTCCCTATCTACATGATAGTCGATTGCTGCATTAAATTGAGTCATATTGAACCACTTTTTTTCTATCCATAAGGGTACCCAATCACTCGATAATTTATTACCCGTTGCGGTCAAACATACCCACCACCAATTTCCGGTAGTCACCACCCATACTGCGAGGGTTAATTTGAATTCACTCCGTTCAAAACGAGGAAAAAAATGTCGACCTTTTTTGAAATGTGACAACAATTAAACGCATTTTTTTCCAACTATTTTTTAAACTCGCATTTCTATAAAAGAAAAAAATGTATTCGACGTCAAAAATCGAATTTAAAAAAAAAAGAAAAAGGAGAAAAAAAAAAAAAGTAAAAAGAAGACCGACAACGTATAACCGGTGCACAACGTTTGGAAAATATTTTTCCTCAAATGTCAACGGGGTATTGTTACAGGGTATGCTATATATAGGCCAAAAGGGGAAAATAAAACTAAATAAAAAAAAAGAAAAAAGAATACCAGATTACGCCAACATCCCTTTCTCTTTCTCTCTCTCTCTCTCTTTCTTTCTCTTCTTTCGAATCAAAACTGAGTGAGAAGCAGATAATCGCCAGCTACCACCGGTGCTACCGTTTCATTTCCTACGCAACTATTCAATCCTAATTAAAATAACAATATTCCTTTAAGCCGTAAATAATGTTTTTATCGGTTGGATATGTCATTGAACGGAACATCGAAAGGGAAGTAATAATAATAATAGTATGTAATAATAATAATAAAAAAAAAGAAAAAAAAAAAGAAACTTCAAAATGAAATAAAAAAAAAAAATAACTGGGCACGTACTGAAAACTGAAGACTGAGGAAGAGAACTAGAACTACAGCAGCAGCAGCAGCGACGAATGCAACAACAACTGCATTAATGACAATGAGA
This sequence comes from Ericerus pela, assembly GCA_011428145.1. Taxonomy (NCBI): domain Eukaryota; kingdom Metazoa; phylum Arthropoda; class Insecta; order Hemiptera; family Coccidae; genus Ericerus; species Ericerus pela. The sequence continues at coordinate 235,129 of WOFM01002262.1, forward strand.
AGGGAATTAGTACCTTGTTGTGTACCAGCATTCGAACGTACTGTATCTTCATTCGTACCTACCTATTATAATTAAATTTTTACCATCACGATTAATGACTGGCTAATTTCTACAACTAGATAGGTATCGAGTTCAAAGGACAAAATTAAAAAAGAACCTAGACTGAGGAGGTTGGAGGAAGAAAATAAGTGTCATAGACCTAGACCTACGTTTCGAAGTCTTTCTACTTAGCAGCACATTTTGAGAGAGGAATTTAAATTTTCTTGCAAGAAAAGGATACCTAGTGGTCGAATAGGCTGTGGTTGATGAACTAATCTAATCGTTTAGTAAACTTTCACGTTCTCAAATTATGAACTCAAATCATTACTTCAAGATGCACTAAAAAAAACAGATAGGGCACTTAGTGCAACTCCTTTCTCAACACTGGTAACTCAAATTTTAGCGAGCGAATCGATACCGTATCGAGACTTTTTAATAGGTACTTGACGTTTGATATCTCTAATTGGGTAGTCAGTCTTGGTCTTGTACTCCTGATCTTGGCCTTTTATAATCAGTCTTGGTATGGCAAAGTTGGTTTTAATCTCAGTTTTCTATCGTCAGTGTTAGTCTTGGTCTCAATCTTACATAGTCGGTCTTGAATTTTGGTCTTATTCTCGATTTTGAAAAGTCGATTTTGATCTTGGTTTTGAACACTGTTTTGAATAATCGTGTTTTGTTAAAAAGAAAAAATTAGTCAAATCGTCACGAAATATGCAACGCAACGAATGTCAACGTTAAAATGCGTAGAGAAGGTAAAATTGGTAAAAACGTTGCAAAAAAAGCGTCACGAAATATGCAACTTAGTCTATTTATCTATTTCTGCAACACCTGTTTATAACTTTGACGATATACATACATAAGGCCAAGGGCGCCTAAGTTTCTAAAACCCGTATAAAGCGAGACAAAATTTTTGACAGTTGAGTCCTACTCTTTTTTGGACCCCCACCACACCTTTTCACTACACTTTTTGATTGGCTTTGTAGAACTTTTTTCATATGGAGCAACTGCTCCTTATTGTATGCGGATTAGGCGCCAACGTATAAAGCGGATGAGTTTAAAACAATAAATAATTTAAATTCTTTATGCATCGATTTTTACTTTATGCACCGGCTTGTGCGCATGCGTTACTTTATACAATAAATTTGTCTTTTACAAATTTCACACTTCGTTCGTCGTTATCTAATTTTTTTCCATTTTTGGGGGTTGGGGATATTGCAAAAAATAGTGTGTGATACAAAAGTGTATAAAGGAGGTGATTTTGATACGAATGTGATTTTTACATCATTCGTTGATACGGATCTGTAGAAATAAATGGTGATTGGCATTATCTCAGGGGCAACTGAAAGAGCTGATGACGTCATAATTTCTGACTCTGAAATTTTAGCGGCACTCTCAGTGGTTTAATTAAGAGATGTCCTGTTGATGTGCAGGAGGAGGGTGAGAGGCTGAATCTTGGGGCTTAAGCGTTTCAGAAAGCTTTTACAAATTATTTTGAAAGCGAAATGTTTCATTTGTTAACTCGTACAGTTCAGAGTCATGATATTTGTCAAATAGTGCCATGTTGCGACAGGTCACAGGAGCTGTTAATTTTTGTTTTTGTTTCACGAAGTCGGTCTTGGTTTGAGTCTCGAAAATTTGGTCTTCGTTTTGCATATTTGGTTTTGGTATTCGTCATAGTCCTGTAACTAGTTTTCAGTGAGTCTTGGTTTTGGTCTGGCCTGGGCATAACCTGTGTAGGTCTTGTTCTTATCGTTAGTCTTGCACAGTCTAGTTTTGATCTTTTTCATTTTTTCAATCTTGGTTTCACTGTTTTCGACAGATTTCGTTCATCACTGTACCCCTCAGCACTCACACACTTGACCACAATGAAGGTTTTTGAAGTGTGCAAATGATGAAGAATAATTAGCTCAAGTGAGTTGCCTATGTATTTTATTTATTAACCGGATATCGTATCATAAATCAGGAGCGCAGATGGCCGGATACTTTGTTAAAAAAAAAGAAGAAAAAACAAAAAGGAAATAATTAGAAAGTGGAGAAATGCCTCTGGACGGCCACTTTGTTGAGGTGAATACGCCAAAGGCCTTTCAACGCTCTGAGTTTCTCCTTGAGCACTGAGACCCGGTCCCATTTCCGGGCTTTTGCTAATAACATCAATACTCGTGGACGTGGTCAAACAAAAATTAGACTGAAGACCTAGCATTCCCCCTCCCATACGGCAACTATATCACAGGAACGTTACAATAAATATTAATAATGAGAACCTGCCGACAAACACTGCCCGAAACTCTCCGATTATTTAAATTCTATTGGAGCCGAAAGGCTCCATAGTTCGTGCACTACAGCAACCAGTAGCAGTAGCCATATACTTGTAGGTTTTGCTGGCAGCTGTACATTGTAAACTAATTACCGAAATCGTATATCACAAAAGCGTTTCCCGTCAACGTAGCCCTTCGAGTTCACACAAAACCCACCTCACAGAACGTGAAAGTCTGAGGGCGTGAACGTAATAATTGAAATTTCATATTTTATTTGACGCGAACGTGATGTCGAATAAAAAAGAAATGAAAGCGAAAAAAAGTGAGACTGAAAAAAAAAAAAAAAAGGGACATGATACGTGCCAATCAATATTTTGTAAATACATATACGTGACATAGGCATGGGCAATACATTTATATGCGCATAAAGAGTGCGAGGGTGAAGTTGATACATAAAATATTTTTTTCGTATATAAAAGTTTCGATAACAACACCCATTCGGACATCCCTTACCCGAATTTTTTTTTTTTTTTTGTAAACTAGTCCACTATTTCTTTATGACGTAGGTTGACAGCTACTGAAAATGAGACGTCTAAAGAGACGAAAACGGTTATTGAAGGAAAAAAAAGAAATATATTTGTGTAGGTACGTATATTTGTATGCGAATAAATAATCACGAAATACTATACTTGGTAAAGATTTTTCGACATATCTATCCGTGAGTGTGTATATACGACGTGTATTGTAGACAGGTATACCCATGCAGTTATCCAGAAAAATATGAGAAAGAGACAGTGACTGAGAGACAGAAGAGGACAAAGATAGAAACAAAGAACAAATACAGCAACAAGAAGAAAAAAGAGGAAAAGAGATAGGTAGGCCCTATATAGTGAATACTCATAACACTGTTCGAGCAATAAAGGATGTAATTCGCGCCCCCTTTGGCCACATATAAGGTGGCTTGAAAAGTGAATATGAAAAAGAAAAAAGAGAAGATATATATATATATATATATATACACACACACACATTATATAACCCGGACAATAGCGTTACTACAATGGCAATGCATAAAAAATCCTCCTCCGTTCACTTTCGGTTTGGCTAGTGGCAGAAAGACAAACATCAATGCCAAAAGAAAGAAAAAATAGAAGCAAGAAATGAGATTAGAAAAGGTTTGCTGCTACTACCGTTGGTGGTAGCTGGAAAGCGACCCGAAAACATATCAATTCGTAGACACAATCCAAATAGTTTTCTGCTTTATTCTATTTTTATTTTTTCTTATTTTTTTCGTTTTTTACCCCTATCCTACACCTTCATTTTACGAAATTAAAGTTTTTTTGGTTGGCTTTTTGGTGAACGAACGTTTTATATGGGTGGTAGAAGATATACGTGTAATTTACCTGCTGGTGGAGTTGACAGTGTGTTTGTGTGCAGAGGTAGAGTCACAGGCACCAAAGTCCAAATGACGTACCTATACGCTGCGCGTGGAGAAAAGGAGCAGGCACGCGTATGCTATACTCTACTGGCTTCTAGAGCACAAATCTTTCGTACATACAGAGGCTGTGTTAGGTCGTCGCTGGATATCAGGGGTTTTGTTAAATTGTTGCCAGCGTAATACAGGCCTAGAGTAGGTGAGTACCTACTCCGTGTATATTGCAGTGGTGTAAATAACTGAAAATTGATGATAAGGGAGGTGTTCAATGAGCAAAAAAATACGAAACTTCATGTAGTTTAGGAGGAACCGTAAAGGAAATTCGAAACGTCATTTTCTATACCGTTTTTTTTCTTCAAATCGTTGGATTAATGTTGTTAAACACAAAATTAACGTTCTGATAGGTCATGTTGGAGTAATAAGTTGAGGCTGTGTTAGCAAAGAGGTCAAATTTTAAGGTTGGAAAATGTCATTTTCAGTATACTGGCTAAATTTGTTTCCATTAATATACAAGGAAACACAAAAATCAAAAAAATCCCAGCAGAACATTGAAAGTCATCTCCCACTTGCTGAATTTTTCTTATTAAATCTCGGAGCAAGTTTTGGTGCTAATTTCTGAGAAGGAAAGATCTAAGTAAGAAAAGTTGATTAATGTACGGGTAAATTTGATTGTATTTAGCAAATGGACACTTACAAAAAAAAAAAAAAAGAATTTTGTGGTTTCCACCGAAACAGCGAATTATACAATGTTACCAGCTGCAAAAATAGGAATATGTACCGTTTTAAATGATTCAATCCACTTGCTTATTGACACTGAAGCTTTTTTTTTCAGTAGGTTTTCAAAGAAAACTAACTCTATTTAAAATTAACCTCACGATGGAAATTCGAACAGGAAGAAAGATAGGTTTGTGCTTCATATCACAAACGTTAACACGATACATGAAATTTAGAATGTTAGTGACATACGAGGGATAAAAATTTTCTCTATTTTGGTACAAATTAAATCGTCAATTCTAATGTTAGGTATATTGGTTTTTATCTCTAAGGCAACTTTATACACTCCCCCTGAACCCCCAAAATGGAAAATTTGAAATTATTTGCTCGTAATATTTCGTTTTGTCATTAGTAGGAATAATATTTTTGTTGAAAAACCATAAATTCGCTATACCAATCACTACAGCCTTATTTTCTGTCCCATTTTCATGAAATTTGATACACTGGTTGGATAGCCTATAAAAATAATTAATAGGTAAGTATTAAATAGTCATTTGTGATACAAGTGTGTAGTAAGTGATTTTGATCCAAGTGTGGATCATCAATCATCTATTATATACACGTCTATCACCTATAATTTTTTGCAACACCCCGTCCCCTTAAAAAACAAAAAAAAATTGAGATAAATAAATATTTAGGAAATTGGGCAAATTATCACCACCTTTCCAATTATATCTCGTGGTGCAATTAGTACAAGGTCTGTCTTCAAATCCTCAAAGCAAAGAAATTGTTATGAAAAGAGAAAAAAAAATTCTGGCCCAGTAATGCTTCGCTAGAAAATCCAATTTGCAAGTATACACAATTTAAAAAAATAACAAAGGCTATTTACAGAAGAAGAACCAGTGGTATAAAGTGACGCATGCGCTCAAGACAGTATATAAAGACCGGAATTTATAAAGTAAGGACTTTACACATCGGTTCTGAACGGTTCTAAAATCGCCTGCTCTATACATCATCGAGGTTTGTATAAAAATTTATTTTATCGGCTGGTGTTGCAAAAAAGAAATTTCTTGATGTTGGTCTCAATCGAAATATTGGTTTTGTGGTTACTCTCAACTGTCCCTGTAAGGGTACTGCATCCACTTCTCCTTGTCCCTCAGAGTCACAAGTGGTACATTATGATTTTCGTTTATGCGTGAGCGTAATATTTCGTCTTTTCGGTGATAGATGAAAAATTAGACATGCAGGCGAAATACCAGAGAACACAACCTTCTCAACCCAAAATGACGCCACAGGAAAAATTCGATTTGTTTCCTCGATTGGGACTCGTATCAGGTCCAAGGATAGCCAACGTCAATGACACCACAAAGTAACATTTCACATCACCGTTTTGATAGTAACCAACCTCATTCATATAATGTCAATATTGGTTATGTTCTGACCGAAGGGCGACCTATACAAATCTTGACGCACTAAAGGAACCGCGAACCAACCCAGTTTCAGAACCCATGCTATAATCCATAGAACATTACCTACCCGTATAGCTGCATATGACGATTATACCTATCGTATTTTATTCTGGGGACCAAATTAATATATGTTTATCGTATATTACACCCCTTTGGTAACGATAAATCCCACTGGGCTGCAGTGTTCCACGGCTACAACTATAATGTCAGCCAAACCTCCCATGTAGGACCTCGCCTCTTTTCTTCTTGGTCTTTCCTTCCACATGGTCGGCCCACCAACTAATGGAAACCAGCAGCGAAATCACGAACACCAACAGCCACGCGAAAAGTCTAATTAATTAGGCGACTGGGCGAACAGCCTGCTCAATGGAGTGTTGCGGATAAAAAGAGGCGCTGTTGTTAACTGGCGGCTCGTTTCACGTCTTCTTTTTTCTCTTTCGCCCTCCCCCCCCCGCCCCCGTTAATCGAATATAAGAAAATACCTATGCATGCGACCAGAATACAACAAGTATAACTAAGCACCCATATGTATACGGCACGTTATTATTCTTTTTCGGAAATACTACTCGAAATTTATTATCGCATTAGCCAATAGGGTGGAGACGCGGAGGACAGCTTTCGGTCGCCTCTATATCTGGATACAGTCGCGCGAGTATTCGACTATCTCTCTCTCTCTCTCTCTCTCTCTCTCTCTCTCTCGAAGAAAAATAATAATCGAGAAATACACCAACGGTATATACATGTTCGGTACATAAGTTTAGGCCCGCTTCATCATCCATCATCTATTATTCGCTTTGGGCTTTTTAGAAAAGGATAAAAAAAAAAAAAAACGAAAAGAGAAAAGATTGCGATAGAAACCGCATATTTATAAGGAGGCAGAGTGAGAAAGGACGAGTGTCGGGGGAACCGCTTTTATATGTTTAGTCACGCGCTCTCTTGTCCTTTATAAAAATTTAGGATTTTTTTTTATTTTATTGCAGACGCGCCCGCTTACAATGTAAGTATAGGCTATTTAGACGTGAAACGAGTAGCTGTACTCTCCAGCCTAGCCTAATGACTAAAAATGTACCTATACGCGAGCCTACGTACTGTATGCGACACTCGGACAGATTCATTTTGTTCCTTCATCGGCTGGTTAGCCTTTTTAGTATAAATGCAAAATCTGAGAAACGAAAATATTTTAATTTGTTGACAGCGTATGTATACAATGGCTGTTTTTGAACAAATCACTAACGTACCTAAGTAACTTATCTCAACGAAAACAAAAGAGAGAAAGTGAAAGAAGATTTTCAAAGTGGTGAAAAATAGGAAGAATAGAAAATAATCTGGAGGCTATTCCCGTATCATTTGTGAGGGGAACAATAGCCAAAAGATGCCACAATGGCTGTTATCCACCGAGGACTCGTGCTGGCATAGTACTCGACCATTATTCGGTATATATGCATATTATTGATACGCCAGTTCTTAGTATAAATTTACAATTTAACGTCAAAAGCTTATATAAGTCATCCTTTTATCCTTGAAATGAAATTCACAAATTTGGGTGGTTCTGCAGCATCCACGTACCCTCTCGGTATGCCACCACTCCATCGTACCTACCAACTGTAATTTACCAAAAAAATATAAACTTTGTTGCTAATGCTGTACGATCATAAATAAAGTGGGTAATTTTGACTGTCTAAGCTCAGAATGCGCCACCATCGACTACACTGATAAGAAACGAATATGTGTTCAATCATTTTTATAAATTTTCAACTATTTTCAAAAATTCACCAAACATAGAATTTTCGGTATTTCGGTGTATTTAAGCGCAATAGATTTTTAAGCTAAATGAGAGACAAGACCCTCCTTTTTATCGACTACGTACGAAGGAGGTTTTATGTTTAGTATGTCTATGTCCTGAACTACAAGAATTCCGTTCGCTCAGAACAAATGTCTTACTTCATAGATTTTAATGAAAGTAGGCTCAAAATGTTCCTGACAATCCAGAGAATGTTCTAAGCTATTCATATTTGAAAATTAAAAAGTTAGACGGGTGTAATTGAAGAAAATGAAAATTTAAAGTTTGAAAAAATTATTGTCATAAATTGGGCCATATTCACCAATAAGAGCTACTCATTTAGAATAACAGTCGGTTTTTTTGGTTTTTTTTTTTTTTTTTTAATAACATTTATTGAATAAATTGATGAAAAAAATTTTGCAGAGCTAAAGAAAAAGACCCCTTATTTTTTGTAAAATTACAATGTTAAATTACATAATGAAAGAATACTTTTTTCCATACCTGTATAGACATAAAATATATAATGAGGCCCTGAATTAAGCGCCCCTTGACGGCACTTTGGCTTGTACCAGCCCTGGATTTCTTTTAGTAAAACATGAGAATTCGTTGTTTCGGAGGAGAAAACGAATACTTTTTTCTCATGTCTGTGTGTGATGGTGAGTGTAGTGGCGCATGCGCATCAAATATGAGGAAATAATTGGAGAAATAATGTCGGGGAAATAATTGGCAAAATAATATCGAGGAAATAATTTCCTGAAATAATTAACAACTTGTATGTTTATCATAGTGATGTACAATTTTTTTTCTTGCATCTATTTGAAGAAGAGGATTTAATCTTTTGTTGAGCTCCAGTTGTATCTAAAAATTTCAAAAATTCAATTTTTGGTGAATTTGCGAAAATGGTCAAAAATACATTGGCTCTTATGGCAGAAAAAATATTAATCACTTATACAACTGATTACACGTTTTGCCACCAGATGGAAACTCTTTTATCAGACAGTCCCAAAGTTTGAGGAGATCAAAATATATTTACCAATTTTTTTCTCAAGTAACTTACTTACCTAAAATCTACATGAAAATATCCGCTGTCAGAAATATTATTGATCTTCTTCCTTCATTTTTGTCTTGGGAAGAAATCCATAGGGAATACAACAATAGATACATAGAAAGGCGAGAAATTTGGCTTTTACATACAGAAATGCAGCCAAATTGATAAAATATTTACATTAATAAAATTCAATCTAAAATTTTAGTATATTTGCGAACAATCACATTTTGATTTTGAAAAAAACTTCTCCTCTCTCGCTTCACAATTTTTCAACTGGTATTTCAACTACAAATCTAGAGTTTGTACCATTTCTTTAATTCTCTCTCAAAAATTATTTTTTATTCATTAGTTTTTCAGCAATAGGCCATAAAAAAACTGTAAATTAACGAGAAATTTGACATTTATTAAATTGTTATTTATTTAAAAAGCTAATGACGGAACAAAATACTCCAGTTCTTCTTTTATTTTACCATTCTTTTATAGTATATTTTTGAAAAACTAATAACAACAAAAAAATTAATTTAGTTCTGGATTTGAGAAAACTTTTTCCTCTCTCCAACAGAATAAATTTTATTCAAACTTTCTGTCTCCAATAGTCGCTGACGAATCTACAGGTAAAAAAGAGAAGTTTTTTTCTTCAAAATTTGCATATTGAGAATATTGTAAATATTGCGGATAAAATTGTGATTCCATAGGTAAGAAACTGTGGTGTTAATTGAAAGCCCCATAAAAGGTGGCTTCAGTTTCCAACTGCTCCTTCAACATTTTGGAGTTTTCTTCTTACTTTTTTTTACTATTCTAGTAAAACAAAAAACTAAATGCTGAATTAAAGAGTATGAAACATTTGTGGTAAAAAGATTAGGTACACTCCATTGTAATTTTTTACTACTGCGCAGCACTTGACAATTTTTATCGAAAACTGGTAATTTACCTTATGTCCATAATCATTTTCACTATCACCAAAATTCTCATAAAATTTGCGAAGTAGTCGTAAGTATCTTCTGCTCCTCTCCTTACTACCACCAATGGGTCGTGAATTACACTTATTGATTAAATGGTAACTTTCGTACCTATATGCAGCATATACTGCTAACGCAGCCGCAGGTTAAAGCTTGTATTCGATAAAATGTAACAGCTAAAAAGTCGATTGGCACAAAAATATCACTTTTTCGCCCAATTTTTCTCCTTATTTTTTTTTTTTTTTTTTGTCCGTGACCCAGTATTAAAGAATTAGTACACCTTCATAATTATAATCGAAGTTATCTTTATAGAAGTGAGAAAATATGGCTTCAACTAGGGTTGGAGGTACGTCACCAATTATTGAAAATGATTTTGGGAAGGTCCTATAACCATCGGCGTTCGCAGTGTTGTCCCTTATGTATGAAAAAGGAAGAAACCGTCTTACTTACTAGCGCCTTTATCGGTATACTATTTTCTACTTAGGCTGAACATAAGTCATACTATAAGTTAATAATTTTGCGGCCGGATTTTGCGACCAGCGGTAGCCCGTAGGTACTGCATTTACTGCTTAGCCTAGTATCTCGAATATATCTCATCCACCTTGAGTGGGCGTCTGAACGAATTAGCAAAACCAGTTTAGTGGGCCAATGACGTTGAACGGTAGGCACGCACCAGAGGAGACGAATTCGCACAGATACACCGCATTTCTCTTAAATCCACTGTCGCATCGAATCACCATCGAATCACCATCGAAACATATCGTTCGATACTCGTGCTCGTCGTTATAACGTTTTCGAATAATTAATTTCATTTTAGGCGTGTTTGTGTGCGTGTGCGTGCTTGCGTGTGTGTGTGTGTGTGTGTGTGTGTGTGTGTGTGTGTGTGTGTGTGTGTGTGTCAGCTGTGATAAGTAAACGCGCGTAATACGCACCCAATCACTCTACTCCCTCGTTTTAGGCGCAGGCTTTTTTTCACTCGAAATTCAAGACGAACGCACGACCGAAACGTGTCACGCGACAAAATGTAATTCGATTACGAAGACCCCCCCCTTTCCCTCGCCCCCGACCCTACAGTCATCCACCTATTCATCCGAGCTATACCCAAAAGTCGTCGCGATCAAATTATCTGCGCATTTAGTACCCATGTATACTTTCTCACACGACTTCCAAAATGACGAATCTGAATGGATTTTTTTAGGTGGAGAAGGGGGTTAAACATACTGTTTCGGTTTGCCGGGGCCGCGACAGTGAAATACTGGCTCTCGAAACGAAAAAATTACCATTCGACCATTTCGATAACTGGCAACATTATCGTTTGCTCCCATTGCTCCACTTGTGCTCATTTGCGACAAGAAACAAAAAATCGAATTTTTGTACGTTCGAATAGTCAACCCTCAGTCTCTATGTTATAACTGATCCAACCGCAACGTAGCCATATTTTTGACGCCAAAATTACGCATTTTTTGATGAATAACTCTGAAATATTATGCTTTGCTCGCTTTCTTCGCGATAAACGGACTATAAAAATTATTTGGGCCAATAAAAATCGAAAATATAAAAATTATTTCTCAGACTGATTCCATCTGCAGAGATGCAGAGATGCAACTACGCAACTGCGCAAGTGCGTGTAGCACCTCAATTACCTACTTCTGACCTAATTTACAGGTTTTTCGGTTAGATAGGCTTATCGTCAAATTTGAAGTCTTATTAGCTCGCTCAGCTGACAGGACATATTATTCTAATTTATGATAGGTACCAAAGTTATCAAAATATCGATCGGCGATTCATTCGTTATCGTGGCTACCAAAATTAAATTAATAAATTCCTGGTTTAGGTAGCCACTTTGAAATAGTAGTGTAAGATTTGGTACCGGGTAACTCAGTTGAATTGAATAAATACCTATTAACGATTATTTTTTAAGAAATTATTACATTTCTAACGATTCTGACTACCGTACAGTAACTCTGTATGGGAGAAAGTCCCTGAGGCAGGTTACATACAATCCGTGTATCCCTAGGGAGAGTTTTCTCTTTCTACCTAGGCGCGCTGCTATTGCCACGTCTTTCTGTGGCCGCTCTATACATCCACCGGTAACAAGGAGGTAAGGTATCAAAGGTCCATCTCTTTAAAAACCAAAAAATATTAAGACTGACTAATCAGATGAAATCAGAACAATAACAAAAAAATGAACTGCGCTGTTGTGTGCATGTATCCTAATTGCCGAGTTTAGGCCTCAGGGAGAACAAAGATGAAATTTATTTAGAGCCTATTGCAGCATACAGTTCCAACAATTCAGCAAAGCTCCCAAAATTATGAAGTGTAGTTCCAAAAAACAAAATCTCCAGTGCAGAAGCCGCCCTACTAGAAAAAGTAGATTTTTAAAACCAGCCCATTACAACCAAAACTTACCATAAGTTTGACGACTATTAATCATAAATTTTGATTGAATTGAGTAACTATTGATAATATTGTATGAAAATTACTCAAATATGTTCATAAAAAATACAACTAGCGCAGCAATACTTTGCTAGAAAACCCACTTTACCAATTTTCATCATTGATTCAAGAAACAAATACGAGTTTCAAATTTCCAAATACTTAAAAAAATTTCAAAACACTATCTATTGTTATCGATATCTGACAAACAAATATTGCAAAAAACTATCGATAGTAATCGATTTCTTTAACCAAAAAATTGATTCATCAATGTTCAGTATATTGCTAAAAATCTCTGTAGGTTTTGTCAGTTCAGGAAATCGAATTTGGGACCTACATATTCACCAGCTAAAGAAGGTGAACTTTACCACATGGCCATCTCACTGCTGGCTATAACTGTATTTTATATGGAGCAACGTATTGCGGTTCCCACACACTCCCCACCTAAGAAAGACTTGACACAAGTGGAATGACATTAGATGCTGTAGGAGGTTAGGCAGAACTAGAAACATTTCCTATACATATACACGCAGGCTTACACTACCTATATGGGTTCTATTTCCACTATATAGGGTTCCATCTATCAGCAACTCAAGTTTGGAAGGAGAGTTGAGAGTTCCACCATGCACCACTAGGGTGGGTGCGTTTCCAGCACACAGCACACATCGAGGGTCATTAGATGCAGATTTTGTCAGTTTGAGGAATCCAACCTGGGACCAATATATTTGCCAGCTAAAACCGGTGAACTTGACTACACGGCTATCTCACTCTCGGGTATAACTGGCAAATATATTTTATATAAAGCAAGGTATATGGTGGTTCCCACAACCAATTTTCTAGAATTTTTTTCCCCAGTATTCTATGGAACTACTGAACTAATGGATAGCCAAATCTTATCTGATTTGAGTATAAGGAATACATTTTGTGAAAATTTCAGCTCTATCCCTTTTGTAGTTTTCTCAAAACTGTGAACATCAAAATTTTTTGCAGCAATTTTTCTTTTACATTTTTTTCAGAAACTATGAAACTAATAAGTACCAAGCTTCTATCAGACTTGCCCCCCCCCATGAGAGCAATTTTTTGTGAAAATTTCAGCTTGATCCTTTTCGTTAACTATTCAAAATGTCGTAAAAACAACTTTTCCAAGAACTTTTTGTTTTTCAGTTTTCTCTGAAATTACTGAACTGTGAATTAATAAATACCAAACTTCTTATAGACTTTCTTCTATATAAGAGAACTATTACTCATAAAAATTAAAGTTTTCTCCGTTTTTTAGTTTTCTCAAAACCACAAACACAATATTTTGGACAATACACATATATACACATATAATTTATTATGAGTAGGTACTTGCATAAAAAAAATTATTAGTCAAAATGGAAAATGGTATCTACCAGTCGTTTTATTTTGTCATGAAATGGACAATGTTTATCATCCCCACTCCTAACCTTTTTATAAGGTCGATTTTAATGCCCCATTTTCAAGTAAACTGGGTAAAAAATAACTGAAATAAGTGAAAATATTGACATTTGAAAATGTAAAATATTCGGTTAGTTTTTTTTAAGAAACAATACCAATTCTAATAAAATAATTATGTAATTAATCGATGAAAAAAGATTTTATAAGAACAAACATCAGCTCAATTGAGCCTACTTTTCATTATTTTCACTCATATTAGCATCCCCAAAAATATCCTCGAACCACTTTTGTTTCTTAGAATTTACAGGCACTTTATTACGACCATCCCCCAATTTTTTAATCTCCCCCTTTTTTCTTCATTATTAACTAATCGCAGTTCTGTAATGATAAATTCATATCATTTCCTATTTTAACATATATTTCGCATTTTATTAATATTATCCCTCTATTTTATTTTGTCTACAACTTCATTCTTACATCCTGTCTTAATGATGTCAGTAAAACTTGTCAAGACCTGCATCTTGACGTCACCTTTTCCAACTAATACAATATTCTCTTACTAAACATAATGATGTCATTTATTCCATGAATACGAAATACAACTCTGCAATATTCCTAATTCCTCTTAAAATTATAACTACACCCACTTTATGTTATAAGCATGTTATTCTATTGGTTCACTCTAAATTACGTAGATTTTATCAACCAATCACATTGTATATCTCCCACAACACCTATGTATAATTCATTCGAATCCATACCCTTAGACTTAAGCCTGATTACTTACCAATTTCTTCTCTTGTACATTACTTTATATCTGATATTCTCTTGTACACATAAAAATATACACCATATGAAAATAATATATGTGTCGTGTACTTTTTGTAACAATTATAACGTTACAGGTTCCCACTATTTTTCTTAGAATAGCCCTCCAGAATGGTGTAACCGCACTCGCAATTATTACTTTACAGTTAAGAGCAAGGGCGTAGCCAAGGAAGGGCAAAGAGGATGATTGCCCAATGACTTTTTTTTTGCTTTCCATTTTTAAAATTAAAAAAAAGTTTTAGTAATAAACATGCGACAGTGGGTTCCATAGATGTTAAATATCTCAAATTTTCAAAATTTTCAAAAGTGACTAGCAAAAAAAAAAAAAAAAAAAAATCAAAAAAATTCTAGACATTTCACATTTACCTTACCATAACTTACGTGTAACGATAATAAAACAGTGTTGTTTACTGTATTCCAGAGACTGGTTATTCATAGTCTCGTGTACCTATTGGTCTGAAACCGAAATGAGCTAAGAAGTTGGATTTTAACGTTTCGTTTTCAAGCGAACGACTTCATACTAATAAGCCCTCAGCAAAAACAATTAATAACAAGCTTGCCCCATACATTTTAGCGATAAACTGACTCAAAATAATCACACGAACACGTGGTGAACAAACTATCGATATCGTTTTCGAAAAAACACTTCAAGCGTAGATTGTGTTTGCTGTGGCATGAACTGGACGAACGGTGAAATCATTCGCTTAGTTACTGAAGAGCTTCCAGGGATACAAAATAATTTTCGGCGACAGTAAAAGTGACCCAGCATCACGCTGTCTCGTACGCCCGAGTTGTAAATTCGTATGCGCTTTACACGGCACTGCTTCTTCGAAAACGACACTGCACGCCAACTCCCATATAGGCAACTCGATGTGTATACAACCTGCCTACCCAAAGTACACGAATATGTGGTGGCACAAACTATCCTAATATTAGCACGTAGGTATAACTGCTGCGTAACGAATTGACGTATCGCACCATCAACGAAACGAACATTTCGTAGAAATAAATGAATGATTGAGGTGGAAATGGCGGACGCACGTTATTTTCTCGAAAACGGAAACACGACCAAGAATAATAGCTGACAGCTACCCATACAGGCACAGCGAAAATCTCGCTCGATTGGCTTTTCTCTAAAACATATCCAATATTATAACGGTTTGAATCGTCTCCAAATGGTTACCTGCTCGCTGCATCCTTTCGCTGGTGAAGAATTTCTTGACGTATATTGTAAACAAGGTTGTCAGCGTCGACTACGAAAGATAAAAAAGGTCTACGGCGTATAACTTTTACGCGCCGAATGCTCCATAAAGGCCACACACGCAAATTGCCTCGATGGAATCGCTCGCTCATGGGTCATTGCGTTTCGAAAATTTTTATAATAGGTAATTTTATACATGAAGTTGGTCTACCAAGTAGGTGTAAAATGTTAGCCATACAAGTCCGACCTGAAAATGTGTACCTAATAATAATAATAATAATTGTAATCTACGTTTTAAAAAATATGAGGCTCGTGAAAAATATTCGTAATACTTTTGCCAAAAATGATTTCACTCGCAGGCTTCGAATTTTCGTATGCGAAACGTTAACTAGGAAGGGTAAGGGCGGTAGTTCACGACACTGCACGGGTTTGCGACATTTTTCACCTAAATATGTAAAAATTAAGGCTATTGCCGTATATTCAATTCCAAATAAGAATGCCAAAATAAGATGGTACAGGGTGAAGCAAAATGTGCACATTTTACTTTGCTCTTATCACTGAATGAATTCTCAGTCTAATCGTTGCTCCGATTGCCGCTATTGTGTGAACAACTAACTATTTTCTCCCCTCCCCACTTATCGCCAAATTTTCATTTAATTTTGGCATTTTTATTTCGAATAGACTATACCTAGTAATGCAGGATGTTCAGCATTTGTTAAGACGCCCTCCATATTCTTATTTTGAAAACGTCACGTACACATATAAAATATTCATCACGTGGGTATAAAAAAACATTAAATAGGTAATTCACCTTTTTGAGGAGTTGGAAATTATCATTATTTCTAACTGCCTACCTTTGTTGAGGATTTTCCAAAAAATGATGAATCATGGTCCACCAATTGATTTGAATATCTGCAAAAAATTAGTATTATAGAAAGAGCAACCTCGATGAGGGACTTACTATCTAAATGATTAATTTCACAAACTACACTAGTAGTATCACAAACTAAGGATTTGATGCTATACAGTTTCAGTATTAAAAATTATAATAATACCTAATGAAATTTAATTCAATACTCTACTTAAAATGGATAGTAATAGATAGATTTCACATTTCAAGGAGCTATTAAATAATTATTTGGAAAAGTAAAGTTGGTGAAGGTTATTTTGATGGGAGCATTACAAACTAATGCAGTAACTGTTACAATCTTAACCATTAGAGTCACAAACTAAGGATTTTGATGTTTTTTAATTTCATTTTTATCAGTTATGAAAATAATTAAATTTAATTCAATACCAGGTTTAAAATTAATAGTAGATAGATTTCTGGTATCAAGGAGCCATGAAACAATGCTGTAACTTTAATAGAACTGATTTTACAATTGAGCTCTAAAGTTGAAATTTCTCTTAAATTGTCGCAAAGTACTGCCTTTACCCTACCTACAAGGAAATCATCTATTCTTTGCAGTTTTCTGGCGTAATCCTGGCCCGTAGCTAGGATTTATTCGAAGGGAAGCCAAAAATAATTTGATGAACATTTAAATTTTTTTGCTCATCACTTCTGAAAATTTAGAAGAGTTGAGAAATTCAGCATTCATGGAACCCACTGTCGCATATTTTACTACAATTATTTCCAAATTTCAAAAGAGATAAGCAAAAAAAAAAGAAAGAGGTAATGGAAAAATCACCCACTTTGTCCCCTATGGCTACGCCCTTGGCATAATCTGTAGCAATTTATTGAATGTGAAACTCGGAAAATTATTCAAATCATTGTCAGTTGTTGTAAGTATTGATTTATTCGTAGAGTGTGAAACATGTTTCCGTTGATTTTATATTAATTTGTTATTTTCATTTTCTTTTTTGTGATAAAAGGAGCTGTTGAATGTTGTTGCTAATCGCTAATATATGGACGTCATCTTTTTCTACCCTTCGGTTTCCTTCTTTTGTTTCTGTTTTTCAGAAATTGTATGTACTTGAGAAGCGAAGCTTACAACACGGTTTCCCGTTTGAATTGCGAAAATTATGTCTACTTTAGAATGTTTTGCACAATGAAATATTTGTTAATATAGTTTTCCCTTTAATTTGAAAGTTTCCTTCGATTTATTCACTATCAAATGAGAACTATGTTGGAACCTCCGTTCATGACTGATAAAGTGACCGATTGTAAAGTTTTCTTTTTCATTGGCAGTTCATTTAAATGCAATGCATAGATGTGTACTCTTTTGTAATACCATGGTGCCTAGGACCTAGGAGTTAAGACTTTAGACACTGATGCCTTATAAAAGAGAACATTTGTGGACTCTGATGCAATGCATTGGTTCCCAGGATCTTGGCAAGAATGTATAGCAATAGTGTCTTGGTGCTTGGTACCTTAGCCCCATTTCAACAAAGAATCGCAATGACCTTGGTTCGCGAGAACATTTTTTGAGGGAATTCCCACGCCCATCACTGGCTCTGAGTACACAAAATTTCTATAAAAATCAGTATTAAACAAAAAAAAAAAAAAAATTAAAACTTCTAATAAAAAGTCAATAACTATTCAAAATGACGTAAAGAGAGATGTAACAGATATAAAATGACAATATGTAAAATTGTATGTAAAATTAGATGTAAAAAGATACCTGAAAAGAGATGTAAAAATTGATGGATGAGTTTTAATGAATTTTGAAAACCTGCTTTTCTAGGTAGCTTTCTGCGTTAGGCTGGAGTTCTTAATTTTATTTTTTAAATTAAACAGAGTGGTATTTAAAATTAAATGTAAGTAGGCACCGAGGTAAAGTTTGCAACTAAAAAAAAAATTTAAAGAAAAATATGTAAAAACGTTGGTAATACCTACCCATTTGGTAAGATTGATCATTTAATGTGGATATCTAATTACCTATTCGTACGATTAACTAATGACAATTTCTATTTTTTCTCTCTTTTAATATTATACGTACTAAACTCGACCAGTTTCGATCATAATAAATGCTACCGTTTACTCTCCATTTAACTCTGTTGTCGATTAACGTATCGCGAAAGTGACAAAACCAGACTGCAAGTCTCGGAATCGAAACATAAGTTAGTGTTATAAAAAAAATAAATTATTTTTTCATTCTAGTAAAAAAATTAAAAACAGTTGGCAAGATTAGCTTTCATTCGTATGTTGTAATTCTGCCTGAGAATGAAGAGATGGTGGTTTTTTTTTGTTGCAGAGTATTAAAATGTGTAGGCCTAGACCTGAAATTGTTCTCGCTCTTCACAGTGAGACGGAAAAATATCGTTATAAACAGAAAATTTGAAGCATGCAGCGAATGAAGGTAATATTACGTATTTTGAATGTATCTTATGAGGTAACGAATGTCAAAATTATTGTCAATCGAAAGCCTAAATAGCTATATTTATATATGTGGAGGGGGTGAATTGTCTTTAAGCGTTTTATTTTACCTGTCGAATCCGAGTAGGTGTACCCATCATTAAATTTTTCAACCCAAATCCTGAATTTCTTCGGGTACGATTCAGTGGCTATATACCTAAATCAACTTTAAAACTCATATTGAAAAGTATAAGAAAAACGGTCTCGGAGGCCTTTGTTAGAAAAATTTTCATAGAAAGAACTAAGTAAAGCCCGTAGAATTTTAGTCATCAAAGCATTGCATGACCTTCTGAAACCAACATGTTGGTACATAATGGCCATATAGGATCGTAAATGGCCAACTAACAACCACTTCTCCTCCCTGGCCGTTGGTATTAAAACGATTGCAGAGTTTATTGTGGAATCCTATAAAAATACGTAACTTTGCTCCCAGGAGGGCTATAGAGTTTCGTAATGGTTTATAACCTTCGTTCAAATAACGCAATGTTTTCTATAACTCTTATGCAAATCCATACAGTGCTTCTAGAATGAAAGATTGATAGTGTTTTCAACAGTTTTTAGCATTCAGTAATTTTACAGTAGATCTGTTCTTTTCAGCTTTTTGTCGTGAAACGTTGCGACAACTTCACAACAGTTGTGAAATTTTAACGTTTCTTTGTCCAAAAACAATGGAATTCTCGCAACTTTTCACAACTGTTGTGAAGTTATCACAACTTTTCACAACAAGATGCCAAAAAGAACGAAGGCAATATGTAGAGATATAGAGATAGAGAAGCGATAGAGATAATAGGTAGAAACAGAGGTTGTACTGATTAGATACTTGTGAAAACATCGCAATTTCTTCCCTTTTCGTAATTTTGTAAAACAAAAAAAAAAAAAAAAATTTGAAAACACTTGCTAACATTTCTATGTTGACAGACAGAAAGTTTATGTATTCTTTGGATGTCCGAGGGAGATGCGTGGGATGAATTTGAACTCGAGTGAATGACTCTGCCGAGAAAGTGTCAGATTTTTTTCTCATTAATTCATTTCTGTGTGCCTCAGTCGAAAAAGAAAACTTGTTTCGCTATACTGATTCCTCATCGCGATTGCCTGCGCAAAGCAATATCGAAATTGTTTATCTGGCAGTGCAAAGAACTTGGGAGAAAAAAATTCTCTGACAAATTTTCAACTTTCGCACACATTCTCCGTGTACAGCGTATTCGAAAAATGATTTTTAAATGCACTGAATCGAGAATGTTCGGGCAGAACAAACAAAATTACAGCAGGCTCTTTGGTTCTATCCTCAATTTTTGCCACTCTATTTCGTCGAGTTTGAGAAAAATGTCGTACAGAAAATGTTTCCACTTTCTTGAAGAAATTGATTCGTATATAACGATCCAGACGACAGACATACAATAGGTTAGGGGGACCGGAGAAGTCAAAAAATTTTTTGAATAGTGGTGTTTTTTGTTTTTTTTTTTGTTTTTAAAATATAGAAATTATTTACACGTAAATAAATAATAAATAATAATCATAATAATAAGAAGAGAAATAGAGAGGTGCCAGGTGTTTTAACGCTGCTGGACAAAGAAACCAAATAAAAAAAACGGTGGCTGCTAAATATGTATTCTACCAGAAAACTGGTTAAATTTTAAACAAAAAAAAAAAAAAATTAGAAAAAGAAAAAACAACAAAAAACACAAAAAAACGTGCACATGGAACGAGCATTGGCATGTCCTACGTGTTGAGATGTTAATTAAAAATGCTGATAAAAAACGGATAACAAGAAAGAAACATGGCTGAGAATGGTGCTTCCATTCGAGTACCTGTAAATTCCAATAGAATTGTCATCGTTTATATTTCCATTAAAATTTTAGAATATTAATTAGCCATACATACGTAGTCTGTTGAAGAGAAGACAAAATGAAAGTAAAATTGAAAAAAAATTTTATTCAAATATTTTCGATTTATTTTATTTGCTAGAGAGGAGGTCTAGGGGTTGAGTTTTTCGTATTAAACTGCAGGTTCGTATGTCAATCATCTGCAGTACCTATTCAAAAAAGTTGTTTTCCACTCGTAGATATAATATAATATGAAATGTAAATTATTATTGCCCCAGTCTTTGTAACATGAAAATATATTGTAACTTTTTTCTTAAATTGATATAATTATGAATACGATAGGCGTAAAGTTGAACACTATGTAGGCTACGAGTCTTTAGAGTGGGGTAAACAATTTGTATTCGAGTTTTTAATAATATATATGCCTAACTAATTTCTTTCATATTTTCATATACAATAAGTAAACTAATTTTTGCATCATTCCACAACTTGTAGTTTAATAATATATAGTATCTACTTAGGCATATAGAAACTGAAATAGTTTTACTTACATCTAAATTATAATTGGTATTTGGCATTGCATTCTTCATTACTGATTTTGTAATATAGTTACTTCATTGTTCCTCAGGTACCTGTCATTCGGAATAAAATTCACAACAAAATTGTGAAACTAAGGTTCAAACATTTCAAAGAACGATGTTTTTGAAGGTAGTTCATATTTAATGACTAAAGATTCTTTTTAAACTGGTCAAGTAAAGTAGCCATAATTATGTAAGTAGCAGATGGTAAAAGGAAAGACAGGATGATTTTTTTCTTAATTATTTGTAATTCATTATGAACTGAAAACTGAGATTGTATTTTTAAAAGTAAAAACAATATCATTTATAATTAGAAATGTGTCGATAGTATCAATGAAAAGTTAATCATTTTCTTAAAAATTAATAATAGTGGCGGTGGAATGGGAAAGAAGGATTAAGGTTCGACCCCATAGCCTAAAACAATAAGCCAAAAAATGAATTAAAACTGAACCGATTTTGTGGTTACTCTTGAAATGGAGAAGGAGGGTGAAACTCCTGTAGGATTGGAAGGAATGAAAAAAAAAAAGAATACTCGGTTGCGAATTAGAACTTTCCTACACCTGCATCCCTATTCTCTTGAGAATATCTTCTCACATGTCTCGGTGAAAAGAAATAATATTAATCAGGAGCTCCTCGTCGAAGGTAACTCGTAATTTTTATATGGTATCATTCCGGCTTTCAGAGTTAAGTACCTACATGTAGAATGTACATTTATCTACGTATACCCCTAGAAAGATGTAAAATTAAGGTTAAAACTTTTTGAGCCCACATTAATCCGTCGATAGGTATTTACAATGAGTAAATTAAGGAGGTGTCATTAATATTCCTAGAAAACATTCTCGAATCTTCGATTTTTTTCAACAATTTTTAGCCTGAATCAGAAATTCTACTAAGGGTTAGGAAATTGGTAAAGATGTGCGGGGGTTACATTTTGCTATGTTTGTCTCTTGAATTTTTCAGTTTCATGCACGAAAATCAACGATCAAGGTACACTCAACAGAACAATTAATAAATTTTATTTTTCCAATACACCACCTCATCTCCTGCACGTATTTCTGTCGTACCAAACACATCTAATTATATATCTTTTCCACTCACAACCAAACTAATTTCAACATTGTGGAATACTTTGTTGTGAGGAAGTATTCTCACCAGAAAGTAAATTCTACAGAATTAATTGTGTGTTCTGCCACTTCATACAATAAGTATGGGAGAGCCAAATCCGCGGCAAACACTGGCGATTTTAGAGTCAGTTCTGAGAGTTTATATACAGGATTTGGTAAACGCACATAGACACACATATGTCATCAGTTGCGTCGTTTCCTGCTTCCATAAGGTGATATGAAAAGATACAACGCGTTTGGTATTAGGTTGTGACATCGCCGAAATCGTTATCTGATAATTGATCACAGCCCGTTCAATGTATCGTACTTGTACATACGTACAAGTACGAGCATACAAACACTCGTGTATATTTGGTTTAACGTCATTGAGACGATTATTTGCCAGCCCTTTGGGGCGGCGACTGTCGTTGAGGGGTTTGAGCCCCTATACCTCATATGGGAGAGTCCCCACAAACATAAACCTCATCCTTCAAGTTAATATATTTTATTTTAATCATTACCATCAATCAAGAAATATGTAAACATAGGTTCTTATCATTAAATTACCACTCGTAGAATATATCTACTTCGTATTTATTAGTGCTTTCTTAAAAACAAAAAACAGTTGTACATATTCTGAATATTAGAAGTAATAATCTGATACGAAAGTTCTTTGCTATCATTGCAACAACCGGGTTTCTAATTCGTCAACTGACAAAAAGTTCGGCTAGGCGTACCTATTTGAAGTTTGATTTCGGTGTCATAGGTGGAACACGGTCAAGCCTTAAGCTTGGAGAAATTAAAAAAAAAAAAAAACACGAAGTTTGCTACGTGAACAATTTTTGTAACTCTCATGGGAGGGGTCATAAAAATTGTTTGGTTCAACTTTCGTTTTATTTTTTCAGAATTGTCGAATTGAAGAAAAGGTACCTATGCACAGGTGATGAAAATAAATTTGAGCTTTTTCAATATGGCCTCTCTCTCGAAACGTCTAACTCGTGCATATGAAGCTGAATTAGCAGCGTTTTCGAGTAAACGTAAATAATATAATTTGGTGGCGTTGATGGCTGAAAGAAAAACAGTAGTCAAAGTTTACGATTTACGACGCGGTAGTAAATGTAATGCAGATAACGATAAATGTCCCACATTTCGAGTGTAATAACCATCGAGTGCACTTTTTTTCTCCCCCTTCTTATTAACTTATGACTTTAGAACACTATAATCCAGCGTTTTATGATTTATGTCTGCGCACTGCAGCGAAATGAAAAATGAAAAATCACCGTCATGTTGATTAAGGTGCGGGTATGCGTAATAAAAAAACGTAGGTATACGAGGTACCATAGCTGTTTACATAAATGTATTTTATATTATGTTTATACAGAACTAAGTGCCCAACTAACATAAGTAGGTACGTGTACCTGTCCATAATCTGAATGCGTAACACGTGCTGTAGGGTGAAATGAAAAGACTTTCGCTGTATTTTCTGCGGATGCAATACTCGGGCTTACCTAATTGCTGCATACAGAAAATCAAATTACAAACATAATATTTTCAAGCGGCATGTGACATATCTTATTTTGGAATCGGAAAAAAAAAATGAAAACCCGCTTTAAAAAAATTAATAAATAGAGCAGATTTTCTTAGTCACCCTACATTTAAAAGGCCTTAACATTTTTTGCTGCTAAGAGTATTTTGCGACTAAATAAACAGAAATAATTCACTAAAATAACTGGGAGATACGATACGAACCGACACAAAACTCGAAACTCTTATAAGAAATCTTGAAAACTGAAAATATGGAAAATAACAACTAAACAAAAAACATTACCTATTACATATGGATTGGAAAATATAGGTTTAAAGATGAGAAATTTTTCTGGAGAGACAAAAATAAAATAACAATCTAGCTACGTATAGGTAAAATTTTAAATTAAAACTTGAAATGAAATAACAAATAAAATACGACCATTTGTAACCATAGGCTAAAATAAAAAATTAAAGTGCATACAAAACTTAGGTATTTAATATTTTTCTCTCTCTCATAGGAAATATGATGAATAAATAATTTGAAAATTATAATACAAATATTATTTCATACTCTACTCGTGAGAATTTGTGAAAGTATTACACAGTTTCCCAGTTGTAGAATAATTTATTTCAGGCTGAACTGAAATATGTTTCTGTAGTAACAACGAGAAAGAATTTCATTACAAAGGAATTTTTTTAAATCATTACAAAAGCATAAATTCTGAGACATTTTTGAAAACTGTAAAACATACAATTAGCTCATTTCCCTTTTTTTCAACAAGTGCTCAAAAAAAGAAATTTCACATGCATATATAGCGAATATAAAAGAACGAAGTTTTGACCTGTAAAGTAAACATGCATCTCAATCCTGCGCGACAGGGTGTAAAATATTTGAATATGTTGTAAGCATTTTAATATTATTATTTTTTAATTACTTTAAGTTAATTGGTGCAAAATTGTTCATCAAGTGACTATATATTCCAATTAATCGCAACATTTCAGTTTTGGAAAACACGTCCCAAATGATTCCTCAGCCTCTAATGGAACTTATAAGGATTAGGGTTTGTAATGCTCTAAAGTGAATGAAATTTACAAAATTTTCATATAATTTTTTAATCATCCTTTGCTACTTATTTGAAAACAAACGAACTAAAAAACGCAAAATAATGGAAAATTTTACGTTTTTGTGTTTTTGTAGTTATCATTTTTAAAATATATTCTTTAGTAATTTTTTTTTTTTTTATTGAGAAGAGGAGTTTTTGCAATGTTTTTGTTTGTTTTTTTTTTGCATCAGTTGCAAAAGGCATGGTGTGCGACAAGGGCTTTCTCACACTCGCCATTTTACGCACTTGTCACACAATATACTTATACCTAGGTACGTACAACTGAGTTTCACTAAAATTCAAATAGGTACGTATAAAAAATTTACTGAAAAGAAATGATTCAATTCTGATGTTAATACATATGCACGAAAATAAACTTAGCCTAAGATACGTGTCGGTTTGAAAAATCGAATTTCTCCGGGAAGAAAAGTGAAAACTAAAATTTATTTTTTCAAGTTATTCGTTTATAAAATATCTGAAAACACTCTCTTTGCCTACAATGTATTATTTCAATCCGCAGGGTTACGCAAGTCTGAAAATATTCTAATTTTTTTCTCATTACACGGTGTACGTTGTTAACTAGGTACCCAGCTATATCTAACTACTTACCTAATTTGTAAATTAAAATAAATTTTTTCTCAAGTGTATTTTTCGTTCGTTTTTTTCCCTTCGAAAAAAACTCAACATTCCTTTAAACTTATTTCGTTTTCAGTAAATTTTAATGAATTTCAGTAAAACTCGCATGGGAAATTTTCAATTTATTATTTTCCGAATTTTTTTTTTTCAGGATTTCCTATTAGGAGTTTACGTTTTTTGTCTTTTAAAATAAAATTATAAAATTCATCAATTGCCAAAAAAAAAGAAAAAGAAAAAAAGAGCTATCTTATAGGTATTTAACTTTTTTTTTTTTTTTGGAAAATTGTCAAATTTATTAATTGAAATGCGCATCGTAAAGTTGATAACCTATTTAGACTAATTTTCGACTAACGATCTTGATTCAAACAATACGGTAATCAATTCACGAGAACGCACATGTTCATCGTATAGTCGATTTTCGAACCTACTAAATCTATTCTATGAAGTATGAACCCCCTGGGGGTTAGTCAACTCCGTCCAAGATTCGACGAAAATATACTCTCAAATCCAGTCCAAGTCTAAGAATTTCGTCTAGCCAGTGACAAGGTCGATGAAATTATTGTCCGGTTCAACGATTTTCACACGTTTTCATGGTCGTTGAACAATATAATAGGAAAAATTCTTTCATTTACCTATTTTATTTGGTGAGGAATCTATTTGGTATATTTAATTGTTGCTGGATACTCTAATAACCCGACACGACTTGTCAGAATTCGTCAGTTGTACCGTCTGCTGGTGTGTGTAGCTGCTGTATACAGCTACGTCTTTAACCCGTACAATGACGAAAATTTGTTTTTCAACTAATAAAATTATCGAATTATGCAGTTTTTTCTGAATTTTTTTGGCAACAAACGCTTCACATTTTACAACTCGCCTAATTTTGCCGTCAACAATAGATCATTTTCACGAGAAAATATATGTTGAAATTATAATTGCAATTCTGAAAATGAAATAATAAAGGTAGCGCATCACATCATTTGCCACCTAAATACTGATTATAATGGGAGCAGATCAAATCTGTACCATCTATCCGAATACCACACTTTGTAGGTAGATATAACATTAAAAATACATTCAGTCTAATTATCTTAATCGTTTCCAATTTTCGTGCCAATTTTTATCAAACTAACTTTCTTTTACACTGTATAGGTGAGTAGCTCAATAAAGCTATCCGATATCTACTTGCACCTTCATTCGCATTTGTGTAGGAAATAAACGCAAAAATTATCACTCCAATAATAAACCGAAATTTAGTATTTGCCTATAACGGAAAATATTGGACGTGGTATACTAGCTTATAAAAATCTACCTATAAACCAACGCCATTTTAAACGAAAAATCACACTCTCGCAGGATCTAATAACAAATCTGGATGAAATAAAAAGCAATATTTAACAATTTTTAAAGCGTTTACTCCACGCACCTGAATTTCGCGAACGCAGTCAAGTTCAGCGGATTTCAAGTCAACTTGCAGGCTAAAACGAACTCGTTGACTGATAAATGAAATATTTAGAATTGATAGATGTCGTGTCAGCATTTTATTCCATCCAACCACTCGAGCATCATTTCAGGTGACAAAAACGAGTGTACAGACAGACAGTAACCTATGCCCACATTTTTATATTATGCGAGCTGTTAGCCTACCCACAGCTTCACCCGCCTACTGTTTGTTTTTCTGTGTTTGCCTTCTTCCTTTATTTTAACAACCTTTTCGTGGCCCTAAATATTTCCAACAGTTGTTATGTATCGATCAATAATATAACAAACAAATTACATCAATCCTCTTCTTGTGTTCCGAAAGGGTACAAGAATTGATTTAAGCCAAGACTGGGGCAGAAATTTGAATTCAGCGGCCCATACTATCATTCAATAATATATGAAACAATTATCTTAACCCCTTTTTTGTGGACCAGGAAAACGGTCTAAATTTGAAACTTCCTGGGTTGAGCCCATAAAATACTTGTTTCAAAGATCGTTATCTGTTTGCGTTGTTTTGGTTTTCACAATATCAAAGCATCAGCTCACGTTTGAGAAAATTTTGGCTTCGATACTGAATAATGTAATCGAAAGAAAATTATTAATTAAGAATTATCTTTAACGAAAGTAGTAATCATGGCTTGGGTGCGTTCCTGAAAGGTAGGTAATTCAGGCAATATTTTTCATAGTACCTATTTGAAGTCCAAATCAGCTCGGCACCAATTAACATTTTTTATTTTTTTGTAAACTAAGTGCTTCAATAAAACGTAGGTAACTTAATTTGTTTTTAACGACCACTGAATAATGGACATCGATCAAGTAATATGAGCTTCGTTATATCATCGTTGCTGGTAATGAAACGTGAAACGTTTAGAGAACAACGGAAATAAATTATTGATTTTTTTTCTCAACCTATAAATCTATTCTCGGTTTGTATTTTCGTTACTATTTTGTAGAAATATATTCCAGAGAGTTCAAAAAAAAATTTGAAAGCGCGAGGAATTCTGTAAAGTAAATATAGTAAATTATTGCTTTAAATGTAATAATTATTGATGGTAAGGTCGAATCATACTTCGACCTGTAAAAGTCAAAAATTTCTTAATTGAAGATATAGAACGATTTGCCACTCATACAAAACCATTTTCGAAATATAAAATTCTCTAAAAACCAAATAGAAAATTCTACTAACCTATAAATCATAAAATGTTAAATATTTTCAAATTTTTACATTTTCCTATGAGAGCTGTTCTAAAATCTGTTAAAATTTATCTGGATAGTACACAAGAAAACCAACCTAGAATTTTCTATCTCAGAATAATTATTTAAACGTAAAAATTGATGAAAAAAGAGGAAAATTATTTTTTTCCTGTTTTCAAAATCAAAACTGTAAATACCTTGATGATTTTTTTCATATTATAAAATAGAAAACATTCTGAGATGAAAAAGTTATAGAATAAAAAAACTATAATAGGACAAAGAGTTTTTATCTAATATTTAAGATCTTTAATAGGAATTGTTTCGAGCTGAAAAATAGGAATTTAGTCAAATACCTATTCTGAACCCTTCATCTGCTCCACGTTCATAATTTTTACTGCTTACACTCGATAATAATTTTGTTTTTACTTGAATATTCCGAGATAGAAATATTTTTGGAACCAATTCTGGCCATTATCTGTAAAAACTTCATAAACTGCTGCGTGTGCAGGTAACAGGATTTCAACTGAAATGGGAAAAAACCGCATCCACAATCAATATTTTTGAGAATTGGAAAATTTGATACTACAAATTTGTGAATTTCTCGCGAATTCTGAGGTAGAATTTTTCTTGAAAGATAATTCTGTGGTATAGCTCGAGATATTTCTCTCATTCAGATAACAGATAATATGAAGTCTTCAGTTATTGGTATCTTCTATCCACTTCAGGTTTTCAAATTACACTCCTCATTCTAGTCAAAATTCACTTCTTTATTTATCTGGTAATGGAAATTTTGATATTATTGTAGATACTTGGACATCTTAAAGCAATAAGTCTTATTAAATTCCTGATAATGTTATCAACATTTTTGTTATATTCTTCAATTACTCACTTTCTTCGAAGGTCTATCTTCAATATCACTTCGCAATTTCTAAATACGTGTCCTGTAACGTATATAATTTAATAGGCTTTTAACTCGAATCAATTCCTATTAGTGTTTTTAAAAATTTGATAAAGTTTCTTTTTCTTATTACAGTTTTTTTCATCTATAATTTTTTCTTCTCGGAATGTTTTCGATTTTATATTATGAAAAAAATCATCACAGTTTTGATTTTGAAAACAGGAAAAAAACTATTTTCCTCTTAATTTTATAATCATAAATTTTTGTTTAAATAATCCTGAGGTAGAAAATTCCTGCAGGTTTCCTTGTGTAGATATTATCCAGATAAATTTTAACAGATATTTGAACCGCTCTAATAAGAAAATTTCAAAATATTTAACAATAATTTGTGATTTACCGGTTAGTTAAATTTCCTATTTGGTTTTTTGAGAATCTTCTATTTTTAAATTGGTTTTGTATGAGTAACAGATAGTTCCACATAATTACTTAAAAAGTTTTTGACTTTTACTAATCAAAGTATAAAAAATGATGGAAGGATTAAACTGAATGTAGGAACTACTGAAATTAGGTAATTTATCCAAAAAATATAGCGGAAAAATGCTAAATACGTCGAATTAAAAATTTTCTAGCTCTAATTTTATACTAAAATTCGTTAAAAAACTTATAGGTAGATAATTATTTCATTTTCAAAATCTCCAACAAACTGCCATTTAAGTATCTCCGTTTTGATTATAAATCTGTAAAGCCGTCAATTTTAATTCTCCATTTTATTTATTTTTAACTTGCATACCTACCTAGGCTGTATTTAATTTGCGGTATTCTAACCTGCAGGGCCGGATTTACAGCTCAAGTGCCCTGGTACAATAACATTTTTGCGCCCCCTCATTTTTCTAATTTTAGCAACCCACCCAATTTCCAAAAACATTTTTTATGGATTTTTATCAGGAGTTTTTACTACATTAAAAACTTATAAGTTTAATTAAATATGCAGTTTAAAAAAAACAAAAAAGGTAAAGATGTGCCGCCCGGTACAGTTGTACCCTTTGCACCCCCCAAAATCCCGCCCTGCTAACCCGTGTAGAATGTTTAATGATTATTTAAAAAACTTGAATTTCCGATAAAATTTTCAAAAGAAACATAACATGATATCAGTTAGTATTTTAATATAAAAAAATTGGAGTAAAAGTCGTAAATAATTCGAGAAAAAACACGATTTATTATATTGTGGCTGCCTTTGTAATTTTCTGGCTACAAGTCAATTTACGCAATTTATTTTTGTTCAGTTTTTCCATAGTTCTCCTAATTACGCATTGATCCTTCATCAACTCTTACGCTAGGTCGATAATCTAACGACATAAAAAGGCCAGCACCCATAATGATCACCGTTTTTAAAATCAAAGAGAATAGTAAGCTTCTTAAGATATATTTTAAACTATGTATACCTATCATGTAGGCTAATCCAATAGAGAATTTTAACAGAAAAATATTTTTTTTAGCCAATACCAATTTATTGGTCAATTTGTAGATTAAAGTAGTCTATACCAATTTTTTACAGTTTCATTTAATTCAAATAATTGGCATTTGCCTATTGTATGACTTGTGTAATCAATCTCGAATTTTTTTGAATATTGTAACATTCAAAATTCAATTTCGGATTCTATTCCTCATTTATAACCTTTGTACGTGTGAAAAAATACGTATTTCAGCAATTTTCAGCAGGATTGAGATCCATATTATGCGTCAAGAAGTGTAGTTTTTTCTTTTTTTTTTCTCAAAATGATTTCGAATTTCGATGCTTTTTCGATTATTAATAGTTTTAAATAGGAACAGAGCCTTTCAAATAGAAGAGGCAAGAGTATTGATATTAATAAGGGTCTATAATAAATTTAGTTTTTATGTCAAGTACTACCAATGAAATAGTCGCCCAGTTGTCTTAGTTAGCGACAGTAGATAGGCTACCAACTATCAAAAAGCTGACCAATATGAAGAAAAATGTATTGCATCAGTTTGAGTTGAAATCTCATAGGTATCTGAACTAAATAAATTACCACTAAGTTATACCTACGTCAAATTTTAAAGATATGTTTAAATTTTGATCAACTTGCTTTAGATCTACAGTGCGTTGACTGAAGTACTTTAGTTCTACACCTCTAACCAGGGTAGAAGAGATGAGCGAAATTGATTTTGGTTTTGCATTCTTATTCCTGATTGTGCAGATAATTTCTGCGAGAGCAAGAAAAAATGCTAAATTTAAAAACCTTAATCTTGCTGCCTAAATAATTTGTACCTAATATTTTTAGCCTAATGTTTGGTGTTTTTCTCCCTTCCGATTTGATCATTAATTACTATGGCTTCTGTTCACTTGTTAATTAAAATTCTTGAAAGTATATTTTTGAAAATGATTCAGATATTTAGGATATTAATACTTTTCATAAGCTAATTTACAAACATCGCAACATTTGTACATATACCAAGTCTTGTGCAGAATCATTCTGCGTATGTGCGTATTTTTCGGCAATTTTCTTCAACCATTAGAAAATTGCAAAATATTATTCCATTAAAAAAGCTATAGGTATACACACGAACAAGCAAACCTGAGATTGAGGTCTGGCCTAGCCTGTTCCAGTGAGGGTGAAATAACTGAGAGCCTGGCCCAATTTGGAAGTACGTACAGTTGCCTTATTCGAAAAATCAGTAAAACATCGTCGGTTCTCTATTAAATTTATAATTCGTGAATCTTAATTATAGTGAGCCGCCAGGGCAAGAATTCGGGTGCCTACAATTTCAAATAGCATCCTTCAAAATTCAAAAACGCAGGCGAATCAAAATCACAAACTGAATAATGTTGCCATCCAACATGTCTTTTCCATATTAAGTATATCATTTCCAATAATATATTAAGCATGTAGGTAGTAGCGGTGGTGATTTTTTGTTAAAATCACAAGCTAATACTCGAATTGTTCAACGTAAGTTCAAAATATATTATGTATGTCCTAACTGTAGAGTGTGAATACTGATTAGAACGCGAGTAAAACATTTCTGAAATCGATTCTTAGGCTAAAACTTACCCACGCCTCTTCTCGTAGGCCTCGATTACTGCGAATGAAGGACCAAAGTCACTCTTCGAGTAGTTCAACACGTCGTTTTTCAGGACTGCAAAATATTCATCCGTGTAAACTGTGCTTCATTGCTCGAGAAATGAACACTGTGTACTTCCAAAATCAGAAAACAAAAACCAACAAAAACCAAAAAGTAAAGGCTAGACGATAGGCCTGTTGACCGTCACAAAAAATTACTTTATTTCGAGAAAAATTAAAAAATAATATATACCTACAGGTATATTAAGTACTAATGCACAAGCCACTGAAAAAAAAAAAAAAAAAAATTCAAAATGAATATTTATCAAATTATAATATTTAAAACAAGAAGCCCGAATCAACGAAAAAATAGAATTTAATAAAAATAAAATTATTAAAAACTGAAAAAAACTTAAACGGCAAAAAGTAAGTATTGAGAAAATAGGTTTTAACCACCGAAAAAAACGAATCGTGAACTTTTTTCGATTGAAAAAATATATAATTACCTACGAATATAATAATTAATCAGAAGAAAAAAAGTAATTAAACAATAACCGTTAAACGGAATATTGTTTTACTAATAAAAAGTAAAAGAATGAAAAAAAAAAAATTATCATTTAACGATCCGAAGTAGGAACTCGTGCCAAAGAATGAGATTTGGTGTTTTAATAGTTCCAAGAGTTGCCACCAGGGGTCGTTTTTGTGCTTCGATTTTTTTTTATTCATTTTTTTCATAAACAAAATGTAATATGGCAGTCGACGTTCGTTCATTGGTTGCTCTGCTTCGCTCCCATGGGAGGAGTTTTAATGCCAGCTTATTACCTGGTTCCGAATAGATGATTCTTTTACTAGTTTTCTTCTTTTTTCTTTTTTTTTTATTTCTTCCTTTTTTCGTTTTTTTCTCTCTACCCTACCCCTTCTTTTCACGAAGCTAAGTTTTTTTGGTTGCCTTTTTGGAGAAGGAACGCTTTATGTGTACAAGATATACGTGCTGTTTACCTGCTGCTGGAGTTGAATGCGTATTTATGTGCTGAGACAGAGACAGAGGCAGAGGCAGAGGCACCAAACTCCAAATAACGTACCTATACGCCGCGCGTGTAGAAGGGGGGCAGGCACGCGTACACTATATTTTGCTGGAGAAAAATCTTTACATGCATAGGCTGTATTAGGTCGTCGCTGGATATCAGGGATTTTCGTTACGAGCGTAATATAGGTCTAGAGTAGGTAGGTACCTACTCCAATATCTCCTCCAATATGCAGCAAAATGTTCGTTTTTATGGCCCACATTCCGGTGGTGTAAGTAACTGAAAATTGGTGATGTGTGAGGGGTTCAATAAGTTTAAAAAATACGAATTTTCGTGTAACTGACGAAGAACTGTAACGAAAATTTGTAACGTCATTTTCTATAATTTTTTTTTTCTTCAAATCGTTGGACTAACGTTGCTGAAACAGGAAATTTATGGACTGACAGGTCATACTGGATTAATAAGTTGAGGTATGCGCGTAATGGGGTCAAACTTCAAGGATGGAATATGTCATTTTCTATACTGGCTGAATTTGTTTCTACCGTAATCCTACGAGAAAACACCAAAAAACACTGGCAGAATATGTTGAAAGAATGTGCGGTTGGAGGAGTGATATTAAAATCATCTCCTGAGGGGTAGATTGGTTTTTTTTTTTACAAATACTGAGTAGGAACATATGATTCGAGGAAACATAGTATAACACTGGCAGATCGTTACCCTGTGGAAAAAGTGCTGGCAGAACTTAAGTATGTTTTTACAATATTATCCATTTCTTTATTACGTACTAACTTAAAACGAAGTGCTGCTCCAGTTGGCATGGCTTCTCCCCAAAATCATACCTTGTGTGTGAGTCTAGGTATCACTTAAGGGTGTTCCAAACCCGGAACGCGGATGTGTACACAGTGAACTATTCAGGGCCCGGGGGAGAAAAAATTTATAGGCTTCCCAAAAAATTAAAAATTGTATTTATGTTCAGGGGCAGTGTCTAGAATTTATGTGAGAGAAGGCTTTTATAATACTGGGAAAGCCCATTTCGCTTGCTCCGCTCGCTAAAAAATTTTTTCAAGTATTTTTCGTGAAAATCTACTTATTTTTTCCTTTTTTTGGATAATGCCAGGCCCCTAAAATAATTCCGAACCCGGGGGGAATTCCCCTTCCCCTCTCATCAAGCCTGATACTATTTTGAAAATTTTAAAAACAAAAAAAAAGATATGAATATTCTGAAACACAAAAAACACTTGAAAAATTGTTTTCAGTGAGCGAAGCAAGCGAAATTGTTTTATCAATACATTTAGAAAAATCAGAATTCCCCTTCAAAAATTTCCTTCGAAATACCACTGGTATGTTTTTTAAGAAGAAAAAGCACTGCTGAGGATGCGGTGTACAGTAAGGGGATAAACTCAAGTTAATTCTAGATTTGAGAATGTACTTGAATTAAAACCTGTGAAAACTGGCTATAGTTATTCTCAGGTTAAATTCAACTCACCACTGTACACCGGATTATAAGAAAAGCAGGTTTTCAAAAGTCATAAAAAATTATTTACTATTAAGTGTCGTCAGGTTTGTTTGAGGTGACAAAAAGAACGGCACTTTTATACAGGTACCTTTCTTTTTGAAACAGGGAGCACAATTTGGAAAAGTGCTGCGCCATAGTTCTCTGAAGCAAGGATGTACCAAAGTGATGGTTGGGAGCTCCCCCAAAACTTTTTGACAGTTTGTGAAATTGTGCCCAGTTGTTCATCAGTTGGGATTTGGGACTTAGAAGAATTCCCAAAATTGTGCGGAGTAAAAATAAAATATTTTTGGAATGAATTAACCTCAATAAAACGGAATAAGTGCATAGAATAGATGATAAAGTGCATACGTATACAAAATACTTTATGCATAATATTCATCACAAATATTTGCTGTGTAGGCTACACCTTTTATTTTATATTGAAAGGAATACCTAGTAAGATAAGAAAAATTAAATACTTTGAGATATATTTTCATAATTTCATATGTATGGTGGTGTAACTATACAGTATACAGACATAAACTATACCAATAAGTATACATAGCAATATAGGATGGATATGACGCCTTGCACATAAACCACGTACAAAGACGAAGAAGACAAAGAAGAAAGAAAGAAAGAAGTAATATTTATCGAAACTAAATAAAATCAATTTTGCATACTACAGAGTGATGTATACTCATTCCTTTTCCTTTTCAATAAAACAGCATCCAGCTGAACAGAATAATTTAAATTTATTATCGCAGAATATTGAGTTTTGATACCTAAGGTTTTAAATTGAATTTAACATATTTTAATTTTTTGTATTCGAGTTTATTAGTAATAATAGTTCCTGTCTGTCATCATATCAATGACGAAAAAATCCGGCAGATATAAAGTACAGTGTGTATCCTGTAGCAGTATTTTTAGTTATGATTTTAAGAGAAATATTACTAAAGAATGGCTAACTGCCATTTCACACATGTATCCAAATCCCAGTCATGTTCCAGATATAGACTTGTTACAAATTAAAGTGGAGGTTTTGTTTGACAAACTCAGCAGATGCATCAACAGTTGTGAAAATTTTTCAAAAATGCATGACTTTAAAACATTTTATACCTGTTGTGGAATACCTTGTTGTGAGAGATATTCACACGCAGAAGGTTTTCTACTGGTTTTGTGTGTTCTGCTACTTCATACTGTAAAGTATGGGAGAGCCAAATCCTCGGCGAGCACTGGCAATTTTGTAGCCAGTTTCAAGAGTTTATATACCAAATTTGGCACACACACACAGACACCCATACGTACATATACATATAGTATTATGTCATCAGTTGCGTCGTTTCTTGCCTCTGTCGAAGTGATAAGAAATGCCACAATGCGTTTGGTATTAGTCCATGACATCACCAAGATTGTTATCGGATAATTGATCGCAGCCCGTGCAATGTATCTTACCTGTATGTACATACAGGTACAAACGTACAAACCCATAAGTGTAATGTGGTTTAACGTCATAGAGACGAATAATTGCCAGCCTTTGGGCGGCAACTGTCGTCGAGGGGTGCGAGCCCCTATTACCTCATACGAGTATTGTCCCCACACCAATAACCTTTACATTATTTAAATTTATATTAATTGCCAGCTACTCCGCTGCCTCAAACAAAAGCGCATTTATTTCTTTAAAATACATAAAAAATCCCCTTTGTTCTCGAATAGCTGCTAAGCTTGACGTAGAAATGCTCCTTTTTTTAGAAAAAAAATTTTCAGATAATATTAATTTTAATAATATAGTTGATAATTGGGTACTGTTGAAAGAGAGCAGGATTAATGTTAAGAAATGTTAATTTTTAGTACCTATTTTTTGTTACTACTTGTAAATATTATTATAGAATTACCTACATACCCAATTAAAAATTAATGCGGATATACATTTGAAAATTTTTTAGTTAAGATTTGGGAATTAAAAAATTATAAAGAGAAACTTGAAAATTTTCGATTGGGAATTTTAATATTCTCAGTTAGGAATTTCAACATTTTCAGTTGGAAATTTCAAACGTTTTTAGTTAGAAATTTTTTATTCGCCCCCCCCCCCAAAAAAAAAAATGTCTTGGATACGTCGCTGCTCTAAAGAAGCTGTTTTCAGCGCGAGTAATGCTCAAAAATTTCTTTTTTCAAAAAGAGCTGAATTTCCTATCCGGACTCCCTTATACGTACTGGTGGTGGTGATAAAGATTATTTTCTGAAGGAATCGACGCGTTTGTATCGCGTATCTACTTAAACCATTCTTATCAAAAAAATGTTCTACTTGAAATATCAGTTTTTTGAGTTTCCACTTCATAGAAGTAATGCTCAAAAAGAACTGAGAATTAATTTTTGACAGAATTAACAGTTCGGAACTATAATACGAAATGCAAAACTTTTTCAGATACCTACCATGATTTGTTTGTGTCAAATGAAGAACCTATCTGGCCCCCAGTCAAAATTTCATCTAACGAAAAAATGTTTACATGGGTAATTTATGTTTTAATTGTTAATCTACATGGCCATATTTTGTGAAGGATTCCGGCAAGTGCGAGACTAGAAAACATTTTTGTCGACACGATTGTTGTCTACTCCAGTCTGAATGATTTTTTTTTTTCATTTTCAGTTGACTGACATTTGTATCGTAAATCAAACATTTTTGAGCAAGCAGATTTATTTTGACTAAAGTACCTATTATACCTACGCTTATAATATGCCGCGAAAAATTCAAGTATTTGGAGGTAGATGGTTGAGATTAAGTGATCAATGGTCCACCATCATGAATTTTACAGTCACATTTAAATATACCGCCATTTTCGGTCAAGAATGTGGCGGCCCAGCCTCCAGTCTCAAACTTACAATCTTTGGATCGCAAAGCCAGATACCAAACCACTAGGCCCCTCAGACCACACCATACAGAATTGCAAAACCCATATCTTCAAGACCCTGAATAAATATTGCTACTGTTTAAATTCTTCTAAATTCTTCGAATAAATTAATTCTGGCTAGTGATTTATTCACTTATTTTTTATTCTCCCACAAAAAAAAATTATAAATGACGTGTTTCGTGCAAAAATGTTTGATTTATGATACAAATGTCATTCAACCGAAAATGAAAAAAAAATCATTCAAACTGGAGTAGACTACAGTCATGTCTATAAACATGTCTTCTATCCTCGCACTAGCACGAAATCCTTCGCAAAATATGACCACGTAGATTAGAAATTAAAATACAAATTTCCCATGTAAATAACATTTTAATTACCTCGTCAATTTATTAATTTTTTAGCGGGTTTTCAAAGAAAACTAGCTCTATTTAAAATTGATGTCAACAAGATGCATAAAATTTAGAATGTTTGATGGATACGAAGGATAAAAATTTTCTCGATTTTGGTTCAAGTTCAATCATTGGTTCTCGGATTATATTCGTTTTCACCACTAAGGGCACTTTATTACACTTCCCTCTGAAACCCAAAATGGGAAATGTTGATTTTTGTTCGTGAGCCGCGATATTTTGTATTTTCAATGGTATCTACAAATGCAAAATTAGACCCGCTGGCGAAATGACAGAGAACACGACCTTCTCAACCTAAAATGACGTCATAAGGAAAATCAGTGCTAGTACCTTGATTGGGTTTCGTTACAGGTCAAAGGTAAGCCAATGCCAATGACACCACAAAGTAAAATTTCACACTGCCAAGTGCAACTGCGGTGATTGACAAATATTCAGCGAATTACGAATATCTACTAACTTAAGTTTATTTCATTTAGCAAATGAGTGATTGATTTGACTACCGGTTTTTTTTTATTTTCCTTTTTCGTTTCTTCAACGTTTTCATTTATTCGTGTGTTTTTCTTTTTTCTTTTAATAATTTAACTCGTACTTATTTAAATTTTTAATTAAAATTCGTATGATTTTTGAAAACTACTTTTCTAGCAGAGGCTGGCTGCCATCTTTTTGTTGTTGTTTCGTTGATAATTTGTTTAAGATTTTTTTATCCCACATTATTTACGTCTGCTTCTTCAGATTTTTAATTATAAGTTTTATTTCTTTAAATCGCTTCTTCGAAACCAGTCGACTGTGTACCTGTACTCATCATTAAGCCTTTTTTTTTTTTTTATGTTACCCATTCGACATTTTCACGCCTCCGTTAATTTAATCGTATACCACAAATACCATTTGTATATTTTGATTATTTCATTTCAGGGTAGCTGATTATTAAAGTAATTTTTATGCGAATATAATTTGTTTTATTTCGTGGCAGACATTCTTCACCGCACAAATGTCAGCAGACATGTTAACGTCGAAAATAAAAATAATGAAATATTATAATAGCGCACTAGTAAGCAAATATTCAGTTGGGTGGGGGAAAAGTGGGTTGTATCAATGATAATTTTTTTATTCGCTTCGCTTTATTTACTCGCTCGATACGAACAATTTTAGGAGGTTTTCGCTCAAAAAATAAAAAAATAACTTGTAATTTTTGACTATTTATGTTGCTTCTGACAATGTCACGTAACCTAGTTTGAAGAAACCAACAAACAAAGCAAAATAACAAAAGGAACAGGGTCACAAAACCTGCATGGCCTAATGTAGGAGAAGACAAAAATAGGAGAAAAAAGGATAAAGACCACACCAGACAGAACATCACATATGGATAGGTGTTTCTGAAATTCTTAGCATTATATTACCATGCTACGAAAACATTGCATGATTGTGGGTAGGTACCATTCCAGTTTATCGATTTTCTTCTAATTTGACAGAAGTTTTTAGTTTGTTGAGCTGATCGAGTCTGCCAAATGTAAAGAAAATCAATAAATAAGAACAGCACCTAAATTCATGCGAAGTTTTTATAACTTGGTAATGCATAATGCTTTGAATTTCAAGAACATCTACCCAAACCACCAGCACATCTACCCCCTCCTACTAATTGTCGTTGAGTTTAAGCTAACATTATTATCAAAAAATTCCCAGTTAAACAGAATAAAAATTCACCGAATTGCATACAAATGTTGATATATTAGCAATCAAGCTCCACAAATATTGTAGTGACTTTGAAAAAATACTATATCTCGATAGTATAACGCAGCATCCAGTTTCCAAAAGTTTGGCCCAAAATTTCCCCTCTGACAGACAAAAATACAAAATTTTTGCTTTCAAGTTAAGAAAAGCTTAACACAACAACCAAATTTGTAGCAAATTGCAAATTCTTTTTAAATAACTACACCTTAGTCGTACAATGTTGCGCAGAAATCGAGCTAAAATCTGTGGAAACGAATTTCTTACTAATTTCAACTATTCCACCACTGATTCGATGTAGTTGGATCAATTTTGTAAACAAAATAGACGAATTTATGCTGAATAATAACTGCTTATTGATTGGATGCCTCAGCCTGGAAAACGTGGCAAGTACAAGATGGCACCTAACAATTTGCACTATAAATTGGCCAAATAGTTTCACATATGGATATGCACGCAATCAATAAAAATAAAACATATTATTATGCTGAACCAGATAACTGACAGCAAGTAAGATTATCAACTGTTGAGAAAATGGATATCAAGTGCCACCTAATATGACTTATCTCTCCTCAGGTATCGACACAACGACCAAAACTTAACTGAAGATGCAAGTCCAAATGTATAGCCCTGTAATGCTACAGTCAACAGTCTGGTACTACCTTCATGACAGATTGTGGTATAATTGTACAGCCAGTAATCTTATATATAATAAAGTTCAAAAGCAATTTTTCTTAGACTATACGTATACCTCGACGGCCAACTTTGAAAAAAAAAAAAGGTTACGTGTGCGTGGCCTATTTGCACCTGACGTTATATTGGCATTTTTCACAAAAAATACACGCAGTTATATGAACTTACGTTAATTTTTTGTGAATTATTCGGTATAAAAATCATTTAGATAGAAAATTTGAAGGGGAATATTTTCAACATCCATAAAATTTTTCACACAGTGGGGTGGTTTGATAAATGAATCCCAAACAACAAATTTTTGTCCATATACTTGACCGCGTGTATTTCTTATAACAATATGCCAATAGTGTCAACCATTTTGGACCCACCTATAATACACGCGTTATATGGGAAGTTAGCCATCCAGGTTATAAAGGACATAATAATTATTATACCTATGTCTATGCAATTTTCTTACATTTATCCACGATTTTTGTAACATTCACAACATTATAATTTGTCGAAAAACTTCATCGCTTTTACTTCACGATTCCTCAGCTTCTATTTGAGCTAAAAAGCTATGTTTAGTTTAGTGATGGAAAGAAGACAAAATTTTCCCGAAATCTCAACCAAAAATAATTTCTGTATCGTCGTTAGTTTTTCAGACATAAACCATAAAAAGATTGTAAGTTAATAAAAAAACTTGCCGATTTTGAACGTATGTTAATTATTTGAAAAACTAATTATTGCAGAAAAAAACTTCCAGCGCTGACCCTTGCTCCGATTTTTTAACGACAAATTAATTTTTACCATTCGTTTGTTACCTAAAAAGATATAATTAGGAGTTGATGGCGGAAGAAATTACGAGAACGAAACAGTCCACTTTTTCACTTATTTTACGATTTTCTTATGGTTTACTTTTGAAAAACTATAACGACGATAAAAAAAAATTAATAATGCGGATTTGAGAAAATTTTCTTCTCCTTTTTCCGACGGCATCAATTTCAACTTTCTCTTTCTAATAGCCGTTAAGGAATTTTGAGGTGCAAATAGGGAAGTTCTTTCTTTTTAAATTGAAATGTTGCAAATATTAAAAAAATTTTCCATAAATAAAACTGGGATTCCAATGGGTAAGAAAGTGTGCTGTTAGATGAAATCAACATAAGGGCGTGGATTCAAAGCCCCACAGCTACTGAAATTTTTTGGAGCTTTTTTCAGTTTTTTTTCTCACTATTCATATAAAAAAAAAAGAATTGAAAAAAAAAAAGTTGAATTAAAGCGTACGAAATATTTATGGTGAGAAGATTGAATCATTAAAAGTACTTAATAAATACAATTTTCTTGAGATTTAATTTTTATCGATTGGATCATATGCACAAATAAACAAAAAAACACACAAGCGTTAGAAAGCTCAGTTTGCCTGTTCGTCCAAAATTCAAAATCTGAAGTTTACTGTTGCAATGAAAGAAGAGTCAAACGTTCCCCGAAACTGTGAGAAAAATATTAGTTTTCTCAGAATTGTGAAAAAACCACTTTTGTAGCCATTTTTTATTCTTCAGTTTTCCCAGTAACTAAAAAATCAGTAAATATCAAAGTCCAGCCAGACCTGGTTTTTTAAGAAGTAAACTTTTTCTATGAACAACTGCGAGCGAAGTCACAGGTTAAAGCCAGTCTGAAATAAAAATCAGTTTAATTGGTGCAGCGATTAAAAGCGTTGCAAATGTAAAGACAAATCAATCAAAAGCTACAATAGAAAGCACAAAGCCAGGCGAGCAACCTGTATCAAACAGAAAATGTAGAAAAAATTATCAAAATAAACAAATATACTCGCATAGTGACTATCCACTTTCAACTATCTATCTAGCACAGTTGTAGCATAGTTGGTGTGGTGGCAATCTGATAACGCAGAGGATTCCGGTATGTATCCATGTCTTAAGCTGCCGAATTTTTCATGAAAATTAAAATTTCAATTTAATAGAAAATCACTTTACATCGAGGTTGCATCATTCATCAATGATAAGCGCTACTTTTCGCCCGCAAAATATGAATGGAAACATTGCCTTTCTGATAACGTATTATGAAAAATAAATAAAATTACATTAGGCCCTAAAATGGCCGTGTGAAAAATCAACAATTATTAGCGCAACAAAATAAACAAAGATAGAGGTAAAACACTCATGCCCATTAAAACCAATAAAAATAATAAATAAATTCACAGTAAACATTAGTAGGTCGTCGTGAATAAAATTGGAAACAGATTAATAAAATAAATAAAATAAAACTAGAGATGACTCAACCTGAAGTGTGAATGACCACGAAAAAATCAGATGGCTATCTCATGTATTCATCTATTTACATTTTCTTGAGCTAAAAGTAAACCAATATTTGATGTGTAAAAATGGACAGCCTATTTTCCAAGGCAGTTGTTTTGTATGTTCGCAGTTTTTCATTTTGACTGTAGCACATATTTTACTGCAATCTATAATTTAACTGGTATTTTTTAAAGACAAGTTCATTTTCATCATCAAATTTAGCTTACAACAAAGTCATTTCGAGTTAAAAAGGAGTGAAAATATTAATTATATGAAAAAAACTCAAATCCATTTTTCAATAATAACTTTTTCCTTATCAATTTTACAGTATATCTAAATACAAAGTCCATGCAAAAATAAAACCCATGAATTTTTTCATAAAAAAGGTTCTTTATATTTTTTTCACAGACTCAGCAGTAACGTTGTCTTCACATGAAGTATGTACTATGCATCTAAGGCGTAATGGTGGATCTACGAATTTTGGGGTGGTTTTAATCTCTTATAATTTTTTTTTTTACAATACTGTACAACTTTTACACATAATAAAGGAGGAAAAAGGCTATACCCCATTAAAGATAAAGAATAATTATGCCTTTGAATCAATTTGACTGATTTTTACATCAGTGGTTGTTTTCCAAGTAGGCTAATAACATTGAATTTTTCCAAATTTATCAGTTTCAAAATTTTTATTTCGCTAAAAAACAAGTTTCTGATTTTATGAAGATGGAAGAAGTATTAAAAACTGCTATTCGGGAGTGCGTTATAATAGTACCGCAGGCCTATCAATTACATGGTTTTTCGTAATTTTATCTCTGCAGTAAATGGAAGAAATGGTAATCAAAAGTTTCGAAAAATGTTCCAAAAATTTTTGTACTGGTATGGCATTTTTCATTTTTCTGTCAATTACTCCTCTCACGTGCAGTAGCAGATCCAGGAGGAATGGGGAAATTTCCCCCTTAAATTCCAAAAGAAGAAAAACAGAAGAAAATGAAAGAGAAAAAAGGAAATAAAATTCAAATTTTTTGAAGATCCAAAAAAAAAGGTCAACTGCTTAAAATTGTTTACATTCTCCCTCC
Source organism: Ericerus pela (assembly GCA_011428145.1). Classification (NCBI taxonomy): domain Eukaryota; kingdom Metazoa; phylum Arthropoda; class Insecta; order Hemiptera; family Coccidae; genus Ericerus; species Ericerus pela. The sequence continues at coordinate 279,106 of WOFM01002262.1, forward strand.
CTGAAAAAAAAAAAAAATAACGCTCTGGATATTCTGCTACTCATTTGCTTATGCTTACATAATTTTATTATAATATATGTCGGTTCCATAATTATCTGATTGATGCACCTCATAAAAAACACATTTTTGTAACATGTGCATGAAATGTTCAAATTCTATTTTGAGTGCAAAACCAAGCACTTAACCGCAACTCCAAGCTGACCACAAACATTTTAAAATGGTCTACATTCATAATAAGTATGTTTAAGCGCTGTCAAAAGAATATTAATTTTGTACTCTCGATTTCTCATTAGAAAGACTAATTATAGAGGAGCTTACATTAAAGAGAAAAGAATTGAGGAAGATTTTACATCAAATGATAGGTATTATATAAGTTTATCGAAAAGAATTTAACACCTTATAATTCTTTTTGAAGATGTTCCATTTCAGAAACCCAGGTACTGAGGTTATCTAGTTTATTGCCCCAATAAATCAGATTCATTTAAATACAATATGAAAAAAACCCGAGACACTTATTGTGACTTTTTAAAATTTGTGTATAATATGATAGTACAGTGGAACCTTAATGTGACAAATCATCATGGGACCAGAAAAATTGTTTGTCATATCAATAATTTGTTATATCCAAGTACCCAGACGAGCATATGAATGTCCAAGGATCAAATTAGGTATCTGTTTGCTATATCTATGTTCATTATATCGAGGTTTTCACAGTACTATTGTGACAGTAGTAATATGATAATGTTGCTAGCTATCACATCAATGTGATAGTGCAGAATATTCTCATACCAGTGACTGACTACCAGAGACATACAACTAAAGAGATCTCCAACGGGTGATCAGAAATGTGACAAACATCTCAACCACCATCATCATCATCATTGTAAATGATTTCTTAACTTCGTTTACTACGCATGTGTCGTAGCCTGATATTGTGTGTGTATTGGTATAGAGATGCCTGTTTTCACCACCAAATATGCACAGATTTGGCTGCGCAGAACATTAAATGAAGTTGACTTTTTATTGATAATGATGACGATGATGATCGAAGATCTTTGTCGCATTTTTATACCACAGCACATATAGAGAGTTGGACATCTCCTTAGCTGTGTGTCTCTGCTGACTACACAGCGATAATTTACTGGCATGAGATCAACTATCCTGATAGACTATATCATAACATACGTGAGACTTTAAGATACCAAAATATGTATAAGAGAGAAAATAGCTATCCAGTTTTTCTTTAAAACATCAGTCTTTGGTTGGGAATCATCCTAATACCACTGCGACTGAACTTTAATAATAACACTAATAGTTAAACAAGACACCTCAGAAGACCATCAATTGAAGAACTAACTAATACATTATCAAAATGATTTGATTAATATTGTAGATAGAAGAGATGTTAATCTGGAACCCAAAATAATAAGTAATTCAAGTAAGTACAAGTACAATACTCTTTGAGAAAAAACAAAACAAAAAACAAACCCAAAAAAACTACAAGCTCTGGTCTTTAGATTTTCATTCTCAAATAATCTATACTTTCATCTATTTTACCATTGAAAATGCTTCTCGAGTCAAATTGTGAAAAAGTTTCAGCCACCCAGTTTTTACCGATGTTTCATGCATAAATTGTATGAGAAGGGGTAAATGAAGACTGTAAAAAAGTGGAAAAAAAAAATAGTAATGAAAAATAAAGTGGAAGTTGTAACTTTGTTTCGTTTTTAACGGAATAAATACAAAAATGAAAGAAAACATAAAATGAACAACTCTTAACTTTTCAATAGGTTTTCTTTATAAAATCTACTTATTACGAATGGTGCAGTGTTAGCCCCCAGGATTGAGGGTGGGTACCTTTTTCATTTCATGACCTCAGGAAAATTTTGGCACCAATAACTTAAATTCATATACTTATACGTATATTGATAGTTAAATATAAGTCAATTTCTTGTTCTCACAGTATAAGTTGCAATTTTTGTCCGATAATCAGGAAATTTGGTACGAACATTTTTACTAAGCCAAGGATCAGACCTATTGATTTTGGTGCGGATCGGCCGGACGGTACTTCCAGTACCGCTATTTTTGTTTTTATATTGGTCATAAAATGCGGAATTTCCGAATAATATGTACGAAATTTGAAACGAATATTTATTTTAATTTACTGTCGCGTGCAACCAATTTTGGTGCGGATCGACCGAATGATACTTCCAGTAAATCTTTTTTTTCTCTCTTTTTTCTAATTTGCATGAACTTTTTTTTTACAAAAATTAACCACATGTTCATTTTTTTTTTTTTTATTTTATTTTATAACAATTATATTTCTATGATTTTATCTGAAATTATATGATCATTTAAGTACAATCATAACATACCATTAACGCATATAAACTTACGAACAATTAATGTGACCATCAAAATTCATAATTCTTTTTCTCAAAAACCTACTTTTTCTATCTACGCTTGTTGCGATGGATTTTTTTTAATTTTTATTCATTTTTAATGCCCTTCTCTCGGTGTTAGAAAATGTGAAACTTGTGAATTTTTGTGTTGCAGAACTTTTGGGAAACATGGAAACCGTCGAAATCTCTAATGCTGAGCATACTCATAAGTAAAATTTTCTTTAATATTTTTTGAAGATTTGTTTTTGAGAAAATCTAATCTATTTTGAACCTTCATTTTTTTACTTTCTTTTTTTTCCCAGACTTTTAAGTAAATATCAACACAACAAAAAAAAGCGTAAATCGTTCTCAAAACGTATTTTCTTTACTACCTACCTACTGCAGTTTGTTTGTTTTTTTTGTTTTTTTTTTGGGGGGGGGAGGAAGTTTTCACTTTAAAACCTGCAATTTATCTCCTCTTCTTTTACTATCTCATAATCCGTCTTTTCTTTCTTTTTCTTGTCCTCTTCAACCTCTACGCAAATATACTATCATACCATTTTTATTGCAGTCTTATATAAGTTTGTTCAAAAATGAAAAAAGAAAAAAAATACATATATATTATAAATGTTATATAAAACTTACGTACAATATATAGCCCAAGTTATACGTCGACTACGTATATAAGAAAAGATGTATTATTTTGAAGAAAAAAAAATCTCTGGATTTGTTGATTCAGCTTTGAGTTTGTTTTTTTTTCTCCTCCATTCGCCATTTTATTATTGTTACCTTACTGTTACCCATTTTTTTGTTATTACCAAAGCCAGTATTTTTTTTTATCTTTCTTCTTTCTTTTTCAAGCAAATACCAGCTTCACGTTTTTTTCATTCTTGCTGTCAGTGGTGGCATTAAATGTTTTCCATTTTCTATACCTTTTTTCAGTTTTGTAGGAGTTCGCGGGGCTATCTTTACCTATGCTCCTTTACTAAAGATTTCACTTCTCTGTCTCTAAATTTAATGTCTCATTCTTTGGTTTTTCCTTATTTTTTTAAGTCAGAAGGGAAAAAGTGTTGTGTACGGTAGTATGGTGTTTTCCCCCTCCCCAAGCATACGCCCTTGGTTAACTCCACTGCAGAATGACTGAGAAAGATGCTGACACATATGGACAGGGGAGAAGAATGAAGACAGGAGTCGAAGAAAGCATAAATTAAATTTTTGAATAAATTCTTCTCAGCCACCTCCGCACTCCTGCGGAACTGTAGGTACACTTCTCAGTCTTAAATTTTTATGGGAAATATAATATTAATTATATTTATTCATTCGTATAATTCAATTATTTGAGAAAAAAAATTGTGATTATTGTCAACAGGCCCGAATTTGAGGTTAAATAATTTTGAATCGTGTACCGTAGGAGTGGGGACAATAGTTTCAAAAGTGACGCTCTTTCTCCCAACAAGCGTTTAGATGGACGCACGTCCTCTATTTTATTCAGTACTCTGTGGGGCTGGGTTGCCCTGGCATTCGAGCCTAATCATGAATAACACTATTCAAATATTTGGCATTTCTTCATTAATTATCGACGAACAAACGTCGTTCTTCCTCAAAATGATTGAAACGTTCGCTTGTAGGTTACGATACAAAGGAAAGGTGTTTACCAAAGTTTTTTGTGTTGCTGTCACGGTTTGCTTCGGTAAGTTTGACCAAGATAAAAATCTTAGCAGCATTTTTTTCTACACAAAATGTGTTTTTTTCTCCTCGCTTTTCGTCAGTTAGTGCCTTACACGCTTGCGAGATCGTTTTTCGAGGAAATTTCGACATCATTTTCCACTTTGAAATCGCATCATGAAAACGCTGTGGCGTGAGTATTGCCTGAAATCGACGTTGCATGGACTGCGTTATGTGGCAGAGGCTGAGAGATCCATCGTCGAAAAGTGAGTTACCTGTTTTTTAACGTTCGAATCGTTTTATGGAACTGTAGGTAGGTACATATTACGTATCTTCGTCGGCTATATGTTTTGTTGCCTGAATTCGAACCCTTAACCATGGTACGATGTGTACTGCCATCTTTTATAAATTTTGCCTTCAAAGGAATGAATACGCAATCTATTCGACACACGCATATGAAAGTTATATAACTGAAACAATGCTAAAAAAAAAAAGTATACAGTCATAGACTTTTTTGCTTCTCTCGATGAGTTTTACAAGACCTATTTTGCTTGTGAAACGATTTTTGGACACCCTGTATACCTACATATAATTATGTCACAGGCAAAGTGTGAAATCGGGCATTTCATGAAATGTTTAAACAGACTGATACTTAGTATTACATATTTCTTCGGCATTTTATGGTTATTTTTATCAGTTTTCATTTAAATGAATATAGCGAATGGTTGTAAAAAACGAAATTGGAAGATACAAGATGTGTTATTTTCAATGTGAAAATGTTGCGGAGTAGCAATGTATCTAATTCACTGATACTAACTAAAATTGAATACAATAAATTGGTAGGAAATGTGTTCCAAATTTTGTCTCTAAAATACCTCCTGATTCTTCCCCACAACTTAGATTTTGAGAACATTAAGCAAGAACATCCATTCCAATCAGTAGGTACTGTGTGACAAGGTCCAATATCGATTTTTTTTCGTATCAATACGTACCTATCAATATTAGAGGGAAAGTATTAATACATACCGATATTTTTTCCTTTCCACATTTTCCATCCATAAGTGATTGCTAATATTTCAACCTTCTTGTAATCTCGAAATTTTGGCAGTAAAACTAAGTAATATTTGGGAAAACATAGAGGAAAAAGCTAATAAAAATTGTCGATATTCCTTTGGAAAATATCGATAATTCAGAGATAATATTGATAAGTATCGATATTTTTCATACCATTATTAGATAAGTGAAGTCCTTTAGATACTAAGGAAAATTAAATTTTTTAAGAGAGAGAAGAAGCCAAAAAAAAAACTGTTTAATATAAACGGTACTTGGGCACTCATTCCACCTTATTAATATTACAATAACCTATTCATTTTATTTGTCAGGTAGGTACTTATTTATTATCGTTTCACACTCTGCCTGTCTGTTGTCGGGCAATTATGAAATGCCTAAGCAAAAATTCTACAAATTTTTCACCATTTTGACATTTCGTCTAAAGTCGCTGGGCATTTCATGAAACAAATCAAAATTACGAAAATTGAAATTTTTCACAGTGGCTCATGAAGCACCTTGTATACGAATATACTTTACAGTCAAAATTAAAAATCTAATATCGTACTGAGTAGTCAAAACTAGATTTGGAAAATGCCATAAGCGTTTCTAGCTCTGTCTTGTTAAAACAAGAAAATAAACAAATAAATAAATTTTTAGTGAAAATTGATAGTGTTAGACAAAACCAGTTACCAAATGTACCAATATTTTTCTTATTAAAAAAAAACAAAAAAACAAAAACAAAAACTAGGCCTAGCTTTAATATATTTAATTTCCAATGTCACTTAGCATTTTTTTTGGGCGGAGTTGGTGGATCGACCAACCCATTGGAATCATCTGAAAAAACCTAAAATGATGGTTTGAATTTATTTTGGCTTTTGACATTTGTATGTTGGTCAGAACCAGAACCGCCCAAAGCATTTCCCATATCTAGTTTTGATTAGTCAGTACTAGATTGGTCAAACATTGTTCCATCTCCTTTTTACACTATAAAAACATGTTGAACAAAATATAGATAACTATCATTCCCAATTCTTGGAATAATAGCTGTCTATATGATACCTACTTCACACGGACAAAACCATCAAATATGCTGACAATGAAGAGTCATCATATTTGGCGAATGTTCCGATGTCACGCTACCTATTTTACGTCGGCCATTTTGAAGACATGACAACAAAATTACAGACACTGTATTCTCTTCTTTTGAAGATGAATTCATTCCTATGTCTCCAGCCAAATGATTAAGTTAAGGTTCATACTAGTTGTTATGGACGTGTACCAGGTTTCAAATATAATAAGTGAAATAAGTATAGTAATAATTAAAATGTAATGTAATAATTGAATTGAGTTAATAAAGAGATAAGACAGAAAGATTTTATCTCATTTGTTGAAATATTCTAAACGTAGAATATCTTCCACAACAAACATCATTTTCCAATTCTAGTTTAGACTGGTCAAAACTAAAAATGACCAAATTCTAGTTTTGACTTTACATATGGCATAGGTACATATATAATTGTATTGTTTTTGAGAAAATATTGCATGTTTTATACAGTTCAGAAAGGGCATCAGCTTTTTTTGAATGAATTCTAGGGAAAATGGTGTTACAGTTAGTGGCGTTGTTGGAGAGTAATTTTTGAGATGGGTTTTTGATGAAATATTTTAGGTAATTTTAGTATTTTTTGGTATAATCTTTAATTGAAAGAAGCTGTCAAACTTGAGATTATTTTTCAAAGGCATGGGAGCAGATTAAAACAGTGTTAGGTCAGTTTTGTCTCTAATATACCCTTCTATTCCTGCGCCACTTAAGGATGTGAACCAAAACCTAAACCAAAACCTAAACCATCAACTGGTAACCATTAACCAATAATTGAATCACAGAACTTTCACAACTGAGACTAAAACCAGTAACAGATTAAAATGTTTATATTTCAATTTCTGAATTTTCAAACAAAATTAAAAGTTTTTTGGAGAAATGAAAGAATATTTTATTTGAGTCATACTTTTTTTAAGCCTGTCATTTTTTAGATCCCAGATTTTGTTATATGATGGATCAATTTGTTCAAACAAATGCTGCAAAATTTATAATTTACAAGTCTCAAAAGATAGCCCCCTTAAAATATGATAATGAGCCTAATTAAGGGGGTTGAAATTTTTATTGTGGAAATCACGATGATTTAATTTGAATCTATGATAATACCGAACTAATTGATGATAAATTGTCCATAATTTACTGATGAAATATCATTCCCTTTTTTGAATTCAGATGAAAGTAACATAACTGCTACTACAAATACATCCACTGATTGTGATTATGATTTTGAATTATTTATTGCAAATACCGGCAGAATGTTTAAAAGGACCAATAATGAAATTAATAATTTTAATATTTTATCAAAAATCAGTGCTGAAATAAATGTGTGGAATACCTTGTCGTGAGAGATATTCTCACCAGAAGGAAATTCAACAGAATTTAAGCGTGTTCAGCCACTTCGTACAAATGTACGGGTAAGCCAGAACCAGACCGAACACTGGCGATTTTAAAGCCAGTTCAGGCGGTTTATATACGGCTTATTCACACACACACAAGCACACGTACATAAGATAATACGTACGTTGGTGAGGGCGGCCAGGTCGTATCATCCCCTATCGTGATAAGAGATGGCTGGCCAGTTCGTGTACGGATCGTGACATTGTTTGGTGATGTCACGATTTGGTACTCGTACATTACCTGCAAGTACGTACAGGTAATTACGATCGAACGTACTTCGTGTGATTTAACGTCATTGAGACGAGTAATTGGCCTGCCCTTTGGGGCGGCGACTGTCGTCGAGAAGTCCGAGCCCCTTCACCTCATACCGTTGAGTCCCCACAAAATGCATACAGAAAAGAGGAAAGACTCGGGTCATCTAAAAATTTTATATAATTCTGGAAATAGAAAAAACACTCTTATCCATTCTTAACTGATATATTAAATGTTTTTATTTCTGTTCGTTTAACTAAAGTTTCAGTGGAGAGACTGTTTTCCAATGTAAATTTTATCCTCAATCCCCTAAGAACCAAGACATCAATAACTCACTAAGAAAATAAGTACTTATTTTATTTGTAAAGACAAATATTACATTAATAAGGGATTTATTTTCCCTAAAAGATCAACTGCGACGTTTGTGGCATTATATGTATATAACTATGTGGACAAACAAACGAGGTAAAAGTATGGTAAGTTTAGCAGTCTTCAAATATTTCCTTGTAATTCTCTTTAAAGAAAATTTTGATTTTCATTGGACATACCAAATTAAACAGGTGACTCTAAGGAATAAAATGAGACTGAAAACAATAATTTTGAGCTCTCAGAAGCTGAAATAATAGAAAAAAAGAGAAAGTTATCTCAATATCACTGATTTTTGGCCTTTTCATTGGTTGATTGTTTGTCCACATAGTACAACTCTTTTTGAGAGTGCCATCCATACTGTGTCATCAAATGTAAAATCCCCCATTGAAAATTGGTTTTGAAATATTTGAATTAATAAATTTTTTCAGTTTTATAATTTAACTTTTTATTGATTTAGTACTTTGTATAGTTTTTATTGTACTTGTACTTTACTGCACTATCTATACTCTGTTTATGCTAAGAAGTGTGTGATATCAGAATCACTTAATGATGTGGTGGCTGGTTGGGGAAAGAGGAAATGATATCGATGCACATTGTTGTACAAAGATGAGCTTCATTTTGTAAATTAAACAAATATCGTGTTTCGAGCAGACAAGTGTGAATATGGTTTATGAGGTCACGCACTTCTTGTTCTTAGCATGAACAGAATATAGTAACTGCACTTGTGCAAATAACCCCTCTCTATACAATGCTAACATTGCTGGCTAATGCGAATTGCAAATTATACATTATTCAAGTAAAAAACAAAAAAAAAATCTGAAACAAAATCGTAAACCAAAACCGAATCATTTTTCAAGTTTAAAACAGAGATCAAAACCTTACTAATAAGTGAAACAGCTCTTCCAACCGAAATCAAAAATTGATAACTTCGGTTCACATCGCTAGCGCCACTGACTGCAGCTGGAGTGACATTTTCCTACAAGGCTTACTAATTTTATCACTAATTTTTGATCAAATGAAAGTAAAAGATAGTAGTGTGAAAGGTAATGAGATTAGTTTTGATTATTCACTAATTACTTACTTCCAGGCATATTTTAAAGCTCATTGTAATATGATCGTATTTTTCATACATGTGTAATGCTTGGCCAAACATGAAATAAATTTCACGTCATTAACCGCAGTAATTATACCTATCTAAAGCAATGACCATAAGATCTTGAAATTATTACTAACTTTTGTGAAAGAAAAATCGCTTGATCCGATTGTTGGCCCGCAAAAGATAACTTTGTAATTTTTTCCAATTTCAACCCAAAAAGGCAAGAACTTGTGTACCTAAATGAAAGTTTTATTAATACCGCGGGACCCAAAAGTCACGCAACCCAAACCTTCAAATGTAAATTTTTGAAAAAAGAGATACAAGGCTGAATCTTGGCACAGTTGCAGAAGTCGGTTACTCAGTTATTCGTGCAAAGTTTCAGCTCTGTATCTGTAATAATCTAACTTTGAGGAATTTTTGATTTTTAATTATAATTTTTTCATGTTTGAAAAATCAATTTTGAAAAATTTTTAATGGTAAAAGTTCTCAAAAAATTCTGAAACCTGGTACAATAATAGAGAATGATTACTTTTAAGAACTTTTTTTATGGTCTATACCATCCTTTCAATACAAATAAAAAAAATTTTTTAATTTCAGAAGTTTTATTTCATTCTCTCCATTGATCCGCACTTTGGTGCAGTACTTCACTTTATGGCAGAATTTTGTCATAACAGTTTCTTTAAAATTATTTGGGTATGCAACTTTTCATACTTCAATGTTTTTTTCTCGATAACACCTGCAACGAGCAGTTATGCAACTTTTTATTCAGTGCGTACAAAAAGTTGCATAATCACATAATTGAGTAACCATTTCCCTATTATTGTCTCGGTTCAAAATTTATTTTTAATTTTTGCAGTTTAAAATTTTTTAATTTGTTTTTTATGCGTACAGATCACTAGGAAAATTCTTAAAAAAAAAAATTGATATAAGAAAGTGAAACTTTACCTGCTTAATCTGGTAATCATCCTCCATTATTGTGACGAGTTTCAGAATTTTTGGAAAACTTTGGGCACTTGAAATTTTTTAAAGTTTGTTTTGCCACAAGTACGAAAATTGATATTAAAAATCAAAAATTACTCAAAATTAGACTACTATAGATACACAGCTAAAATTTTGTATAAATAATCGAGTAACCCACTCCTATAAGAGTGCAAAATTTCATTCCTCTATCTCTATTTTTCAAATTTTTTACATTTGAATGTTTGGGTTGAATGACTTTTGGCTCACTCTATAGTTACGTTGCAATTATTCGCATTTTAGAATGACATGGGCCTGTCTGTTGACGCTGGCAGCCATATTTGTATTTTACCATTTGCTAACCTGTTGGAAGTTATTCGCGGCGGCACCCACCCAAATCACCATCGACAATCCGCGATATCCGGTATCGAAAATCGATTTTCCAGCCGTGACCGTGTGCCCCGTCAACAAAGTGCTCCACTCGAAAGCCATAAAACTGCATCAACGGTACGGTACGTCGTGCGTGCGTGCGTTCGTGCGTGCGTGCGTGCGTATGTCTGCGCACTGTGCGGCGTACGCAATATTTAACGGCGTCTTCGCCTTTTTTTTTTTTTTAAGGCCGCTTAAACCGGCCGCAGTCGAGGGATCTCACATCATCGTCAATAATAAACTGTACTCGGTTGCAGATTTTCGGCCAATGCCACCATAAATGCGACCCAATTTATGAATACGATGCTCGTATTCTCGTTGATGCGCTATCCATTCTACAATCATCCGCTGGAGTTTACGCAGTACGACAGCAGCGACCTCTATCCCTTGAGAAACGAAGACCTCAGCGACATTATGATGGAGGTACGCGCGTGGGTTCGGCGCCCGACCGTCGAATGCGTAGGCAATTTGTCGCGCGTCGCGAGCACTCCGAATGCCCCATTTTTCACTTTAGGCTGCGGTTTGCCCGCAGGTGATGCCCACCATCGACGACGTGTTTACGCATTGCTTTTGGCGCGGAAATAGTCAGGACTGCAACGAGCTTTTGAGACTGCAGCGCACCGAGGAGGGATTTTGTTATTCGTTTAACAGCAAAACAGCCGACCGAACTCTGTACGTAAAATTACCTTCGTCATTCATTCGGTCGTTTGGAAGACGAATATTCAGCTTTTGTTTCGCCGCATCATTCCTTAAGTCGATTATCGACGAAAATGTCATTCGAAGGGTCAAAAAACATGAAACAAGAATTTCTACCCCTTCCCCCCCCCCACCAAAAAAACTACCCATGGACTATGCTAAATATTTTTTTTTTTTTTTTTTTTTTTTGAGTACCTCGACAAACGAACAAAATGACTGAATTTGAGAATTCGACTAATATACAGGATGTCCCAACCATACTTTTCTCCCTTCATTCGCATGATAGAAAAACACTGTTGCGTACGGCAACCCACTTAATTTTTTACGTAAAATAAACGAACAACAATCGCGCACCTGGACACAATATTGTTCTATATGCGCAGTTCACACAAATTTGATTTCAAATGGAGACCTAAATTTTGCATTGAAAATTAGAATTTAGTAAATGTATCTACAAATAGACTGATGTTTTTGGAGTGTAATTAATTCACAAATTGGCGTGTGCTTGGGCAGTATTGCGCGCGGAAAAATGTTTTTGTCTAAAACTCGGGTGATACGGCTTTGAGAAACGGTGCTTTGCAGATAGACATCGGTTTTGAGAGGAAAAAAAAGCGCACATGCTACTTAGCGTACTAATTGCGCTGAATCGCGCGCATTCGTCATATTATATGAATTCTAAACAAAAAGTGCGGAAACGATTATAACCCATTCTGCTGGCAAACGGGGTATTAAAATTGATCTCACAAAAAGGTTAGGGGTGGCCATGATAAAAATTATCCGTTTCATGAGAAAATAAAACCATTGTTACCATTTTCCCATTTCCACCAAATTTTTTTATGTGAAATATACAGGTACTACGTACTTGTGTACTACCATATATGTGTATATAGGTATCACCCAAAATTTGTATTCGTGGTTTTAAAAAAACTACGAAAGTAATCGGCTAAAATTTTTCAGGAAAGATAGTGAGAAGTTTGAAATCTGAACCTTAAAATAAAAATTTTTTTGACAAAATAATGACGTCACAATTTGAAGACAATTTTTCAAAAACGAAATTCGAATTTGGACATTATATTATCCGAATTCGAACTCTTATTCAGATGAAGACATGAAGACAGAAATAAAATCTGATTCTTTTCAGGCAATTATAATACATTTTTTTTCAGCAAACGATTCTTCCAAATTCAGACAACTTCAGACAAATAATTTGTTTCGATCCGACAGACTGGCGGCCTGAGATATATGGGGATGAACACAAATTGAATAGAAGTAAAAACCCATCGACGGACATGAATGCAGCCAACCTTGTTTCGCTTTATCCCTCGCCTTTCTATGCTTTGCTTACGGTTTGCAGTCATATTATATTTTATTATATTTCATTTTATCAGTCATCCACGTGCGTTTAGCCTATTGTATATCGACATGTATATTTTGCTATCTATAATTCTATTGGCTGCACACATATATTAATTCCTCTCGCTTTCTGTACTATCGACATCTCATGTTTGAAGGCAATTAAGCAGACAATAAGTGGGGAAATTTCTCTAACAAGAAGTACTAACTTGTGAAGACGAATTCTAATTTTAATTCACTCTTGTTCTGGCAATACCCGGTACTAGGTTCGTCTTTGCAATTGAGTCCTTCTTGTGTAGGTGGATAGTAGCAGGTCCAAGTCTCAAGTCATACGTTAAAGTCCTCGCGTAGGCAATTTTATTAAGTGTACCATCTAAGGATGTAGATTAACTTCAATCTGATCTACCTTGAAGACAACTAGGATGGTAGTTGGAATTCCAGTTAGGTTCAGTTGAAGACAAAAGACAAATTAGGGATGTTCTTTCATCACAAAGGATCAGTAGTGACGACACACAAATCATTTCTAATTTTGTCAGTTTACATATCACACTTCAAGACGATCTTTTGAAAACACCTGCGAGGTGAAGTATCAGTCATCAAAACGATCAGATGGAGTTCCTAGCATTTGTTAGGAGAGAAATTTGGCGTGTTGAAGACAAATTTAAGACAAGCTTAGTTCAAGATGACTGCTTTGCTCTGTCAATCAAAGCCTGTGTAGAGCCTTCTTTAGCGCATAGTGGATTTGATTTCTTCTATGTTAATTTATTTTCTCACCTCACCCTCACTTTAACCAAAAGCCCCGAGACCTAAAGTTTTATATTAGGAGTTTTTTACACAACACAACCATCACTTATGAAGACAAACAATTAGGTGAAGACACAATAACTTTTTGATGGTTTCCCCTACTTGTTGTCTGCAATAGCTTTTTTTTTACCTTTTTATTTTTCCGCTGTATATTTTGCTTTATTCCGCTTTGTTGACGCTATAATTCTTTTGTAATTATAGTCTTTGACAAAATAATTCTGCTGTTTGTTTTTGCAAGCTTCAAACCTCTTATGGATCAAAACTTTGTTAGGCTCTTCTGTCCGCACCACCCAGCTCATTGCTGATTCATCATATTAATTTGCTGAGATATGAAGACAATTGTAAGCTGTGTTCCACCATGTCCGAAGAAGTTTAATTCAAGTCAAGAAGAATTCAGCCGTAGGATATTGTCAAAATCAAAAAAATAAAATGTCTTGAAAACACAATTCAAGACCCTTCGATTCAGTGTTTTGGCTGCATGATGCTCTAGTTTTAGGACATTGTGACGTCGTTAACATTTAAACACCACAGTACATTAAAGGTTGACTTTATGAGCTCATCGATTTCAAATTACCTCTTGAAACGAGGCAATCGATTTCGGACCCTCAATAGTCCTTATGTAGAAACAGATATGATAAGAGTTTAATTTCTATTGATTGGGTAGTTTCCGAGAAAAATGAAAAACAAAAAGAAATTTCTGGAGAGAAGCAATGTACGTGTATTGCTTGAAGTATCTTTTTCATATTTACGACGCAAGGGTTTATTTTACTATTTTACTTCAAACAGTAAACATGAAATTTCAATAGATTGATGTGTTTGTTGGACATCGATAACGATCGATCGATTATTTTTTGCAATTTTTTGGGTTGTCTGTGGAATTGTAGATGTTTTTTAGCGAAGTATTGCTGCACTAGAGGTTTTTTTTTCACTTTGATTTTCTTACCATGCAAAAGAAGGGAAAAAATTAGGAGATGCACAATAGCTGGTACATCCTTTTCAATAGGTTATATTAATACACTGTCCAAGTTTGCAGAATCGACCCTTAAAATTTTGCCCTCCACTTTGAGAACATCTGTATTTCTGCAGGAATTGTACAGATTAACTTATTTTCAGTAATACGAGTACAAGTCGAACGCCACCATTCATGAACAAAAAAGGCAAATTACAAGCGATACGAAATAACGCAGCAGGAAAAATCACAGGACTGGAATTCATTTTAAAACCGTTGGATCATGAATACCTTCCAGGAGACCGACGTGTAAAAGGTTACAATGTAAGCCAATTAATCATTTCTCAGCTATTGTTTACAAAATAAAAATAAAATAAACAGACCTAATGGTGTCCTGTTAGTAAGTTACACGATGAAACTACTAACAAAATGCCTACGTACAAGAGATATTCTATATTCAGTATGAATATGTACATGTACATAATGTTGCATGGTACTTCTTTAGTAGGAGTAATTTCAAAACGACGAGAATACAGAAATCGATTAATAAACTTTGGTGTTCCATTGTACATACCTGAGAGTACATACCTGACAAAATAATAAAATACTTTTCGTGTTATTATTGTATATAAGATTGCACAGTGTTTTTCAGCAGGGGTTATTTTAAAACATCAGGAATCGGCTCTCATACTTTGGTGTTCGGTGATATTCGTTAAAACAAGTAAAAAAATACCTACGTAAAAGAGATATTCTTTGTTTTGTGCACGTATGTACATGAAATTGCATATCATTTATCAGTAGGAATAATTTTAAAAAAAATAGCTAAACGGGTGGTAAAGAACTAAAATAGTATTAAGCTGCAGTAATCCTTTCAAAAAAATTAGTATGAACTCAGCTCTCGTGCAATATTGACCATATGTTATCGTACAGTTTTTTGCTTGTTTTATCAAGTACTACCTACAGAGTATTAAATATAATATGGTAGAAGACGCATGTTCATCTAAACGCTGCAACAAAAAGCAGCACCGCTTTTAAAGCTATTTGTCCCCATTCCTTTGGTACCGAATTAAAATTTCCTTGTCACTCATTTGGGCTCATGGGCAATAATCAGACGTTTTGTTTTTTTTAAGTAATTTAATAAAATGAATGAATAAGTGTAATTATCAACTTAGAAATCACAATCGACACAAATTTTGTAAATAAAAATGTGACTGAAAATTGTCGTTACCTTAGCGATGGAAGATATTTTTATCGTAAAAGTGGTGCCGTTTTTTGTTTCACATGCGTCCTCTATTATGTATAATATTTTGTGGTACTACTTACCAGCAGCACTTAGCACTGCATCCACAAGAAACGCCTGAAATCCCCCGTTTGCAGCGTTCTCTTTGTTTAGGTGTCCAGCTAAATTCAAATAAAAGTTAATAGCCTGTACGCACTTTTTCTTCTTCGGTTTTACAGATAATAATTCACAACCCAGAGGATTTTCCTGATGTATCCTCCAACCACATGGCAACATTCGAGCAACCTCTTCGAGTATTTCGGATGGGTGTAAAGGCAACCGTCGTCACCACCGACGAATCTTTGTATGACCTGACCAAAGAACAAAGAGGTTGCACTTTGGATGAAGAGAAAAGTCAACATTACTCACCCTCTTTATACGCACGGAGCAGTCAAAACAATTGTTACAGCAGGTGCCGACTGACTGCTATTTATAAAATTTGCAACTGCACTCCGTACTTCTCTCGTCTATTTAGTAAGTAATACACTCATCAAGTACCAATATTTTAATATAATAAGAAAACTGGGACACGCTTGATTTTATAGTATTAAGCCTGCGTCCATCAGCCCCTCCCCTATCCACACGCTTGAAAAGGGCGTGAACCATTTTTTGTTGAAGAAACTAGTACATAGACCTATTTGTAGAAAAAGAGCAATTCTCTAAACTAATTTAGCCTATTTTCTACACTTTTTCTGCTCCTGGCACACAGGGAACAACGTTTGATGCGCGAGTTTGTGTCTCCTGGCATCGTTCGGTTCAAGTTAGCGAATAAAATAATAAAAATGAACTTCGATAGTTTCGTTGTTTGTTCGTAGAGAACCCGCAATAATAATAACCAATCGTGAAATAGTTCGATGGCAATGACGAAATAAGTTGACCTAAGTATTAATTTACTGTGAAATTCGAATATCTGATTTTTGGCTTTGATTTTTATTGAACAACCCTTTTTCAAGTTTTTCGTCATCGAAAAGGTTAGGCCTGTAACTACGAGCTTATTTCAGAATTCACTTATTTCGACACGACAAATGGGTTATGTTACAGAAATGGCAACCTACTGCGGCGTACAACACATCAGATGTCTGGGCATCAACAATGGCGAGTAATTTCATCCCATTCTCTCTCCACACGACTCACTCACACACACACTCACACACACTTTTGAATTAGTTACGGTTTCTTATGTATAGTTTTACAGCGTAACTACCTAGCTCCATATGGAGAAGAAGGATTTCCCGCTTGGAGTTTGCCCATGTACATGAACTGCTCTTGCTTACAACCATGTTCGTTTGTATCGTATCAAACGGAAATTCGTTTCACCTACTCGTAAGTGTAATTTTAATGAAAACTTACGTACCCACGTATTTGAAAGTGTTGAACGAATTATTTTCCCGTTTCTTTTTGCTCCAACAAGCGATACCCACTTACCACCTCCCCCTCCGAACGGAAAACGCAAGAAAAAACACATCAAAAATATTTTTAATTTCAACTCATTTACGCCTACTGAAAAACCATACGCAACTTTATGTACACACGTACACAGAGTGTAGAGTATTTCTTTCACCGTACGTAGTTTTTTTACTTGTTTTTACAAGTGTCACCACCAGCACCGAGTTTGCAGTAAATTGATCGATTCGCCGGACACCCTGTACGATATATATTTTTTTAGCCATGTACGCGTTTATAAAGTCGAAGTCGCGACCCGTTTTCTTCTCAACGGTATAATTTCGGATTATTTTTTCGAATAACATACCTACCTACGTAATTTCTTCTTTTTACTCGGTTTTCTTGCAAACGGGGTATTCAAATTGACCTTACAAAAAAGTTAGGGGTGAGGATGATGACAATTATCCATTTCATAAGAAAAGAAAACTATCTGTACCAGTTTCACATTCTGACATAATTTTATTTTAATGTAGCCTACATTATGTAGGTATATACATATCCACTTATGTACGTATGTATGTATGTATGTATGTATGTATGTATGTACGTAGGTATGTAGGCGTGTATCGCCCAAAATTTTGTATTCATGGTTTTGAGAAAAATACATAACAAACAGGGCTAAAATTTTCATGGAAGGTATCCCTCATATGGGACCAGTCTAATAGAAATTCGGTGTTTATTGGTTCAGTAGTTTTAGAGAAAACCAGCGAACAATAAGTTTCTGGAAAATCAGTTTTTAGCAATAATTGTTGAGATCACCAAACCTCCAATTCTTCTCCCCTCTCACTCTTGCAAACATTCGACTATCTTTTACATCATACTTTCATATTTTTGCTCGGGGCTACACTGTTACACTATTCCGCCTCTCACTCGTTTATCTCCGTACATATTCGTTTATCTTACTCAATCTGTACTCTACTCATATTTCATAGCTCTGCTGTAAATACACACACTTCCGAGACATTACTTCAAGTACTTCTTTATTTCTTTGTGTAATCCGTTTACTTCATAAGTTCACAACCTCTATAATAATTCATCGATAGATCGATATTTTTTGTAATTTTTGTTGAGACCACCAATCCTTCTCCCCTCTCACTCCTGCGAACACACGATTACACAAATACATAATTTATTTATATCTATTCGCGGCTACACCGTTTTACCACTTCCGCCACTCATTCGTTCATTTCCGTTAACATTCGTTTATCACACTTAAATGTACTTTGCTTAAATTAGGTATCTTCTCTAAAATACACTCGTTTCTTGGACGGAACTTCGCTTAAATCTTTCTTTCTTGTTTCATCTCCGGTCCTCATCCTCTATAATTTTTTTTACTTGAAACTTGCAATGAAATATCGATATATCAATACATTTGTTAGATACTGATAAGTATCCATACAAATATCGATTACTATCGATATTATTTTACAGTTTTTTCAAGTAATTAAAACTGAGGTTTTCTGTTGTTTTTTTTCTAATTATAGATGAAAATTGGCAAACTAAGTTTTCTAGTGAAGTATTGCTGCGCTAGAGTTCTTCTTCTTAATTCAAGTTAAATGGTTCTTAATTTTATTAAAACGAGAAAATTATGAATTTAGAATTGCATGGTAAAAAAACCAAAACTCAATTTATAGAAAGTCAATCCCTTCAAAGAAAGCAAAAATGCATTTCTAATGTTACTAAAAGATTATATTTTGCTCAAATAGACATTGTGTAAGAAAAAGAAATCTAGCCGAAAATTAGATCGAAGGTGCATACAAAGAGGGAGTTTACCATTTTTGTCCAGAATCTGCCCATTACCAATTGCCCCAATCAAGAACCCTGCAAGGGGAAACGCGCCCATTTAGCCCGAGCTGTTAGAAAAATTGACCAGCAGTTGTAAAAATTGAAAGACGAGGTGACTTTCTTTTGTTTTTCGGTTCTAGGTTTCTAAATTGTTTTTAGATTTTTTTCCTTACAAATTGTAAATTTAGAAGATTTGCCTCCGTAGTTTTCACGAAATTTTCATTTCAGAGACATACTGTACGGGTCAAATGACACTTTATACATCGATATCATGTACGACGACTTGTTTGCTGTTCGTTATAAACGATTTCTTAAATACAACGCTCTCGATCTTTTGGGTAAGTGAGACCTTGAAACAAGATTTTTTAAACTTCAGGGTGCGGGTGTTGTTAAAATGGTGTAACAAATTATAGAAAGTGTGTGATGTGAAGCTAGAATGCGACAGAGAGAAAAACTGTTGATTCAATCGCATTTGAGTTTGCGATTATAATTTTTGGTGTCGTTTCTAGACGATAGGACGAAGACTGTCACAATTCACTACTCACAAATGATAGTTTTCAAGAAAATGAGGTTTGAAAATTTTTCTAAATTCGTATTTAGCGTTGTACTAAAGGTCAAGTCGTACATTCTTCAAGTCACTTTACTGTATGTACTAAGACACTAAGGTCAAGATAATAGGGCTTCACTTCTGACCCACGGGACCTAACTTTTGGCCTATCCTATACTGAGTCTCCAGGTGATCGACTACCAAACTTCAGTAGTTGGTTGTATTTTTATACGCTTTTATTCTACTCACTCGCAATTCGTTGAAGTACACCTGATGACCAACTTCAGCGCTGCTTTCGCGTGTTGCGACACACGCACACACACACACACACTTATATCCGTTTTTATCAGTTGTTTTTTCAATTTTTGTTTGTTTCTGGCTCGAAAAAAAAAGTTGGAAATTTTATTTTCTCTTTCGCCTTATTTTCTTCTTCAAATTATAAAAGCGTATTTTTCAAAAACTCGTTTTTAACCTAACTTATCTTGATATACAACAAACAAAAAAAGTTATTACAAGTATGGAAGCTATAATGGTTTTTCTGCAGACATTATTGAAGCTTAAAACTTTTATAGCTCTGTCAATATGGAATACAGGCCACATGTTTACCTACCATTCAAGGCAGGTTTTGAGCGAGAATTTGAGATATATTCCTAGGTGCCAAAGAAAAAAAAAAAGGCGTGCGAGTGTCCCCCTCACATATTTAATGTGTAAATATTCAGCTGAAACACGATAAATGTGTATGTGTGCGTACATGTGTCGCGCCGCCAGCTTGCAATGGATTTCTGCTTGAGTGAGTGAGTGTGTGTGTGTGTGTGTGTGTGTGTGTGTGTGTGTGTGTGTGTGTGTTATGTGACAAACAGAATTTGAAACTGGACAGTGCGCTGTACAGTTTTTTCATACAATCTCAACTTTTTTGTATCTAATATTTTTTTACACCTGGGAGGAAGTGAACTAGAGAGCAAGAATGTTTACACATTAAAAAAAAAAAAGGTCTATTTAAAACACAATATTATTAGGTTTTTCAAATTTTACATCTATGAAATACGTAAAAAATTGTTAATTCATACCACAAAAATTTATGAATATTATAAAATGTGATTCTATCTGCCCTCCCAAGAAATAATCCTGAAACCGGAACTGACAACATTATTTTTGTATTCGTCTCATTGATTACTGAACCTACCACTGAATACTGATGTCAGCAGTCGAATTTGAGTTTTAATTCATACTAAAAAAGGCTATGCAACTTTATATACACATGTACACAGAATGTAGCTCGAATGTAGAGTATGTCATTCACTCAGGTATTTTGTTAGGTACTTGTTTTATAATCTTATCAAGTACAACCTAGCGCCGAAGTTTGGATTTCAAATTCCAATTTCTAAAGACGCCATGTTCAATTCTTACGTAATGCATGTGTACTCAAATGACCGACAGAATTCATACAATGCCAATCTACTGTTCGTTTTGGAAGTGTGGTTGCTTTAAATAAAATATTAATAAACAAATTTAAATTAAAACCTGCTTTAAAAAAATAAAAGACCTGAGCACGGGCACGGCCCAATTAATGATGGTTAGTGGTGGCAACTTTTGAGTGGAGGGCGTTGCATAATATGCAACTCCTGAATTTTCACAAACTGACCAATCTTAAAAATCAAAGGGAGAAATTGAGAACAAGACTGATTTTAGAGTGTAAAATTTATGTACAGTTGTCATGGCTCCACCCACAGGTCTCCCACGCAAAGGCAATGCGCCGGAATACTCCTTCTTAGTAGAAGAGACATTGGTGTTGAGGCAATGTCAGTTGTGAGTTGCGAGGCGTGTGAAGACAGGCGTGTGACTCCAACCAACTTTATATGGTCCCTGGACCTTAAACCACACTAATTATAAGCTTCCACCCACTACAACAGTTGCCTCCAAAAAAAGGTAGTAACTCATTCTGGATTATGAACAAGCGGCATAAATCCCTTTTGTAGCTCAGTAGTGAATGTTTTCAATATTTGACTTTGAGGACAAATAGAAATTCAATACTTACTTGTGAAAATAATTTTTATAATCAAACAAAAACTGATGTTATTTGAGCTGCGACAGTCTTCTTCCAGGGGAACTGGGCGATAATTTATTTAAGGAGAGAAAAATAGAAGGAAATACATAATAACTTCGAAGACGAGGACCTTGATTTAGTATTTACGTAGCTCTGCCCAAGAGGCTATCATCGATTTCGCCCTATTATTACAGTATTTTTCACTTTTTTAAATTTTACAGTGTCATTCGGAGGCGTGGCTAGCTTATTTTTGGGTTGTAGCATCGTCAGCATTGCCGAATTGGCGTATTATGCGGTTCGATACCTGCTGTCAGATAGTTGTAAGGATTCGATTCATTGCTCCTCACGAAAAGCTCGCGCCGCCGAGTGGCTCAAAACGTTGTTGAAAATGGATTCCAGACCAAATTTGAAAAATGGTGACCAACCACCGTATCCTTATTTACCTTAGCAAACTGACAAATCATTTTCTACACACTACATTCATTGGGTCTCTCAATGAGTAACAGTTCTAGATTTTTAATTTTGTGCGTGAAATCGACCCTTTTGTTTTATTTCTAATATTCTCGAATACATCATGAAACATTGTGGCTCTAAACGTAAATTACGTGCCCAGTGTAATTTTTCCAGTTTTTTTCTCGAGATTATGCAATAAAAGTTTTGGTAATTATTGTTGGTTGGTCATAAATACGAGATCACTTTTTCTTACTTTTGAATAATTTTAGGAGGTCAGGGAAACTCGATCGGTTATAAATCACTTTCCTACGACTGAAGTATGAAACCGTATTAGATCACAAGAGTATTATTTTTCAAGCTAAAACTTCAGGTAAGTTATTCGAAATTCACTTTTCAAATATTTCAGCACACATACAGGACTCAATTATTTGACAAAAATACCTTCAAATTATTACTGTTGAAAAATTACGCCACGATTAGGAAATGTATGAGCACCTAAAACAAGTTGAATATGCAACTACGTACACTTTTCTGTATACAGGTTGATCTCATTCACATGTAAGGTGTGCTTCTTGTCATATTGGTTCCAGATTGTGGAATCTTCGTTAATTTTATTAATTTTGAAAATATTTATGATTTTCTTTCTTCGTTTTTCATACGAAAATTAGAGGATTTTATTGATTTGCATCTTATTTAGAAAAATGAACCAAGAATAATACCTTTCTCAAAAAATTAATAAATTCGTCGCAGGTCTGTTAAAATCATGAATAATGACAAATCCTTCAATCACATGCATTCACATTTCTCATATTATTTCAAAAAGATAATATTATAATTTTGTAATTTGACACTGTAATTGTACACTCTGTACAGAATTACGGTGTTTCGTGAGTGGCTTTTTAACTACCTATTAGATAAAACTGAGTACGATGAAAAAGAAGTATGCAACATATACGAAAAGTTGCCTATGCGTAACTAAGAGGTTACTCGACTATGGCAAAGTTAGAACACGAAGTACGAAAAGTTGCCTGTGCATGAAATATAGGCGCTATCTAGAAATGAAAAAACACGATGAGTTCGACGGCTAAAGCCCAAAGATGGCGATGTAGAATTGAATTCTACAACTATACGCATATTCTACACGTAGAATATGTAAAGTAAAATATCCAATTTGATGTAAAATATGTAGAATATGGAGAATATGTAGAAAATAATACTGATAAGGTGACAAAGTACGGATAACATTGATAAAGTTTTTAATTTGTATATATTCCACTCGTTTTCTACATATTCTACATATTCTACATCACAAATGTATAATATCGAATTCTATACGTACAATATCATCCCTGCTAAAACCCCAGTGTGGGTCTGCGGGCATTAATGTTATTTTGTATAACTGCAAAAATTTTCAGAAAGACCCCATATTTGAACAATTTTTTCAAATTTAACGATCTATTTGAGCTCTTTTCAGTCCTGGAGTTGGACAGTTTTTTCACATAACCCTTTTTATTATACACGAAAGGTCTAACAATTTTCCCGCTCTCTGGTCAGTTTTTTCCAACTCACAAATTTTAAATTTCAACTTTTTTCAGACTTGTAGCACTTCTAGCTCCTTTAAATCTGAAAATTAGTTATATGATTAAACATAAATTTTTCTCAATCGTACTCGGTTGCACCTGTTGCCAGATGTGCCGATTTTTGTGCAGATTTTGGCCCAAAATTCCGTCACTCAACTTCAAATAGCTAAAGGTAACACCGTCTTTTACATATGATGCCATTGGCCATAACTCATTATTAATGATCCAAAAACGAGATTACGAGAACAGTCGTGATATTCATAAATTTCTAAAGATAAGGAAGTAAATAAAGCTCAACCAAAAGAATGATGGATGAATTTTGTCAAAGTTTAACTGCAAGCTTCACATGAAGATGATATGAACTTCGTTTTCAACTTTTCGTATTCTTCTTGCAAAAACCTTTCATTTGATTCCAATATAAAGGGTGTGCAAATTTGTGCGGATTTTTAATTTTAAACAGTAAAGATTTTTGGAGATTTTGATCTGGCAGCACTGTATCCACATTTCAAATTTGGGGAATCCATCAAGAAACAGAACCACCCAGGGAAATGGTAAAATTTCTTTCCAATCTCGAAGACAAATTGACATCAAAATTCTTTGAACTTTTCAGTAACATCAACTCCATTAACTCTTGTACACGCCTTTTGAACAACACGAAATTTTCCAGGGGAAAAATTAGTACAGTACCGCTCCTCCTTCTCTTCTGAAATTCCTGAAAAATCAAATCAAAATAAAACTCCAGCTAGCTGGCGACAATTGTTCATAATTACCGTTAAAAATTAGGAAATAATATCATAATTTTTTACGTAAGTAGATGCTTCATTTTTCGATTTAGTTTATATTAATGTTTAAAGACTCGTAATGTTTAATTTCTGTTCACACTTTCAAGTCAAATTATTTTTTCTATTTTTTATTTTCAAAGTTGAAAATTTTCCATCAATAAATAAACTGCTATTTATATTATTTTATTGAAAGCGTGAATTATTGTTTTGTGTTCCTTACACATATTTAGTACAGGATTTATCCAATAGAATTCCAATGGATAACTTAAGATAGAAAATAAATTGAATAAATATAAATATATAAATATATAAAGCTCATTTTCAAAACTTAGTAAAAATAAATAATCACAGATTTTTGGCTAGACTACCTAACCAGTCATTTATATGTAAAAATAAAAAAAAATTTTTTATTTGAAAAATTTATCTACCAATAACAACTAAATTTTGAAGTAGAAATCCGTTTCATATAATATCAAAAATTGATAATTTTACCAATATTATGAGTAAAGGAGCAAAAGATCCAAGAAGTTATTATTATATCGGTAACTACAGGGTAACGAGTATTTTTACTTTTTCCTCTAAACGTTCTCAAATAACAGAATAAATCATCCGCATAATTACTTTAGACTTCTAAGGTCACAATTGTGAATGAGAGAAATCAATATCTATCGAAGTGGGTCTACTGCCTTCTTGTTATATATTTTTGTGCAGGTATCTATTATTTATGTATTAAACTAACTATAAAATTAAAAATCTGATAAGAAACTAATCATGTAGGTGCCTACCTATTTGTAAAAGGAAAAACTCTTAATATAATTAGGTGCCTATTTCAGAAGATAGCACACGTATTACATTTTAGTGGATTTTGGGTTGTTAAAAATAAAGCATCATTTTTGACATCCATAATGCCATATACTACCATTTACAATCATGCATAATTATACTGTACAGCTTCGGCACTTAAGGAAGTTAATAATTTCTACTGCTACTGTTTCAATAACGCGTTAACTTTGAGTACAATTCATTCAATGAAAGAAATATTTCTAAAAAGTAAAGAGAAAAACTTCTACTTTTTTGAATGAAAAAAAAAAAGAAATTTTTAAGATTTTGGTATTGCTTCACACAATATACGTGAAGAATTAAATTATTAAGGTATCTTTTTCAAAAGAGATAAATTCAGATACGTATAAAATTACCATAGAACTAAACTGGGTATAAATTTCTTCATCAAATTTTAGGAACACTAAATTTCTCAATACTAAGATTAGAGGAAATGGAGAAAATAGGAGGGTTAAAATGACAAATCATTATACGGGGCCACCGGATTTTATTGGCAAGGTCCACCCACAGACCCGCTCATGAGTTACCTGCAGATGAGCATACTCTCATAAATTAATAGTGTTTTAAAAAATTAATGAGAGATGAACTGAAGAAAAACTGCTAAATAACTCATCTGAAAAAATGTTTTTATTTGATAGCCAAAGATTCAGTCGAGAGCTAGATTATTTTGTAACATTAGCTATTTAAAGGGATAAAATTATAATTATTCTTCCACAAGTGACATACTTGACGGCTGCACATAATTTTGAAGAATATGTGGTCTAAAGAAAAGTAAAATTCTGTCAACTTGACAACAACTTATAATAAATACAACAGCCAAGCAGAAGACGAGGAGAGAAATTCGGTAGGTTGCTAAACAAGATCCCTATGACAAGTACTTGCTGGTTTTGGACGGTGGAAGGTTGGACACCCAAAATGTAGATAAGTCACATTCCCAAGAGACTCATACTGGATATCCCATAAACCACCTCCACAGATCTACAGGGTAATGCGAAAAACATTACCTATACAAATTTAGGACCAATCACTGTCACTGTAAAGTTTTTCAGATACCTCTAAAAATATTGAACCACTAACTCACAAACAAACAATCCCAAGAATTTACGACGTTGAGTTGACTTGTTGAACAATTTACACCTTTTGAAAGGGTCTGTCGTACGTTCCATAATATTGCTCTTTCAGCAAAGTGTTACTTATTTTTAATTAAGGCTTATTCATATCTTCACAATTATGCAGAAAGAAGTTAATACTGATAAAAATTAGGTTAGATTTATGGAAAATTATCGAGTCATCCTATTCCATTTTAAGCCAGTAATTCAAATAAAAACGGGTCGAGTAGGACCCATCAATTCTTAATGATTTTCCACACAATGAGTAGATAATATTTTCTCATATTTTTGTTCTTCACCTCGTAATTTTCACCGTATTTCCAAATTTAAGCCTCAATTATTTTTCCGTTTTTAAATTGGAGGCAAAATCGAGTTCTTCTCCACAAATTTGTTACTTATTTTCATTACCTATGTAAAGTTTTCATCATTATTTGGTTTTTGGATATTCAATAGATAGCGACATAATTATATGCATAAGTCAATAGATCAAATTTTAATTGTAAATTCTTGGAATTTCTTGTTTGTGGTTTGCTCTATTCAGCAATTCAGAATTTTAAATTTATGGAAATTTCTATTAATGTTGCAGTCACACCGATTGGTATTAAATACGAGTAAGCAGCTATATGTAGGTGGGCAATTCTCAGAATAAAAACATTATTTAGACAAATTTTTTTCAAAAGAATTTTTAGCAGATTTTTGAAATGTTTGGATGAAATTGTTGATATACAATTACGTAGAATAGATTAACAAAGTTTTGCACACGGGAACCCCCTGAGGGGTTAGCTAGAGTCTTTTGATAATTTTTTATGTCCACGACGAAGGACAAAGTGCTCACTAAGAAAGACAAATTATGATGATAATGTTTGAACAACAAAATTTAATTGAATTATTTAAGTTTTTTTTTATTTGGTACCTAGCTTCTTTCTCAGAACACTCAACTTTTTAGCATAAAAAATTTTTGTTGGAAAGCTACAGACTTTTAAAAATTTTTATGTCTATAACAAAGGACAAAATGAAATTATGGTATCATTATAGTATAAGCAACCAAATTTATACGAATAACAATGAAAAAATAAACTATTCAGTAGCTTCCATATCGCAGCACTAAATTTTTTATGCTTTGACTGAGTAACTAAAAACTAAAGACAAATTTTTGGTTAAATTTTCACATTGCCACGACAAAATATAAAACTATTCATTCACGACCATAGACAAAATTGGTATAAAACTTAGTACTGTTATTAAAGACGGCGTTTTTATTTAAATTCAAATGCAGTACTTCAATAAACTAAACTTATATTTTTGAATGCCAAATTTTCATTTTTCTGAGTTCATCAGAAACAGAGAATCAATCATTCACAACGATGAACAAAGAACAAAATATGGTAGTCATTTTTTACAGTAAATATGACAGGAGGGGGTCAATTTTGACTAAAATTTCATTTTTATCTGTGAACCTTATTCATACGATTGAAACACAATGGTACGACCAGGGTTGAGCAGGATTCGAATCCTTTTGGAATCGACTACAAATTCGAATCATGAAATCTTAAATTCGGATTCGTAAACTGATTCGATTCAAAAATTTTTGCAGGATTTGTGATTCGAATCCATTTTTTATTTTACAAGAAAGAAGGATTCGCCACTCGAATCCACAAAAATGAACCTCACAAATCACGAATCCATTTTTTTTTTCTGTGTCATCATCAAATTATTAAATCATTCTAATAATTTGACTTAGTTTGACTGTTTGACTTTGTGAAAATTTTATAAAATTTTAACGAGAACTTAGAAAGTAAAAGTAAAATTTTATAATGGATATACAAGTCCTTCAAATTTTCAATAATATAATAATAAGTTTGCAATCTGCCTCAGAAGTCCTATTTAAATTTTCGTGATATTTAATAAATGAATTCGAAGAAGAATTCAAAAAATTTCGAATACCAATCCTTTTTAAACCCAAGGATTCGGATTCGTGAATCAAATCATTTTTTCCTGGATTTTGTCCGACGTTGGGTACGACTGATTGAAGAAAAAAAAATTAAGCACTGGGGATGGTTTTTTGGGATGCCACAAAATTACCACTGCTACAGCGATGGACAGAAAACTGTGTTACAACAAGACTTAAAACACCTCTAGGGAGAGCAAGCGTGCATTGTAATTGAAAATTATTATTATCCCTATGTAGGCCGTACTTATACTCTGAAAAACTTTCACCTAGATAATTTTTTACTAACTTGTAATAGGAATTGTGAAACATACTTGGGAAGTTTCAAATCATGACTGTGTACTGACACGGCGATGGACATTTTGGCATAAAAAATATAATTTATTTCTTCTGAAATAGGTTGCGGAATATTTATCATATTTCATTTTTGTAGAGGAAGTTATTCCATACATAACAAAAAAAATTTCTCGATCGTTTACCCCTAGTGTAATATTTGCCCTGCACAAGAATATATCGACTTATTCTGAGAATCACCCAGGCGTGCGTTCAGAATGAACACCCGGGTAACAAGTAAAACAATACAACCATTCAGAATGAACTGATTGTTTTAACAGGGTAAGGTAAGTTTTATCCCGGTAAATAGTGGGTGAAACGTTATCCCAACGATTTTGATTGTTGACGCGGTATTATTTTGATAACAACGTGAAATATTTGATAACAATCTATATTGTGTTTTAATTATTTACTTTAACATTCGAAGAAATCGTTGTTCGTTCTGAATCGGGTAAACTTGAGGTAAAATTTTAACTTTATCCCAACAACCATTGGTTGGGTTGGTTGTTCATTCTGAATAGGCCCCAGGTACCTACATGTGAGCAACATTTTTCAAATCACCCAATGAACTTGTGAGAACGATTCAGAAAGTGGTTCACTTACGGGACACAGCACACAGCCCTACAAAAACGTTCTACTTTGAGCCAGGCATAATACTGAGATGCCCGACCTATAATTTTTTCCCTCATAATTACTTTTCCCGTCACAGCTCCCCTGTTTTTTTTCTCGAAATATCTTTCCTCCTTGCGGCAAATACGCTAGCCGAATTACCCTTTTTTTTACAATAATTTTTTCTCCTCAGCTCACAAATTACTTTCGAATTGTCGCTTACGTATTTTGTTAAAATAATATTACATTTTGCTACGTATTTTCTCTCGTACGCGGCTAGGCTACACAGTTTAGACTTGTTTAGCCTGTCCGTCTTTTTATTATTTGCCGCTTAGCCTAGCCGCAACTTACGCTCAATTGTACAATAGCCTATGCTATATTCTCATAGCTGCTTGCCTAACTTTTGGCGGTCCGTTTGGTTGCTCGCCTAACGGACCAAAAAAGTCGTTAAATTCAAACTATTGCAGCGGCCGAAATATTTTATCTTTTTACACAGGTGATTGGCTGTAATTTTAAAGTGTGAGAATGTACGAGGCGATGCAATTGGTGGTGAGTTCTGGGGGGAATTTCTCTCGATGCCTGGCGCAATCCTTATAGTTTTAGCCTACAGTTAGTTGAATTTTAGCAGTCGGATCGCGCCGTGTAGAGGTTTTTGCCTCGAAAGTGTTTTTTTTTCGGCCACTAAATTTTCAATTCGAAATTAGAAAACTTACTCGGAGGGGCCTGCCCTCACCGTTTAATGTTACCATAATAAATCGCGAATTGTGTGTATAAAATTTTCCTTGATTCCAAGATTTCATGCCTATTTTTGGAGGTCACGAAATATTTGAAATTTGACACTTTTCTTGTAATTTTGTCCATTAGGGTGGCCAATTCGTAAGTCTTTTTGTGTCAATCGAAATTAAAAATACTTGACCTTCAAGGTCAAATTCGAATTCTGCTCAAATCAAAATTCAAAAAAGGCCACAGAGGGGTGCAGAAACCGCACCTCCACAGTGGACCTGCCTTCAACCAGATAGAGCAGCGGAAGCAGAGAAGAGGATCCAGTTAGTTGCATATTATTTCAACTTTTTGCTGTTTTTGCCTGTACCAGTGTTTGTCAGCGGGGCTACAACAGCCGGGGCGACGAGAGGCATTCCAGAACCACACCACCTGACTTTGCATCGTCTCAAGGCCGCTGCGGAACTGTCACGGAGGATCAGTAAATATATGGTTTTTTATTACTCTGTTTCGGTCACTCTTTTCTTGGGAATCAAAATTAAAATGATAGCCTAATAATCAGGCATGTGGTGGGAGGGGGGTGGTTGGTTATTCTGGACTTTGAGATGTCAGTTCTGAAATGGTGAATTTTCCTTTTTCCTCCTTTTTGTCTATTCCTACACTTGGTCATGCAGGAGTTCCTATACTCTACCTGCCTTTCTGTTGGCTCTCTTTTTTTTTGTTTGTTTGGTTTTTGTGATTTTTTCGGACGTCACAATACGAATAAATATACTTTTGGTTATTATCTCGACGCGTTTATAAAATTCGTGTTACAAATTCACGACTACGACAATCTACAATAAATTGCGAATAATAGGTTTTGTGGAGTGGTAATTGGTAACTTGTGGGGGTACTAATGTATCGACCAATATCATTTTAAAACAACGATGGCGTACACAATAATTATATGTATATTAGGTCTTCGCGTGAAATAGGATGTAACTCCGACATACGAGCGAATCGCAGTAACTGGTAGCTGTAAGCCGCCTCCGTAGGTATATGTTAGCAAAAACAATGCAACTCTCCATCCGTTACAAATGGACGCGTCCCAGCTTCGTATAAGCCTCGATACACTTTTGGATGCGCGCAAATCCGGTCGAATAAATACACGACGAGGAATTACGGGCGGCGGATAGCTTCGGATACCGAAGAAAAATTCGTATCCAGCCGATAAATGGGTAATGCTGGGTGTGGACTCGGTGGCTACAGTTAACGAGCGCAAACGTCTACGGATAGGTAGGTAAGGTACTTCGGTTCGAAATTCGTCCTTCACGCAGGACTATTCGACATAATCGGCGTTTTGTCCTGTTTCAACAATACTCTACCCAAAACGTTGATGCCGATCGCTCCGACTGGAGCGGTTGTTAGAATCGAAAGCACGGCAATCATTAATGTGATTTCGCCGTAGTACAAGTTCATCGCATCTGGATTCTCATCACTCTTCACACGATCCAAAGCCAAAGATCCGAGTGCAGCCTGTCCGAAACGCAGACGGAGAACACATTAGTACGCAACGGTGACAGATATATGTATATATTTTCAACTATAGATAGGCAAGTCTAAATGCATGCTAACCTTTAACTACATAGTACTGGACTAGAAGAGCTCCATAAGACCAATATATACTTTTTAATGTTAAGACATACCGGCGAAAAATTGGTCAGCCCACGTTTTGCCTGAGTTCATCAACTTAGAATACGTTTGATAAAGACGTCCCTTAAATTCACAAGGATCAAGGTCGTAGCGAAAAGCTTTTTTGGGAGGGGAGGAAAATTAAAATTGCCAACTAAAATTTTTAAAATTACCAACTGTTAAAAAAAAAAAACACCTAACACACTCGTACATTTTGTCCTTTTTTTTCACTTAGGCGCAATTTTTCCAATTAAGAAACAACTTGTACAATTTTACTAACTGACGAAAACTTTTGGGGGAGCCTCCTCATCCCCCCTTAGCTATGTCCCTGACAATGATAGCGCACGTAAGCACAAAACAAAGTACGTCAAAGGGTACGCTCTGGTTGCCTATTTAGCGCCGGCATGTCTAACCAGAAATCATCATCCTTTACTGGTCTAATACTATACATATAGTCAAAGAAACCAACTGAATACTGATGACTAGGAGACGCGCAAATAGTATCTATAGGATAGCGGATCCAGGATTTTATAAAAGGCGAGGGCCAAATTCTAAAACTCAATTTTTGCCTCTCTAATCACTCATATCCATATCCCTACTCCCCGATAACAAATATCTACCAGACAACTTTTTCCTCATACGCACCTTTAGAAGGCGGCTCAGTGAGACCATTTTATGATGGCAATAAATGAACAATTTTCAGACCGTGCTTACAATAAAATGAACGGTCTCCCATTCTCCGACACACATTTTTAATGGGAGACGAGATGGGAATTGAACTTAAAAATCTCCTCCAATACAGCAACGAAACTAAGATAAAACTTCCGGGGGAGGCGGCTTCAAGATTTCGTCACGTTTCTTAAAATTTCAATGAGTAGAAATCATTATATTTCCCAAATTTATGCTTCATTTCGGAAATAAACATCGGTACTTTTGAATTTTTTCGGGTGGAAAAGTCTTTATACATTTTCTGGGAGGTTTGGCCTCCATGTTTCGCTTCTGCTTCCATGCAGCCTCTTAAGTAAGTTTTAAACTTAATTTTACTTTTAATTTACTGTCTCGTTAAACTTCCGGTTTCTATTTATGCAAATGTGAATAGGATCTTAATCTGGCATTTTCAGTCAAAATCAAGCCTAAAAAAACTCTAAGGCAGCAGCAGCTCCGTTAGAAAAAGTAGGTTTTCGTAAAGTGTAAAATTTGATAGTCACAAAGAAGTTATTGATAGAGCGTAATAAATATTTGTTCTGAATTACGTTCCTATTGGTCCAAAATTAATCATTTTATATGCGAAATAAAAACGAAAATAGTGTTACCAGAAGTACCGTGCGACCGATCCCCACCAAAATTTATAGCAAGTTGTAATATTTGTTACGAATTTCGCAGCTATTGATCGAAAACTGATAATTTTATACCCAAAATAAAAACGAAAATAGCCCTACCGGAAGTACTCTACGTCCAATCCGCAACAAAATGGCTGAGCACTAATGATTACTCCAAATTTCATGACTATCGGATAAAAACTGCGCCTTATACCGTGGTAACAAGAATTTGGCTTTATATATATATATGACTTTGAGTTATTAGTCCCAAAATTTTCCTTGAGTTATAAAACGAAAAACGTACCAAACCCAACCGCCGATCGTTCCACTCCACGATTAGAATATTTTTAAATCAAGATAATAGGTCTAATTACCGCGATGATATATTGAATAGTTTTTTAGGTCGCATTCAGGGGTAGAAAAAAGGTGCGAACGGGGAACAGGCTTCATCAACGTTTTCACGAATGCAGCCAGAATACTTTACACATCCTCAATGAGTAGATCTACGCGAAATCGATGATGAACGTAACACTATTTAGATAGTTTAACTAAGGTTTAACCAACGTCACCTGAACCGTGGCTTTTGGTAGCCAAGCGACATTAATGAACATCATTTCTTTGTAAGTAACATCGGCAGTCATTAATACAGCAGTGCAGGCAATTGTTCGAGCCTATAAAACATCAAAATAGTATGTCATATAGGTTCGATCAATATTGGAGTTCTACTAATTTGACGCTATCGTACCACTAATCCGCCAGCGATCACAATCGACCCATTCATTACCACCCTCCAGTTCAGCACACTGAAATCAATTTCCGCACCGATCAAACCAAATAGCGCTGGTTGCAGCAGAATCCACAATGAATCAAAAATATCTCTAACTGGATTCTGAAAAAAATAAAAATGGGTACGATAGATCACACCAGACCGGGAAACTGTAAGAAAACAGACTTACACATAGGCCTAGGTTATGCCTACTGTAAACACAAAATGAAAAATACACACGTAAGAAGGAGACCAGCCTTGCCATTTCCAGCAAATGCAAGCTATAAATGCTGAAACGATACACGCCAGCGGTCCGATGCCATCGTATCCAACCAAAGGACTGCCCAAGACGAAAAATAAACCACCTCCTCCGATCATGAACACTCGTTTAGCTACCACGTGTTTCTGCAACCATAAATTAATACTCAGTATGAACAATTCAGAGATAAAAAACATGACATCATTTTGGAAAAGAATGAAAAATACGATAAATTTAAAGATGACTTGGGTGTGGGAAGCCTTTCGGTGCTTAGAAATGTTTCTAATCGTAGAAATTAAGGTAAAAACCAAATATAAGGTGCTCAAGCTTCGCGTCATACGAAGTTTGAAATATGGGTCATCATCACGGTGTCTATCTTGCATGAATTGATTTCAGATTTGGCACACAGACTCACACGAATGCCTATAGTAACCTTAGCCAAAAATATTTGCGACAATTCGATCGTTTCGCCTCGATTGAGCATTAAACTTTCGATGACGAAACTACGTATTTTACTCATTTAAACACAACATGCGACTAAACGGACGTTTTTGGAGGGATAACTGGTTGGGAAATAGGGGAGAGTTGTACTTTTGAATCCCATCTGTGCTTTGATACTTCATTCTTGAAATTGATTTTTTTTTTTAAACCTGTTCGGCTGAAAGTTAGTTCCCAGTTGTGCTTTAAAGTTGTAGTGTTAGTTATGAAAAACGCAAAAATTTGAAGCTTGGAGTTTTAGTTGTGGATCATTTTTGTTGAAAGTTAGTTCTTAGTCGTGCTTCAGGGTAGTAGTGTGAATTCTGAGAAGTGAAAACTCTAAAAACTAGGAGCTGTAATGAAGTTCCAAAGTTCTCACCAAAAGTTTCTATTGTGGACCAGCTTAGTTGAAAGTTGGTTTCTAGTTCGGCTTTAGAGTTGCAGTGTGAGTTCTGAGAAGTGAAAACTCATAAAACTAGGAGCTGTAAACAAGTTGGAAATTTTTCATTAAAAATTTTAGTTGTGGACCTGTTCTGTAGAGAGTTAGTTCACAGTTCTACTATAGGGTTATAGTGTGAATTCTGAGATTCCAAAATTTCAAAAACTAGGAGCTAAAGCCTAATTAAGTTCAAAAGTTTTCACTAAAAGTTAAATTTTGTTTTAATCTTCGATTTTTTTTGATTTTTTAAATGAATAGTGATGTTAGTTTTGGGCCATCCAAAGGACGGATAATATTTGCTAATTTTAATTTTAATAAAATTTCAGAACAAAATGGAGAATGGAGTAATCGAAGCTAGAATGAAAATGCAGAACATTGGATATACTCACTCGGCTTAAAAAATTAAAATTAAAATACGCGGGACACCGTCTTAGCCAGACAGAAGGAGAAGAATAGCAAAAATAAGCGACAAAGTGAACGCCTTATACCCAAAAGAGAGGACAAAGAGTCTTTCATAGCATATTTCTTCCACAATTAATCAGAAAAAACCTATTCACAAAAATTTTAACACAGGTTCACTTTAATATTCCGTGTGATTCGTGAGTAATTCCTAAAACCTGAAATATCGATACAACCGTCTACGACTAAGAAAAAACTTCCTCTAAACATACCCTGTTATAATATATTTCTTCAGAATTGAGATAGCCAGAGAAGAGAATTTCTTAATAGCCCCTTCACTTAATGCATATGCAATTTTTCATACCTTAGTGTTTTGAAACTGTTTCACGAAAACTTTTTTTTTTGTCTAGAATAATGAGCGAAACAATTCCTCCATTCTCCGACCATATTTCTCAAATTAGCCAATTTATAGGAAAATTCCAAATTTTTATTTATTTGCAGCCCCTCTTTCTACCAAAATTTTGAAAATAAATTTTGAGAAGGTAAGCCATGTCACAAGGGTTAAGAGTTAGTTTTTTCTTAATCGTGCTCGGCTGTATCCTTATTTTAGATTTTAGAAACTATTCAAGAATCGTCCAGTATAAGAGACAAAAAAAGTTTTTATCTGAATTTGTTCACTTTAGTCATTCTGCAGCAGTTGTTTTTTGCGCTGCGATCAAGTTTACTACAGAAAAAATTTTTATTGGGTTACGTAATATTTTCAGATAATGATGGTAAAATGTTTTCAACAACTAAGTGTGGAAACAAAAATCCAATAAAGTAAGCACTTCTAGTTCTAGACATCATCACTGGTAAAGTTAGTTGTGTGATGTGGTCCATCATACTTGAAGGGTTCTGCATTTAATTTCCAGCCAGTGAGCCACGGTTCCGCGTGACCTTCCGATAGTGATTGAACTATGAACATGCGCGAAAAGTAAGAGCCATCTCACATCATACGACAAAGACAAACAACTTGTAAACAAACCTTCCTCCCAACAACAATGGATGCACGAATGTGGTATATTAGACTCCAATAGAGCAGCACATAAGTAGAATGTACTTCTATTGCACGGTTCTATGCTGAGCTTTTTCACCTCTACATACACACCATGTCTAGATGCTTTCACCCTCAATGTTGGATTGTATTATTGCCTTCTACCACTATGACACTAGGAACAGAATTCGAAGGAATCATGACCCAACAAAATATGAAAGAAAATCCAGCCCTGAATGCTGATGATCGGAATGTTCGGAATGTTGGCTGTGAAATGTGGTTCTTCGTTTCTCTGCTAAAAATCTTCAATGAGATCTTAGAGAGACTAAGCCATAAAAACGTTGGCTGGAAAAAAATTTTTCAACTTAAAAATTAGCGAAAGAAATGTTTACTGAAATTCTCAAAAGATTTCGTCTTAAAGGACAAATCTTTCTCCCAAATTTCATGTATTTCTGCTCAAAGGATGGATTTTCTTAACCAACCCAGCTACAACCCTTTGGAGAATTTCTCTATCTATCTCATGTGGTATTAATATCGACAAGAATAATTTATTTAGGTAGGTACCTAAAAGTACCCACTGAAGAGATAGTTAAACAATTGATTTAGATGGTTTCAAAACGTTCCGAGGCACAATCATCGATTAAAAACGTTCCATTTTAATTATATGAAAGAAGCAAGGATTGGTTGGGATGACGTTGACTCCGAGGTATTGCAATAAAAATACCAGTCTGTACAATCTGTGCTCAAGTAGTGAACGATATTTCATGTTAATTAGGAGAAATTTCCAAGTCACGTACGTCCATAGGATGAGGCAACCACGCGGACAAAACTCCCCAAGCCACGCCGAAAATCAGTCCGACCACCACTTCAATAGGTCCGTGAAGAATTTTTTGCCATAAATTACCTGCAAGAATAAATGAAAACTATACCACTTTCAATAATTTGGAAAATAAATCGCCAATCAGCACTGAGAAAGCAATAAGCTACCTTAATTATCCGAGTACAAAAATCGTCTTATTTACCTTCATTGAATATCATTCCGAAGAATATTCCGTATCCGGAAATGGCAACTATATCATCGAAACTGGCAGCCGCTATGACTATAGTAGAGATTTTATTGTCCGCATCGTAGCCATTTTTCTGTAGTTTAAGCAGAGCCGGGACAACTATAGCGGGAGTTACCGCACCCATTACGAAACTGCATACAATTGGCAGAAAAAATAAATCCATTAGTTCCTAACATTAAATCAAGAATGAAGTCAAGGAGCATGAGAGAGCATGAGAGCTGTGGAGCATGCCCCACAGACTTTTTTCATTAGCTGAAACAGGAAATGAGAAACTGTGGTTATCGACGGTAGAGAGGGGTAAAACAAAAATCAGACAGTGGTTAGTTCGTGTATCAGTAGAGAGCAGACTTCATTTTGGGGTTTTCTGTCATCTCTGTAATCAATTATTGATTTATCAACATGAAAAATTTTTCTAATTGGAATAACGAATTAGATCTAATACTCAGATCTGGAGAATGCATACCTAGAAGCACAAAACATAAAAGTATTCTCTCATAAACTTAAAAAAAAAATTAATTGACATAAAAAATTCGTACCCACGAAGCAGTGTGGTAAATTGCAATACGTTTATTGCCCATAAACCGTACATACATCAAAACTTAATATTAATTACGTACAGGTATCTAATTTCGATGACTCGCATGTTCGTATTTTTCATATTATCACCTCAAAGTAGGCTGTGGGGCTTGTAGGAAGTGAGAAAAATTGAAAATTATATTTAAGTACTCTTTAATAAAGGTGAGTACCACAAAAAATAAATTTGTTGATTTTGAAAATATATTTAATTTTCCAGTAATATTTAAATTAAATGTCTGACATACAACATTTTCTTGCTGACGGTCTCCACATTTAGTCACGAAACTGCGTAATATCAACTTTATAACAATAAGGGCATACAGTGATTATAGCTGGTAGAAAGATTCAAATAGGTCAAAGAAAGTGAGGGGGTATTGTGGGGGCCAGGGGCTGGTCACGTTGGTCTTTGAAGGTAAGAAGTTGGTTTTCACATTTCACCTACGTCATTGACCCCGTCTCCATCACGAACCTATCAAGACCCACTTTCTCGTATCTAGTTGAGAAATATACTTGTCAGATGGCGTTATTTGGAAATTAAATCGCATATAGTTGTTAGCATTATCGATCGGATAACTATCTGACAAATTTACTGGAGACTGAGAAAGTGGGCCTAAGTTAAACAATAGGATCAATGGTTGGTAAATGGGGCAATGCACCGCACTTACCCAATTAACATACCCCACGTCCAAGGAATGTCCAGAATGAGCTTGCAGAAAGCTGCCACTCCAACTGCTTCCACAATGCAAGGAATGAATGA
Organism: Ericerus pela; assembly: GCA_011428145.1. NCBI lineage: Eukaryota > Metazoa > Arthropoda > Insecta > Hemiptera > Coccidae > Ericerus > Ericerus pela. The sequence goes on from WOFM01002262.1 coordinate 317,830, forward strand.
AAGCTCTAATACGATTATACTCAGCTTACGCAACGATTTTGCGTCCAATTCAAGTCCAGCTGTTATTAAAATGCACGTCAATGCTATTTGTCTGGAAGAAATGAAGGAAAATTAATTCAAATTACCGCATGCGCTCACACGGCGGTTGTTTTAAAAGTCATCGAAGCGAAGATGAATTTTTTTTCGTTATCTTATTTCTCTTCCCATGACTGTTCAGCCACTTTTCATTGTAAACATCGACTGTCCTTTCACTATTTCAATTAGAGAAAAAATAAAATGCTTTATCAAAAAATTTGTTATTTATTTTCACTTAACAGAGTTCCCCACAATATTTGGTTCTTAGATGTTTATTATATACCTATTCATAATCAATGGGCAGCCTTAAAATTAGAAATACAATTGGAATTTCGTTCTCGCGCGAGTAGTCCTATTTGCGATTTAGAATTTTAGGTGGTTCGGTGGTTTCTTTCTAATTAATTTTACAGCCACGGCAACTGGTAGTCTAATAAATAATTATGTACTTGTATAAGTAATATTTTTCAAACTACCCCACAGATCTGTGGACATGGCCTAAGGATAACGTTTTCATATGATTGAAAGTGCTGCGTTCAGTTGTGACGAATTAGTCCATCCGCCGGATAACAATTTAAATTGTTTTTCATTTTAAGACGTGACACTCGAATTCTCACCATCAATATACGAAGATGGTCAGAGAAAATCGATAAGTCGAAGACAATTCGAAAAATCCCTCGGCCCAGAGAATAAAACGCAAAAAACAAAAACAAAAATGGATACTTGCCTGGCAACAGATACGATATCGGAATAGACGCCGGCGTGTTTTGGTTCGAAGTACAAACCAATATTTCTGATAAAAATGCCGCTGACCAGCATACCCAGCAGGCTAGGAAGTCCGAGTAACTTGAAGAGGTCACCGGTGGCGTACGAAGTGGCCAACAGAATTATCAAAGTCAAAAGTTTTCCACCGGGCATCACTTCGTCGCGTATGAGGGTGAATAAAATACCCCAAACCACGAACAGGCAAAAGAATGAAGAGAGCAGTCGCAACCAAACGTAATTCTCTCCGCCACATGGTTGGCTCAGTTTCTCTCGTCGTTTTATTCTGCAAACAACAGAAGATAAACCAAACGTTAAAAACGGTGAATCAAAGTTACAACCGCAATAATGTAAGGGGCCCTACCAAAAGTATGCGCCAAAATCTGCCACAGGTAGGTAAGTAATTAACCTGGAACATGTTTTTGCGATGGGCTTCGTGAATTTTGGCGTAAAAAAGTAAGAAACTGATGTGACATCACGAAACAATCCGCTATATTAGCACAGTGACAAAACCAAGACAGTCAAAGAACATCGGATACCCGGGTAACCGGTTCCAAATGTACTGAAAACGGAGAACAATTGGAATCGGAGAACCGAAGGAGTCGGAAAACTCGGATATTTCTGTACCACAAAGCGACTGAAGTATTTTCAAGTAGGTTTTCTACGAAAATCTTCTGGTTAATAAAATTTAGATTTCTTGAAACGACCAGGGGTACATTTTGCGTTTCATAACACAAAAAAATTTTTGCATCAAGAAGTCAAATTCATATAATATATCGTGTAAAGAAGAATTTGAATAACCTATGTATTCGGGATAAACGACTCGGTATTGGTACTTTTCCCAAGGTCCCGGTCCCGGTCCCAGTCCCATCGTTCCACTGAATGCAATAGTTGTAAGAGCGCTACAGCCGTATCCATGGAGGGCTTTTGGGTATCAAATCCCTCCAAGACTCGTAAAAAAAAAAAAAAAAAAACTTAATTAACACATGTTCTAGAACACAAAATATACTTCAAAATATTTTTTTCTTAGTTTGTAACCCCTTTTCGAATAAAATACTACATATGACACTGAGAAGACCCATCAATTTACTCCCCCATGCCCGAAATTTCTCTCTGAGACCCTCGGTAGCCACTCAACGTTATTATGAATAACTTTTAAACACATTACTTAATGTTTTTGAGGAATACACTGACGCCATTCTCGTAAATACATCGAAGATGTCGTTATGTATGAAAGGGAACGACTTCAGAAAGGTGTAAAAAAGATCGAGAAATAAAACCGTGTCGGATGGCACAAGGAAAATGGTGAAATCATTTCGAAGTTTGATCAATGCTGCACTTCTCAGATTACTAATCAGGCATAAAACTACTCGGATACATTTACAAAAAAGGAGGAAAAAAAAATCTAGCGTAGCAAGCCACGCTAAAAAATGTAGCTTTTCTCTAACAAAATAAATTAATTAATCAACAAATAGATAATTAATACAAAAAAAAATCAAAATATCAAAAGTATTTGGCAGAATGCTGGCTAAAATTTAGGCGAGTACCTACGTTTGAAATGAAATATTAAGGAAATTCATGAATTGTATTGTGACGTTATAAAAAACAAACGCGAGTTATTAAATGATTGCAAATAACAGCAAGCCTGATTTCCACACAGCTTTTTCGTTTCATCTGAAATTATCTTCTTTTCTTAGTAATAGTCAAGATTTTTTCAAATATTTCTACGCATGAACCGTTACCGATTGAAACCAAAATTTTCAGAATGCTGGAATATTGTATTATATTCAATGTCTGTACCAAATTTCGTGACTACTACTTAAAAATTGCGCACTTTAGAGCCATTAAAGCCTCAGAATTTTAACATGATAGGAATTACCGAACGTACCACATAGCTGATCTGGACCAAAAACAATGGGGTTCATCCTAATCGAAAACGGAAGTGTACCAAATTTCATGACTATCGGATAAGAACTGCGACCAATACCACATTAAACAGAAATGTATATACAGGGTGTAGGATTTCGTTCGGCAAGCCAGTAAAAGTGCATTTAATTCGACGAAACTAGACAAAATCTATGTTCAAAAAATTCAGTATTTTCAAATTGAAGGCGCTATGGTATTTAAAACGTTGAAAAATCAATATTTTCAACCCATGACAACAGAAGTATTGATTAACAAAATTCAGATTTTGACTGAGGGAAATGGTAGCACCTAGACTGACTGAGACAAAAAAAAATTATACCACCATATTGTTTTCTATTCTGAAAATTGACGGCGAAAATTTAGAAAATTACATTTTCGTTAAAAGTGCCAAAAAGATTCAATTTTCGATTTTCTGAAACTTTAATGTTGAGAATAAACAAAACATGGTGATATAATTTTTTTCTCTCATCCAGTACTACCATCTCCCCCAATCAAAAATTATTAACATTTCTGTTGTCGCGGGTTAAAAATATCGATTTTTTCAACATTTGAAACGCAATATAGCGCCTTCAATTTGGGAATATGCGACTTGTGGAATACCTTGTCGTGAAAGATATTCGCACTAGAAGGTTTTCAACAGTATTTTGCGTGTTCTGCCACTTCATACAGTTAAGTATGGGAGAGCCAAATCCTCGGCAAACACTGGTGATTTTTGAGCCGGTTCTGAGAGTTTATATACAGGATTTGGTACACGCACACAGACACACATGCATACGTACATGTACGTAATTATGTCATGCGTTACGTCGTTTCTTGCCTCTGTCGAGGTGATAAGAAATGACGCAGCGTGTTTGGTACCAGGCCGTGACATCACCAAGATCGTTATCAGGTAATTGATCTCGGCCCGTGCAATGTATCTTACCTGTATGTACGTACAGGTACGAACATACAAACGCACCAGTGTATATTTGTTTAACGTCATAAAGACGATTATTTCCAGCCTTTGGGCGGCAACTGTCGTTGAGGGGTGAGAGCTCCTATTACCTCATACGAGTATTATCCCCACAGCTACTCCCCCCAGTTTTTGCGCTGCAAAAATGATAAGTCGCATGCCTGGGGGGACTTATCGAGTCTACTGCTGTCACTGGTCTTTCTCCCATTTAGCGAGGGCTGAGCCTACCACAGCCCCTACACACACGTAAGAGTGTTTACGCGCATTGAACCTGGCTTGTTAGGCGTCCCTGCTAGCCTGTCCCCTTCGTCTAGGTGTTAAATTTTGTGGAGCTGGACGGGTATAGGGATGGGGATGGTAGGATGTTGAAGGACCAGGTGGGGTTTTTGGTTTTGGCTGGTTGAACATCAGGGAGTTTGAAGTCCCCAATGGTCTGTAGGCTAGACCAAAGGTGGGAAAAGGGTGTGTTTGAGGCACCTCTTCCACTGGGAGTTGCCTCTTCACCTCCAATGCCAACTGGGTTGAGGACCCCGAGGGTGGGTTCTCCACTCTTGGTGTCTTCTCCGGTGACTTTGGGGGCAAAATGAGGGCTGGAAGGGGTGCGGACATCATTTTAACGATGTCCACAGCCGATGTCGTATCCATCAGCAACTCATTCTCAATCCTTTCGATTTCCTTTTCTCGTTCCATCTGTTCCTTAGTCTTAACAGGCTGAGGTACAGGCGGAACTACGAATTGGAACTCTGGGGTTGGGAATGGCGTGTTTGTTGGGGATGACATGACAAGGAAGGAAAACAGAAAAAATATGGAAAAAAGGAAAGAAAAATATAGTAGAAAATTTAGTGAGAATTCGGCATGTTTTGATCAACAGCAGAAAAGAGAGTGAAAAATGTTGCGAGAATATTTTTCGGTCGCAGCTTTATTCCAAGTTGTTATCTTATTTCAGACATGTTCGGAGGGGATAGTGCATCAAATATTCTTTTGCTGAAAAGTTTTCCAGTCAAAATCTGTTAAGTACAAGCAGAGTTAAGCTTGTTTGAATTTTCGTGTTTTTTTGAAATTTTGTATCTCACAAAGGAATGCACTCTTCGTTTGTGACGTCACAATCTATTGACAATTTTGTTATCTGAATGTTTCTCAATAGAAACACGTTGCAATGTTTTCTTCCGTATCGCATGTGGATTTGTTTATTCGTGTCGTATTTTATTTGCACGCATTTTTACTCTGCTTATCTGCGGAATTTCTTTTGTTATAAATATTCCCAGATTCTCGCATATTTTTGTGCGGGTTTGCAGATTTCGCAGCGGATATTAATTTTTGTGAATATTTTTAGTTTTTCCTTGCCAATCTCTCGGAATTTCAAGTTGGAATTTGGTTTTTTCGCTTTTTGCTGCCAAGGGGCCTGCCTCTTTTTCGTGGGCATAAGGGGGCAAATGGATCGTAGTGTATTTTAAAGATCTCATCACTAAACTTCACCGTTTTCTTTATTTTTGTTTTTTCTACTGGTGATTTTTGTGATTTATCACCTTTTTTGACCGGTTTGTCCTCAACTTTTTGTGGTTGTGTGATATTGGACTGTGCGGTCTGTTTTTCTTCTTCAATTTTCCTTTCTGTAGTCTTCCTTGTTGCTCTTTGGAGTATTTTCCTGTCGTTGTTTATAAGGAACGCAGGTTTCAATCTATTGATTGAAATCGTTTTTTCTTCACCTGCGATTAGTATCACGAAATTTTTGTCATTTTGTGATACAACCTTATAAGGACCGGTGTATGGTTTCTACAACGAAGATCTTATTTTTTCGTCTTTAACAAACACATGAGATGTTGTGGCCAAGTGTTTGGAGACATAAATCTTCGGTTGGCCATGAGGAGCTGCCTGTTTCAAAAAGCTGTTAGCATCAGTCCATATGTTTTGGACGAGCGTTTTGGGCTAATTTCTTTCGAGTGGGTGAAAAAGTCCCCTAGTAGGCGTAACTCTTTGCCAAGCGCCAACTGCACCGCAGAGTGACGTGTGTCTGTTTGAAGAGCAGATTGAAGGCCCAAGAGGATAGTTAGTAGTATGTCAACCCATCTCTCAGTGTCGCAAGCCATGATGGAGGCTTTCAAAGCTCTGTGCCATCGCTCAACTTTACCATTTACTTGAGGATGGTAAGCTGTGGTGTGATTGTGTTGTGCACCAAGCTTCTTAGACACCTCTTGAAAAAGCGAGCTTTCAAATTGACGACCCTGGTCCATGATGATGACTTCAGGTACGCCATAGTGGGCAATCCAGGTGTCGTATAACCTGGCAGCTACCGTGGGAGCTGTCGTCTCATAGAGAGGAACTGCCTCTTGCCATCGAGTTGCTCTATCAATCATCGTCAACAGGTATCTGTGTCCTTGAAATGGGGGTAATGGACCCACCAAGTCTATGTGTATTGTTTTGAACCACTCTGTTTGTTTGAAAGATTTTAGAGGCGAACGATTGTGTCTTCCTACTTTAGACTCTTGGCAGTTCAGGCAACTGTGAGCCTATTTGTTGCAGTCAGACTTCATTCAAGGCCAAACAAATCTTGATGCTACTAATCCAGCAGTGCATTTTGGTCCAGGATGAGATAGATTGTGCACACTACTGAAAGCCAATTTGCGATACTTTGTCGGCAGGAATGGCCTATTCTTGCCTGTACTAATGTCGCATGTTAGTAAAACATTAGTACCAGGGATTTACCTTTGTCTCAATTTGAGAGCTGTGTCATCATTTGACAACAGTTCTTGCAATTCTGCATCCCTTAACTGTTCTTTAGCTATTTCAGTGTAAGGTAATTGAGATGGTGCCGAGATGGCTTCGATCCTACTAAGAGCATTAGCTGGAGTGTTGAGTTCTCCACTTATATACTGGATGTCTGTATTCAACTGTCTTATGCAGTCCAATTGTCGAGCTCTTCTCGGGGAAGCTGGTTCTGTCTTTTGCGTGAAGGCATGTGTTAGGGGTTTATGATCTGTATACACAGTGAGACATCTACCCTCTAATTGGTGCCTGAAATGCTTCAACACAGCAAATATTCCCAGTAACTCCCTGTCGTATGTGCTGTAGTTCTTTTTGGTTTTTTATAGCTTTCTGGAGAAGAAAGCGAGCGGTAACTTTTTGTCATTGTCCTTTTGGTACAGTGTTGCACCAATAGCAAAGTCGGATGCATCAGTTGCGACACATAATGGCAGACTTTCGTCTGGGTGAGCTAGTAGAGTTGCATTTGCCAGTGTTTCTTTAATATTTTCAAAGGCTTTTTCAGCTTCTTCTGTCCAATCGAGTGGAGTCTTATCTTTCTTTTTATTTGTTTTGATTAATGCAAACAGCTTACTTTGTTCGGCTGCAGCATTTTTAATGCAACGTCTGTAGAAATTCACCATCCCCAAGAAGTGTCTGAGTTCTGAAACGTTTGAGGGTTTCGGGAATTTCAATATGGGCTCTACCTTGGTCTTCAGAGGGGAAATGCCTTCGGTCAAGACTTGATAGCCGAGAAAGTCAATTTTGGTTTGTTTGAATAAACTTTTTCCAACATTGATGGTAAGTCCAGCAGTGTGTATACGCTGAAAAATGGCTCTTACATTCTTCTCGTGCTGTTGCTCACTGCCTTCTGAGCAGATGCATATGTCATCCAAATATGCATAAGCAAACGGCAAATCCATAAACAGTCCATTGATGAATCTCTGGAAAGTTTGTGCAGAATTACAGAGTCCAAATGGCATTCGAAGGTATTCGAATAGACCAAAGGGGGTTATGACCTCTGTCTTTAGAATGTCCTGTTCAGCCATTGGAATTTGGTGGAATGCCCAGTTGATGTCAATTTTTGTTAACATCGTTTTACCCTTCATATTTGCATTAAAGTCCATTATGTTTGGGACTGGGTAGCGATCAGGAACTGTTTTGGCATTTAAGGTCCTGTAGTCTCCAACGATTCGCCACTCTCCACTTGCTTTTTTGGTCATGTGAATTGGGGAACTCCATGAGCTCTTTGAGGTGCGGCATATGCCTTCCCCTATTATGTGATTATAGTATTCCCGTGCTGCTTTGAGTTTATCAGGCAGTAACCTGCGGGCTCTAGCATGGCAAGGCGGTCCTTTGGTTTCTATATAATGAACAGTGTCATGTTTATAGGTCGGATTCCTGCGAATTGATGGTTGAGTGACTCCAGGATAGTCTGACAGAATCCGTAGGAATTGTTCGTCGACTTTAGTGCAGCTGGATATGTTGGTGTCCAGTTGGTACACTAGCATTTTCCTTCCACCCATAGACCAGTATTATTGTCTATGATCTTTCTATTTTTGAGGTCAATGACCAGGCCGTAGTGCGCGAGAAAATCTGCGCCCAGGATCGGAGTTGGAACGTCCACAATTGTGAAGGACCACGTCATGTCTCTTCGCAAACCAATGCTTACTTTGCTGGATTCTATTCCATAAGCTGGAAGGTTTTGACCATTCACAGTTTGGAGGTAGTATTTCGGAGGAAATGCCTTTTGGTTTATACTTACTGGCAAAATGCTCAAGTCAGCACCTGAGTCAATAAGGTAACGTCTCCTGTTAGTCCTGTCCTTGATGAACAGGCGGCGTGAGTACTTTTTTGAGGGATCTTCAGCAGCATAGACGACCCCTCTTTCTAGTTTGACAGCTTATTGTACGTTTTTCCCCACCATTGGCATCTGTTATTGCACTTGGCGGCCTCTGCGCCAAATCTATTGTGAAAGAAGCAGGAATTATCATCCCAATTCTGATACGGGGGTTTGGGGGATGATGTTCTTCTAGGGGGAGTTGGACTCTGACCCTTGGTAGAATTGCTCTTTTGGTCTCTGGACCTGGATTTTCTGTCATTATTTCTATTGTTGTTGCTCGTGCTTTTCGAGCGGTTATTACTTCTACCATTTCTTGAGTTATTATTGTTGTTTTTATTCTTTATTTCACTAGTCAGCTGAGCTATTTGGGCTCTAAGCTGAGCTAGTTCTCCCTTCTCTGCCAATACTGCACAAATTGAGGATGCTGATCTCGAATGTTCCAGCGAACTATCGGCACTCTTTGCCAAAAAGTCTAGGTCCCTGGAATTGTTGATTATCGTGGTACCCACAGCTGCCAGACACTGCACAACATTTTGGGGCAGTTGTTTGCAGAACTGGTTCCCAATGACCAATGGTGATACGATATTTTTGGCATTTTGTCTTAATTTGGCCATGAAGATGGAGGGTTTATCGTCTCCCATCTTCATTCCACCCATGACATCATCGATTATCTAGTTTTGGGTCTTACCAAACACATTGCAAATTTTCTTGCAGAACCAACTGTACTTGTCTGCTTCTGCCAGAAGGCATTCCATGATATCCGGAATGTGACGTATTATTTCTGTGGGCATGCCGCTGCAAATGTGTGTGTACTTCTGGTTGTTCTGTAGGTTCTCTGTTTTGAAACGACCTTCGAGGAGAGTCAACCAGTGTTCTACCGCATTTATCAAAAATTCCGGAATCTCTATCCTCCGCCTTTGGATTGCAGGGTTCTGCAGAGTCTGCATCTGCAACAGCTGTAGTAGTTGCGCAACCTCTTCAGGGGTCAGCTGTAGCTGACCACTTCCACCTGTTCCAGGCTGATTCGATGTCGGGTTTGTTATATTTCCATTTCCATTGGTGTTAGGCATTGTAATCTGCTGTTTCTCTTTTGAGTTACTTCCAGCAAAGGTTCCACCAGACTCCGTTGGTTGTCAGTCTGGGGTCGAAGGGTCGGAGTCTTGGCTCAAAAGACGACCACTTCTGAGGGTGCAAGCTGTTGTCTCATTTGGGTTGACAACAGCTCCCAAACGCAAGGCTTCTGGCCTCCGGATTTGTTTTTGTTTCTCCCGAGTCTCAAAGACTTCAGAGTCTCTTGTCGAAGCTGGAGGAGTTGGCGGATGAGGGCAACTTTGTTCCTCCAGGTCTACTTCTCTTGGTTCCCTTCTGGCAAATATATTTGGAAGGGGGGTTTAATTTCCTACTTTCAAAGTTAGACCTGTGCTTTGACAGCCAAAGGTGTCTAGGTCTGTGAAAAATTTGTATCACAAGCGAGTAACTCACCAGCGCACCACGCCTAGTTTTAGAATTAGCACAACGCGCCTAGACACCCACGACGTAGCCAAAAATCACGTCGGGGTCACTACTGTGGAATACCTTGTCGTGAGAGATATTCGCACTAGAAGGTTTTCAACAGTATTTTGCGTGTTCTGCCACTTCATACAGTTAAGTATGGGAGAGCCAAATCCTCGGTGAACACTGGCGATTTTTGAGCCGGTTCTAAGAGTTTATATACAGGATTTGGTACACGCACACAGACACACATGCATACGTACATGTACGCAATTATGTCATGCGTTACGTCATTTCTTGCCTCTGTCAAGGTGATAAGAAACAATGCAGCGCGTTTGGTACTGGGCTGTGACGTCACCGAGATTGTTATCAGGTAATTGATCTCAGCCTGTACAATGTATCTTACCTGTATGTACATACAGGTACAAACATACAAACGTACCAGTGTATATTTGTTTAACGTCATAAAGATGATTATTTCCAGCCTTTGGGTGGCAACTGTCGTCGAGGGTGCGAGCCCCTATTACCTCATACGAGTATTGTCCCCACGCGACTTTTCAAACATATATTTCTTCTGAAATCTCAATTCATCGAATTCTATCAATTTTTACTGGCATCCAGACACCAATTTCAGCTACCAGCGCCAGAAGTTTCCTAGGGTCATGAAACGAGAAACGAACCTACACCCGACCCTGCGTCTTAATACCAGATCAATTTTAATATGTAAATTTTCTTCGAAAACCTACATAAACGGGAAAAGAACGACCAATGGCTAATATACTACATATTTACATGATATTATGATACATGCGTATTATAGAGACGGTTGAAGGATAATCAACCTTGGCCTTGTCCAACAGTAAATATAGCGCTCCGGTTTCCAGAAGCGGACATTTCGGCGGATTGTAATACTCAATCTATACGCAGAGTAATGCAGTAATTAAATTATGCTTCATAGTACAAAAAAAGATATACTTCACTGCGGTGAACGCAGTCGTCCAGGCATTGCGGCCACTATCACGAGTGAAAATGATTGATGTAATTGGACGTGGTTAATAAACAAGCCTTCGTCGGTTTACTTGTGTTGGTGACCATCCACTATGTACTTCATAGCAATACTTCTACGTCTTCGGCCGGGGAGAGTATAAAATTGGCATTGAAATCCATTTTTGACCTATCCGTTTTTTGTGAATTCCGAATATTTGTTACTGGCATAAAATCTCCGAAACTAAGTTTGAACTTTCAAATTCCTTAACTCAGTCCTAACTATAGATCAGGTATATTAAAAACAAATTGGAAATTTTTCCAGCGATAGGGTATGGTAAGTTTTTTTGATGTCCAAATCGCTCTGCTCACAATTGACATCAATAATAACTACGAATAGTATTGCACGAGCATATCACAGCCACTAATAAAAACGAGCTGTTCACACATTCCTAATAATTGGCTCATCTGAAACCTAATTTAATCCAAGCATAAGGCAAAACGCCACCGACACAAATCCTCACCCATCGTTAATTTTACCTTCCTTTTAACTGGTTCAAACCGGTCCGTCAATAACACTATTGAGTAGGTGGCTAAGTACGGATGGATTTTTAATATTTATTTTTAATGGATGTTCGAACCATTCGTGCTATAGGGCATTATCGTTTTGTTTTCACGTATTTTGTTGTACCTCTTGCTTTTGTGGTGCAGACATTGATACCAATAAATTCGACGGTCAACACTTTTCTAACCTTGAGCAACCGCGCGAAACAAAGAGAAAATTAAAAATAACTACCAAACCAATATTTCAATGAAAAACAAAATCGCACAATTTTTTTCTTCGAACGAGCGTACCCTAAATTTCATGAAAATTTACTTTGAGTAAAGGCATAATGAGGTAAAAACCAATCACAAAGATAAAAACTTCAGCGCAGCAAGCCACGCTAGAAAATGTAGGTTTTCTCAACCAAAATAGAACTATTAATAAATAAATAAATAAATACATAAATACCCACAATAAAGAAATGAACGTTTAAAAATTATTTAACAGATAGCCTACTAGGTAAAAATTACTTTTAGAGTGAAATGTCAAGGAAATTCGTAATGAATTGTATTCTGAAGTTATAAAATACGTACGCACTTTTTTAATGATTGCTTTGCAAATAAAATAACAGCACCTGCTTTCCGTTTTTAGCAATAAGATTTTTTTAAATTCCTTTCATGGATGAACCGTTAAGCCGACTGAAACCAAATCGCGCAGATATTTAGAATATAATATATTTAACGTCTGTACCAAATTTCGTGACTATTGCTTGAATATTTCCCATTTTATAACGATTACAGCTCCAAAAATGCAACTTAATAGGACGTAGCAGATGTACCATCAGACTGATTTAGATCAAAAACAATAAACTTCATTCATGTCCAGATCCGAATAAATCAGATAAAAATTGGGACCGGGACAAAGTTACATAGAATTGTTTATAATTATATAAACATGTACAGGGTGTCCTATTTTCTCTTCCTATCCGGCAAATGTATGACAAAAGTTTGCTTCACATATGCTCTCTCTTCACGCATGCTCACTCTTCAAAATTCACTGAGTTACAAGCCAGCAAAAAAAAAATAAAAAGACAAATTTCAGTAAAATTAAAAAAAAAAAATTAAAAGTTCTGTTTTTCCACCTTCATGGAGTCGAAATTACGCTCAAACATAAAAACGTATGTGTGTAATACAAGTTGCATACCGCACGTTGAAAGGCAGTTTCGTAAAAACATAAAATTCAATACCACTTTTTAAGTAGTTCTTTACAAAATCTACTTATTTTGTTGCGATATCAGCCTTCAGGGTTAGGGGTGGGTACGTTTTTCGTTTCATGACACCAGGAAAATTTTGGCACCAATAACTCAAATTCATAAATAGATATAAGTCCATTTCTTGTTCTTATGGTACAGGTTGGAATTTTTATCAGATAATTGTAGTGGCAGAGACACTACGGGTTTCGGTACTTATATATTAAAGTGGTTTTACGTCCAAGGGACTATAAAAATATCGTCAGACTCCTTTCACGCACCTCTGTTCTCTCTAGCCGCACAATGACGAAAGTTGGCGACCTCCTCAGCCCAGTAACTCGTCTACCTACATTTCTTCAGTAGATGAGTTCCCAGCTCGCCCGCCAGGTTCGCATGAGATTGTAGGCGGAGCCCACAATACTGGGGGCAGTGTCCATGGCCAGTCTTCCAAGACTCGCTGCCCTATAGATCTGTAAAAAAGCAGAATAAGTTTCATACACACACAAGTACATACATGTTGTTTATTATAAAAATATAAAAAAACAGAACAAATTGTACTTATAAACTACTGAATAAATATTTACAATATTTACAAAGTCCACAAATCTTTGTATGAAGAAAAAAATTTATGTATCATGATTTTCTTCCAGTTGAGAGTCAATTATTGGCTCTCAACTGTGATTTGTGGGCCGTCAAATTGCCAGACGCTTCTCTGAGGGATGGATGTTGACAGGTTCAGCACTTTGTAGGAGTTTCACTGTAAGGAAGAAAAGGTATTAAGTTAGCAATTTTTTATTTAAAATTGTGATAGTTGACAAAGTTATCACAATTCTATTTAGTGGATCGCGATCCGCTATCACCTTTATCCACTTTCCTCATAGGTAGCCGGACGATAAAGTAAGTATTTGACAAGGTTGACTTGCCGTGTCTTCAAAGATAGCTGAAATCCAATGTTGCCACAAAGCATTGGTGTTTGTAGTAGTGGTAGTGTGTATGAAGTGTATTTACAGAACAAGTTCGGATTGTTTGGGCTAACTTCTGTATCAGTTCTTAGTTCCAATGGTGCTAAGAACTTTATTGGCCGACTCACTATTTTAGAGCTGGGCAATCAGACGTCAGCATGGCGCACTTGGCCATCACGTGACGTCATCAGATTTACTACAGTGGCTATTTTGTAGATTCCTGGTTTTGTCATAATGTCCAACACGTGGACTATGTCTCCAATTTTCAGTTGGAAACTTACCATTTGGTAAGTGTTGCTTACACCTTTTGGAACTCTGTCTCTCAAATATGGGAGATAGAGTCCTTTCCAAGCTGCCCAAAGCTTGGTAAGGTTTATTTTATCAGTTTTCCATAAACCTTGTAAATTTTTGGCTGTTATGGTAGTTTCATCTAAAGGTTTGTCTAGGTCCAATGTAAAATTTTGGAAATTTGCATGCATGAAGTGTGCAGGTGTTAGAGTCACTTGCTTAGCTTCATCTGCTGCAGGGCACAGAGGTCTTTCATTCATCATCACTTGGATTTTTTTAAGCGCTGCTTGAAAGTTAAAGCTATGATGAGAGTGTGGACCCATTACACGTTCAAACGCTTGTTTGAAGACTCTAATTAGTCTTTAATAAGATGCACCATACCTTGGAGCCTTGGGTGGAGTAAAGTGCCAGGTTATTCCTTTTTGTTGTAACCTGTCGCTTATAGTACTGTCTGATGTTATTGCTTCCCAGAATTGGGGTAAGTGGGTTGCCACTAACCTAAACTGGGCAGCATTGTCAGACAGTATGGCCTTTGGCATTCCACAGTCTGCGAAGAATGTTTGGAACGCCATCCACATTTCTTGTGTTGTTAATGATGAGACTGATAAGAAGTACACTGCTCTTGTAGATAGACAGGTGAAGATTAACACCCACTTTTTGTAAGTTGGTGTTGTTGGAGTTGCCAAAGCCTTTTTCTTTTTTGGTAGGTATTCATCAAATACCGAGTATGGACCAAAAACATCCACACCTGTGTAGGTGAAAGGATGAGTGAAAGGTACCAATCTGAAATCTGGAATTTCAGAATGTGTTGGTTGTGCAAAAGGCCTTTTGTTTGACTTTTTGCACATTACGCATGAATTTTTTAATACTTTTGGAAGTATTCTCATTGCCCTTGGTACAAAGTAAGTTCGGCGGAAGGCTGCCATTGTAAACTTAATGCCTGGATGACTTTTTAATGTATGTACATTTAATAGTATTAATTTTGTTAGGTGTGACTTTGGGTGTAACATTACTGGAGATAGAGTATCTTCAGTAAATGGTGTTACAGGAATATAGTTCCTTAACCTTAACAGCCCTGATTTGTCAATTTTTATATGGAATTTATCGTATGTCACATATTCGGGTGCATTATGTGACATAAGTTTATTAAAGATTTCAGAAAAGTATTTTTTCTGATCTGCGTAGATGAAACATAGTAATGGGAATTGATAGTTATTAGGGATTAAAGCCCACGGTGAAACCGACCTGTTTCCGGCAAGTTGTTTTCGTGATAATTTTCTAAGTGCGTTTATGCAATGGTAGAAAATTCTTTTTAGACTTATTAGTGTGCTAAATTTGTCTATATTGATGTTGAATGGTGTATTCAGTGGTTCGTGTATGAAACTTGTGTAGGGTATTGTTTTTGAAGGATCTGTCTTTTGTTTAGTAGACAGATCTAGTATTTGCTGTGAGTTTATATTGTTTTGAGCTTGTGTAAGATCCTGACTGATTTGGTTGGGATCTTGTACTTGGTCAATTTGTGTAGCAAATGTTTTAACTTCACAAATATAATTAACCGAACTCAAAACAAATTTTGGGATAAAAGTTTTTCTGGATTTTAATTGTCTTTTTAATTTGGCAGGTTGATGACTGTCAAATATTGTGTCTTGATTATTGGGAATCAAGTCTGACAATTTATCCGAAACTTTCAATGTTTCCCTTAAAGTAGATAAGACTGGTATAGTTTTCTCTTCTTCTATTAAATCAGGCAGAGACTGAATAATCAAGTCTTCCACCATTGCTCCTCTTGAGCCGACATCTGCTGGGTTGTTGGCTGATGGAACATATCTAAACTGTAGGTTTGGTATAGTTTTTATTTCATTGACCCTATTTAAGACAAATTGTGTTAACACTCTATGTTCTAACAGCCATGTTAGAACGCATTTGCTATCTGACCAAAGATAAGTTGGGCTGTTGTGTAAGTCAAGAGGATTGCGTATATTCTTGACTGCTGTAGCTCCTATGAGTGCCGCTAACAATTCCAATTTTGGGATTGTTACCGTTTTCATAGGGGCTATTCGTGATTTTCCTATGACGAATCTGGCTTTAGTTGTACCACTTTCTTCATTGTGGAAAAGTAAGAACACAACCATGGAGAAAGCAGTTTTTGAGACATCTACAAATATATGTAGTTGACATTGATTCAGGTTATATGTACCTGAATAAATTTGTCTTGGTAGGCAGTAAGTTGTGCACTGAGTTAAGTCTTTTAGTAGCTCTGTCGCTATTGGTTGTAGCGTCAGAGGTAAAGACTCATCCCATTTATAATTTTCATTCCAGAGTTGTTTTATGAAAACTCTAGAAGGTATAAGTGCTGGGGCAAACCAACCATGAGAGTCAAAAAATTGTGAAACTGCTCTTAGGAACAGTCTCTTTGACCAGTTTGGTACTTGGTCTTTTAATTTTGGTGGACAAATAAAGATGACATCTTTATCCATGTCCCAAGAAAGTCCAAGTACTTTTATTTGAGGCTTTGTAAGTGCATGTTCAGGTGCAAAGTCATTTCGTAATGGGATACAATTTGTTCCCCATTGTGACAACTCCATTGAGATGTCTTTAATTAACTTGTCAGCCTGATTATGCAATTGTAAAGCGTCTTCGTAAGTAGGCAATGATGTTACTAAATTGTCAACGTAAATGTTATTTGCATGTTTTTTATAAAATTCCGGGTTCACCTGTTGGAAGTGGTGTAACAATACTGCTACCAATAAAAATGGTGCTGTTACAATTCCAAAAGGTATGCGTTGAAACCGAAATGTTATTATTTTATCCTTTGTTAATGGTTTTGATGGATCTTTAACCCATAAAAACCTTGTTACATCCCGATCATCAGGATGCAATCCTATTTGGTGAAAGGCTTTTTTGATGTCGGCAATAATGGAAAATTTGTTTTTACGAAAAGACAAAAGTATTTGAAGCAAATCTGGCATCAGATTAGCTCCTTTAAATATACAGTCATTGATGGAATGTTTTGACTGTTTTGTTTTTGCTGACCCATCAAAAACTACCCTGAGCGGTGTGCTTTTTGTTATATCTACAATCCCTTTGTGAGGTAAATAATGAATTAGCTCAGGTTTTGATTTTAGATCTACTCTCTCTATCATCTCTAACTCAATTAATAAGTTAAAGTACTTATCATATCTTTTGAAGAATTCGGGCATTTTATGTAGTTTAGGCAGTTGATGTTCGAGTCTTCTGAACGATAGATTGCAATTATCCGCCAATGGTGGAGGATAATTTTTATATAACCACCTAATTTGGTAGCGATTATTTACCAATTCTACATTTTTGTAGAAAAGTTGTAAAGCTTCGGCGTCAGCCTGAGCTTCTACCAGATTATTAGACTCGATGCCAATGGCATCCAATCTCCATAAATTCTCAATTTCTTGAGGATTATTAAAGAATACTGGTGTGAAGACTTCATCAACTGCGTTTTGATTTGGGATGATCCCTCCTAACATATGTCCGAACTCAGTCTGTATTAGTGTGAGAGTTGGTGAAACGTGATGAATATTTGTTACAAATGACCACATACAATCATTACCTAATAATAGGTCAATCGTATGCTCCTCATCAGTTTTACAAAAATTTATTTTCAAATACTCAGGGAATTTTTTATAAAATTCTGACAAATTTGGTTGATTCAAATTTTGCGTAATCTTATTTATAGTTTTCGCTGTTATTTGAACCACTATACCACTTGGTGCCAAAATTTCAAAGTCCACTAGGCTTGATTTGAAAATATTTGAAGTTTGGTTTTCAACACCTTTAAGTCTTATTATTTCTGTTTCATATCCTTTTAGTTTTAAGGATGTGAAAGCGTAAGACTTAGTTATGAAGGTGTCGACACTACCGCAATCAAAAAATCCCGTTATTTTGATTGGTTCTTTTAGATATTGAGAACGAGCATACGACTGAAATACAAGAAAAGTTGAGCTTTTTTTGTGTTTAATAAAAGATAAAAAGTACTCACTGCTCACTGGTAAGCACTCCTTCTGATCTGCACTAAGTTCTGTCAGCATCCTGGCCCTCTCCACTTCAGAATCTGTTACGTTCTGTTGAACATATGATTTATTAGTATCAAAATCACATGTTTTCTTACTTAATGCTTCCTCGTGCTGGCGCAGTTTGTTGTACCAGGCTTCCATATGCTCCTTGTATATGGGGTAAGGAGCATGCGGGCACAAGTTGCTGTGATGTTCGGCTGATAAACAGTCGAACCATTTGCAGCAAGCCGAGACCTTCTGCAAACAACTTGTGGTCGTGTGGCAGGTTGCGCATTTGGTGCACAACCTCCAAGCCTGGTACTCGCGTTGATGGTGAGGAAGCGTGTTGAAGCGAGGGTTGTAACAGAAAAATGCCGGGTGTTTCTCGTTGCAGAACAAACACGCTTTCTGCGGGATGGCTGGCATGTTCAGGATACTTTTTGGAATATCCTGAGCGTTCCTCATGTTCTCCACATGCTGAAACAGAAGAACGGTTAGGAGACTTTGATGAGTTTCCCTTATTATTGTTTGAGCGCTTATTAAAATTGTTGGGATTAGATTTATCTTTTCCCTTTGATTGATCGTTACCTTTTGAAAAGGTAGCGGCTATGAATCTTGGACTGCCTTTAGGTTGTCCCTGATTATTTCTCCTAGAATTTGAATTGGGGTTATGCTTTTTGTCAAACATTTCCTCAATTTTTATGAATTCCCTGATTGCCGAAAAGAGATGAGAGACATGTCTTTCGTTGCTTTTGAGATTTCTGTATGATCTCGGTGGGAATTTTTTAACAGTGACGTTGAACAATTGCTCTTTGTCTACTACCATAGAGACCTGCCAATAACGATCAATCAACACTGCAATTCCATCCATACCATCTTGGATGGATAAAAGTCTGTTTGTAGTGTTCGGAAATTCAGTAATTTGGTACCATATTTCCACTCTGACCTTACTTGGGTCCCCAAACCTATCATGTAAAAATTGCAGACGTTGTTTGTAGCCAACGTCATCAGGTGCTAAATGTGAGAATTTTTGAACTATGTGTTTAGGCATTGCTTGCTGAAGCAATTTAATTTTTTGTGGGACAGCAATGTCCGTACGAAGATGTATGTAAATTTTAAATCCCCTGATAAACCCTGGATAGCTAAGAATTGTTCCATCCCAATCATCTATATAATATTTGGGTGCTTTCAGGTTCATAGCTGCTTTTTCCGGGTGAGTGCTCGGATCCAATTCCCAACAACGTGGTATTGTTTCCGGTATATTTTTGTTAATAGGTGGTTTAAAATTGTTCCCCAATATAGGCCTGGGGACCAACTCGGTTACTGAATCATATTGATTTTGATCAACTGCGTTTCTATTGGGAGATACGCAATTGTTATTGACCGGTTCAGGTACAATAGGTATGACAGGGGTGGTGTTGATGGAACAAGCACATATTCGTTTATGTGCTGGTTCATCTACCTCGTCCTGTGAATAGTCCGTACGATTACGTTTTTCATATTTGCGTGAGTTGGATAAAGTAAGTTTTTCATTACCTTTTTGGATTGCTGGTTGCACAAACTCATCCCGGAACTGGTCCAGATTGAGCCCATATTCCATTTTGACATGTTTTACCATGCTGGAACGGTCTCGCTGGATTCTCTCGATCTTGTTCTCAGCTCGCTCCAGTCGAAGATGGTCAGGAGCTGCTCTAGTGGCGAGGTCCTCCAGCTCTTTTTTCCTGCGCTGCTGCTCCTGCCATTGACGTTCGAGCCGCTGTCTTTCCAGCCGCTCCCGTTGCAGGCGCTCAGCTTCTCATTCTGCTTCATCAGCTCGTTTGTCACTAGGCAAACGCGCTGTTGTTTCCTCACCACCGAGCCCTACTTGATCCGATGTTGAGGGGGTTGGTTCCTCGTGAATTTGTGTCGGGGAACCAATTGGCATTGGTGATGGTGTCGGCTGTATAACTGGTGCTATTAGTGGAAATTTTGCTTCAATTTCCCCTTGGTTGGCACGCAGTTTGAGGATGTTGGCACTTGCCAGGAGTATTTTATTTTTGTCGACTCCTGGTGGCGGATTCATCAGCTGCTCGATGACTTGGGCGATCACCGGCAGTTGTTTTCTGGCCTGAACTAAGGTTAGTTCAGGCTCGTTGATCATCTTGTCGAGTTCTATTGTATAGAACCCGGCAATCATGATCAATTCGAGGTAGATTTCGATCCTTGTTTCGAAATCGTCTACCTCCTGCATTGACCCCGTGCTGTAATGCAATTTGTCACTGGATAGACGTGACAGACATGCCACGGCCTTTTGTCTGGCCGATGCCTCGATCTCCCTCTCGATGTCTTTGTGGTGGAGACAGTGTCTGCTGGCGATTACTTTTGCCAGCGGGGCATTGGCGAGAACCGGTGACACCGGAGTGTTTTGTGGCAGTTGTGGAGTCATATTTGGCTCCGGTGCAGGGGCCAACAAATGGGTTGGTGGTGTTTCTGCAGGTGGTGGAGGTGCCAGTGATGAATCCATCGGTGTTTCGTCACGTTGCATTTTAATTTCTGTTGATTGAAAATATTAAAAATTATTACACTTGTTCGTGTTTTATTTCAATTTTTAATACATTGCTACACGTATTTTATTTTGAGATTTTGAAATATTTTCAGTTTTAATTCAATTTTGAAAATTTTGGCATGACCCATGGGTGCAATGAAGATTTCCCATCACCGGTCGCGATTTATTTTTCGAACGTGGAATATTTTCAAAGTTTTTATGTCAGTTTGAAAATTTTTGGCGTGACCCGTGGGCACAATGAAGGTTTCCCATCACGGGTTGCAGTCTATTTTCGTAATTATTAATTGTTTTTCAAAGTTTTTGTTTCAATTTGAAAATTTTGGCGTGACCCGTGGACAAAGTGAGGATTTCCCTTCACGGGTTGCAATAGTTGTTGCCAAGTTACGAAAATATTTGGTGATGCAGACGAAGAAGAAAAAAAAGTAAAATTTTTTTGAATAATTTTTGAATTTATTATTTTACTAATTGATATTCAAAAATTTTGGTGTGACCCGTAAGCGTAATGAGGATTTTTGATCGTAGGTCACGTTTATTTTTATCAATGTTAAATTATTTTCAAAGTGTTTTATTGAATTTGAAAATTTTGGTATGACCTCTAAGCGCAATGATCGTTAATCATTGCGAGTCATGATGTGATTTTTAGTGAAATGTAAAAAGTGAGAAATATTTCCAAAGTATTTTTATTATTTTGGAAATTTTGGCGTGACCTGTGGGCGCAATGATGTTTTATCATCGCGGGTCACGTTCGATTTTTAAAATTTGTGAATTATTTTCAAAGTCCTAAGTCAACTTTAAAAATTTTGGCGTGACCCGTGGCTGCAATGAAGCTTTCCCATGATGGGTCACGATTACCTTTTCAAAGTCTCGATAGGTTTGGAAAATTCTACGATTAAAAAATGTGAATTATTCAACATCGACGAACTAACAAATTTTATCATTTTTCATTGCGCCTATTGCCGTACTTCGAATATTAATTTCTCTAGTATTCGAGGTATTTTAAAAAAGGATGGCGGTAAAGCTCGATGAAAAATGTTACGCGAAACACTAGTTTAACATAATTAATTATTTACGTTAAATTATTTTTGAGTACGTACAATATTTTAAATTATTGTACGTACTTTTTCGCGTGAGAAATAAATACGAAAAAATAAGTAAATTGTAATGGCGTAATTCGAAGACAAGAAGGACTTAGGATATGACCTTGAAAATTGTTTTTCAGTTTCCGAGGACTTTAAATTCATTATGAATTTTTATCCCTTGATAGTTCTGAGCATGTTCGAAATTGCTCAGGGCTAATGGTACGGCACTTTATTGTCTTCGTAATACTGAATTTTTAAGGAATTTGAAATTATATTACGCGAACGAATTTTTGCACAAGTCGTAAGAAATGAATTTTTACGACTTACCTTCTGAATTTTGTTAATTTCTCCTTGTAGAAGAGGGATGACCAATATATTCCTCTTCTTTTTTGCGGTGAATCTGAGGTTGGAGCTTCTCCAAAAACTCCGACACTCTTGTGCGATTTCAACTTTTTTAAGTAAGTTGAAAATTTGAAACGTGGTTGAGAGACGTTGTCGGATTCTTGACCACACAAACACGTTTTTTGGTCAATTTTAGCCGAAAAGTTTTTTAAGCACTTTTGAGTGGCACGAATGATCAAAAAATGAAAGGTAAAAAACGTAAGAAATATTAAAAACACAATAATAACGCACAAGATAAAATCAGGATCGATGCTACAAAACATAATGTTCGCACTTCACCTCTTTTAAAAAGCAATGAAGCTATCTGCGACGTAATTTCTTTAGATCCTGCCTGATCGTGTCATTGATTCACTCGTTCATTCCCTGCTGAATGAAGGAGCCTATTTTTTATCTTTGTGTGTGTGTGTGTGTGTGTGTGTGTGTGTGTGCAGGGTTCTTCCATTGACTTCAAGGGAAGACTCTATATTGATTATGTATGTATTGATCATCAATACATACACACTAGCAAGTTGTAGATAAGTTTTTTTTTTTTGTATTGGCCGTATCTACATTGTATGGACAAAAGACGTTGCTTCTCGTCTTTTTTATTATTTGTTTTTTGTATCGTATATATTGCTGTTTGGACAGCCAATTTCTAAGAATCCGATGTCGTCAGCAGCGTAGATACAATGTGTATTCGGCAATGGTGAAAGAGGTTGCTGATTTTTTAACCTTTTTCACATTTACGTCTTCTTTAGGGTTGAAGTATTTTTTATTGACATCCGTTTTGTCGGTTGTCTTTTAATTTTTTTTTTCTTTGTTGGATAGCAGGTGCCTGAACTCGGCCGTTTTTACGGTCGGGTTCAGTGATGGTATAGGCATGTGTTCTTTTGTGAACGCATGTTTGTATTTCTATTGAATTCTTTTATTAAGAATTCGATAATTTGAAATACTGGGGGCGGCTAAAAATTTTCTCCGAGATAATTTTTAGCCATTTTGTGAAAGTTGACGGCAAATCTTTTTGTCGTGAACAATATATTTATGATTTTAGGTCGATGGAATTTTTATTACATCAGTTTATAAAGGGCATCTCTAACGCCTATAGAATTATCGAATCATATATTGATTCTATGATTTTTTATGTATGGGTATTATTGGGTAAAGAAAATTAAAAAAGCCTTTAAAACCAAATTTATAAAAATTGTATTCGAAAACAAACATCAGAGAAAATATACCGGACATTAGGCATCGAAAGATATACGAATACTGAAAAAATAATAGTCAACAAGAACTGATCAAATTGGCTAAAGAAACAAAGAGGCAAGTTAACACATCGACGTAATAATAGATAAGTAAAAACCCAATCGCAGATAAATATTCTCGTCGTTGATAGAATACAGGCTATTTAAAATAATTCTCAAAAATTCGAGAAAACTAAAGGAGCCTACGATTCCAAAGAATTGTGAGCTAACATATATTCCCCCCTCCCCAAAAAAGGTTTGGAGGGGGTAATTGAATGACAGTGGATATATCGCGAGTTTTTGCGGAACCTCGAGCAAAAACTTCAATGGTACGAATATTGTTCTTAGGGTCTGGAAATACATTAGTAAAACGACCTAAAGGCCATACTGCAGGTTTGGTATCGTGTTCACAAAGAATGACGACATCTCCTACCGCTAGGGAGGGAGTTGAAGATTGCCATTTTTCTCGAGATCGAAGTTGAGCCAAATAATCGCGAGACCACTGGTGCCAAAAGGAGTTGATTCGTTGAAGTAGATCTTTTTAATAAGCGGACAAGTTGATTGGCAAAGAGTCGGTTTCTGGTAAAGTTGTCAGACTGTCCCCAATGAGGAAGTGACTTGGACAGAGAACATCGAATTCTTGCTCATTAACATGACAATAAGCGAGTGGGCGAGAGTTAAGGATACCCTCAATTTGTGTTAGAATAGTCGAGAGGCCTTCAAAGGTCATAACTTGGTCTTTGGTTACACGTGCTAAGTGCGCCTTCATCGATTTAACTGCAGCTTCCCAAACTCCGCCACAATGAGGTGCATGAGGTGGGTTGAACTGCCACGTAATTTTCTCACTGAGCATGTACTCTTGAATAGCATCGGCTTGAAAACTTAGGTAGTTGGACGCGCCTTTGAAGTTGGTACCATTATTGGAATAAATGGTGTGTGGAATGCCACGACGAGCAATGAAATGTTTCAGGGCATTAAGAAAATCTTCGGTAGTTAGCGATGGTACTGCTTCTATGTGGACTGCACGGGATGCAAAACACACAAAAATGGATGCATAGGATTTGAAGCGTACTTTGGACCGCTTGACCATTGGTTTGCATTGAAAAGGTCTAGCAAAATCGATGCTGACCCGAGAAAATGTCCGATTAACAACGAGTCGATCTTTTGGCAAATCACCCATAATTTGATGACTATAATCAGTTGAGTAGCGCATACACGTAACGCAGGTTTTCAACTCGCCTTTAATTACATTACGCAAACGACCAGTAACATAAAAACGCAACAAAATTTGAGTTTGGATAAAGGATTGCATTGCGTGAAAGTACTTGGTATGAAAATGATTGACTAACAATTTTATGTATTGGCTTTGAGCAGGCAGAATAATTGGACATTCACAATTGTAGGAAACATTGGCATAGGCTAAACAAGTAGCTACGCGAAGTAACCCATGTTTGTCGATAAAAGGATTCAGAGAGCGAAGGATGCTCTTTTTTCCAACTAACTGAGCCTGTAACAAACGCGTGCATTCTTTCGGAAAATAATAAGATTGAGTTAAAGTGATAATAGTATTTTCGGCATCAATTAAATCATTCACAGTTAATCGGATGGGTTGGACAGTTTCGTTAAGTTTTTTAAGCGGCGAAATTGGATTAGGTTTAAGAACACGAGCTCGTCGAGAGTTTGAAATAAAAAGTTTAACATAGGCAAAAACTCGAATTAAATGTGATAAATTAGAAAAGCGATTTACAAATGAAATAAAAAATAATGAAGAATTGGTACTAAGTTTACAACTTGGTTTTACTTTACGTTTTTCTAAATTTAAACTATTATCAACAAATTGATTTAATACTATCGGCTCTATTAAAAACGGTGGACCTTCAGTCCAATAAGTTGACTTTAAAAAGGTTTCGACGGAAAGACCGCGAGTAGCGAGGTCGGCGGCATTTTTAGCAGTAGGGACATAGCCCCAGCGATCAAACGGTACTAACAAAATAATTTTTCGGACACGGTTGGCGACAAATATTTTCCACGTATCTGGTGACTTAGCAAGCCAAGAAAGTACAACTTCAGAATCAGAAAATACGAAAACGGATTCGATCTTTACATTTAATAAATTACGTACACGGTTAATTAATTGAGTTAAAAGGAGCACGGCGTACAATTCTAATTTCAGTACGGAATTTGCTTTTAACGGGGCTACGCGAGTTTTGGCACAAATTACTCGCGAACATAAAGCTCCAGATTTATCAAATGACTGCATATACACAACCGCACAATATGCTTTATTTGAGGCATCTGCGAAGCCAATTAGATTGACGCACGAAGAATTTACTTGGAAAATGCAGCGTGGGATTGGAAATGAAGAAAGTGCTGCCAATTCACGAAGAAAATTGCAAAATTTCTGTGCAAGTTGATCTGGAACAGGTTGATCCCACTTCAAGCCTTCCTGCCACAATTGCTGGACTAGGAGCTTTTTGCGTATGGTGACTGGCGAAAGAATGCCTAACGGATCGAAAATTTTAGCTACTTCGGATAGTAGGA
Organism: Ericerus pela; assembly: GCA_011428145.1. Lineage (NCBI taxonomy): Eukaryota > Metazoa > Arthropoda > Insecta > Hemiptera > Coccidae > Ericerus > Ericerus pela. The sequence continues at coordinate 343,454 of WOFM01002262.1, forward strand.
ATCGCTTGGTAACTGGGTTTGTCAAGTTGTCAATTTTTGGGATTTTAATGACAAAAAGATCGTCGTAGGTAACCCAGTGTAAACCAAGTAGAGAAATGCATTCTTTTTCTCCAAGTATACGATTTAATTGAGTTTCAATAACCTTCAGATTGATTGCGTTTAGCACCTCTTGCGAGTTTGACTGGTACTTTCGCAAATAAAACTTAGCTGATTCAAGTACAGCATGCACGTCTCTTTGCAATGCAATGGCGTCTTCGACAGTGGTTGCACCAGTGAGGAGGTCATCCATATAGAAGTTATTGAGAATGGTATCACATGTATTCTCATTTTTGCCTGATTTTGCAAGAATTGATAAACATTTGGTTGCCAGAAAAGAGGCTGGTGCTGTGCCGTAGGTGATGGTATTTAATTTGAATTCTTTGGGCGGTAAGGACGGTTCCTCCCGCCACAAAACAGACTGCATTGGACGATCATTGGAATGTACTAAGACGCAGCGATACATTTTGGTTATATCAGCGGTAAATGCAACCAAATACGATCGAAACTTGATTAGTGTATCAAAAAGTTCAGGTTGGATCGATGGCCCTGTAAACAGAATGTCATTTAACGATTTACCCGTCAAAGTTTTGGCTGACGTATTAAAAACAACACGCAGCTTGGTTGTAGTGCTTGTAGGAGGTAAGACGGCTTGCATTGGGATAAAATAACGATGAGTTGGTTTCGTAGGTGCGGGACTCATGTGGTTTAAAATGATGTATTCTCACATTAAGTCCAAATACATCGACTTTTTAGGTTCGGTTAGGCCGGTTTCAAGATGACGTTGATAAGCCAGTGTGCGAACTCGGTTATCACTTAGAGCGGAATTCGGTTCTTTAAACGGTAGGCGAACTTGAAACTGCCTGTTTGGTAGGCGAATAAAATTCTTTTCAAATTGCTGATTGCAAGCCTCGTGTTCTTTTGTTTCTTTGGATGCAGGATCGTCGTTGAATTCTTCGGATTCCCAGAACTTTTTAAGGCGATTGTCGATGTCTTGGATGGCCAACAGACAAGAAGAATCAGCAGGTAAAATAGTTATTGGAGTAGGGGTTGAACCTAATACAGTCCAGCCAAACTCGGTGTTTTGGAGAGCAACACTGTCGACTTTTTTAACATCGCCGATCAAAATAGCAGGGATGTGCGCAGCACCGAGTAAGAGATCCAAATGTGAGATATTTACTACGGAATTCAAAAACGCGGGATCGGCGGGCTCAAATTGTCGAAGTATTTGTGAAATATGCGAAACATTCAAATTTTGGAGCAAGTACGACAAGGCAGTACTCGGGACAACATTCGCGGTTATTTTAAGTGAAAAATTGTCGAACCGTGAAAGTAATTTGAGGCTGCATTGTTTGGAGACCAATGCTTTTACACCACCAACTGCTAATGAAGTTGGATTATTGATTGAAAAGGTTGAAAGTCGATGGCATTTAACAAAAGCATCAGAAATTAGGGTAACTTGAGAGCAAGTGTCGATCAAGGTACGAAGAGAACCTTCTATTAAATTGCAGCAAAATTTAGTAACTGTGGATGGTAGGAGTACAATGTTAGATTCGGATGCGACAACATTCAAACAAGTCAGCTTTTGGGTAGGCTGTGTACAATTTTTCTCGGGTGAAGCAGGTTTTGGTTGTTGGGTAGACGATTTGGTTTTAGAGTCGATATTGGATGAGCTTTCGCGATTGCTTGATTCGAGGTGAAGAAGGGTGTGGTGTTTACGATGACAGTTTTTGCACACCTTTTGAGAGCGACATTTGTAAGACGGATGGCCGGAATTAAAACAATTAACGCATAAATTTTGCTTCCAAATAAGGTTGAGACATTGGCGAGGTGTTTTGCTCAGAAATTGCTCGCAGTCCATGAGCAAATGGATTTGGTGACAAATGAAAAACGACTTGGTAGAAACTGCAAAGGCCTTCTTGGTTTCAGTTGGTTTATTTTCTTTTCTTGTGGTGCTACTCGCTAACGACGATGGGGTTGAGTATTTTAGAGCAGCAGTGGATGTTTTTAGATGAGCGCGTAAAGACTCCCAAGAAGGGTACTTCTTTTGGTTTGTAATAGTCTTTTTCCAATCGAAAAGCGTTCGTTCATCAAGTCGAGTAGTAACAAAATATGTAATTATACCTGGCCATCTATCAGGCGTTTCACCATTCAGTTCCAAACTTCGAAATGCCATATCGACTTGATCGATTAAATCGCGAATATCGTTGCCAGATTTAATTTTGGGTATAGCAAAAAATGCATCAAAATGGGCTTCGATTATAGAAACATTATCTTCATATCGATCCAAGAGTGCTTTCCATGCTCTCGCATAATTTTTGTCAGATAACGTCATATCACGAAGAAGTGTTTCAGCCTTGCTAGTGAGCGAACCTTTCAAATACGACATTTTTTCAATAGGCTTGAGGTTGGGATTTTCGTTAACAATTTTGATAAAATGATTTTTAAAATCGAGAAATTTACGCTCGTCACCATCGAACGTTGGTAATCGCAGTTTGGCATTTTGGTTTGAGCCAAACTATGATTGTTTTCGGATTGGTTCATAGTCGACGAAAATAACGATTGGCGAGAAACATGCTCGGATTGGCTTATGCGAAATTTAGACTGAATGTCTCGTACTCCGCCAACTAATCTTACAATATTTAACGCGGTGGTGGATGACTTATCTCCTACTTCTTTTTCCTCAGCTGCATTAGGCTCTTGGTCTACTAATTTGCTAGCAAGCTGGTCAAGTCAATTTTGGTCAGATTTAAGTTGGCTAATAGACGCATCTAATGTTTGACAATCAACTGAAGTAATTGGATCATGCTGTAAAATTTGGTTACACGAGTCTATCATGGCAACAATACGGCGTTGGTATAGACGAAATTCTCGCAGGATTGAAGCAACAGTTCGATCAGCATCACCAGTCGACATTTTGGTTGACAAAAAATAAATAAATCGGCTGACTTACGGATTACCAGTTTGGATCGGATTAAATGGGTTGAGGAATTTTTTTGGTGCACAGTCGAAAATAAAATTCAACAACTTAAAAAGGATGAATACGGCAATCGGATAAATAAATTTTTCACTGGCACACTTGGTTTCAAAAAGTTCACGGATACTTGGATATTGAACAAAAACAACTTGAATTTTAAAAGCAGGTTACAATAAAAAAAGAAAAAACACACTGCCTAAAATCCGGCCCAAAGGACCAAATTGTTGGGTAAAGAAAATTAAAAAAGCCTTTAAAACCAAATTTATAAAAATTGTATTCGAAAACAAACATCAGAGAAAATATACAGGACATTAGGCATCGAAAGATATACGAATACTGAAAAAATAATAGTCAATAAGAACTGATCAAATCGGCTAAAGAAACCAAGAGGCAAGTTAACACATCAACGTAATAATAGATAAGTAAAAACCCAATCGCAGATAAGAAAAAATATTCTCGTCGTTGATAGAATACAGGCTATTCAAAATAATTCTCGAAAAATCGAGAAAACTAAATAAGCCTACAATTCCAAAGAATCTTGAGCTAACAGGTATTTAGAGACGTATTATTTTTTCAGTGGATTTTTTTGTAAAATCTACTGGTATAGATATTTCTATTGCCTATTAAGTTTTCAAAGCAATTTTTGCCTTGAAAAACATATGTATAGGTACCATGTATGTTAGGTATGTAGAAATATATAATTTAACAATAATATTCCATTGCTAAATTTTCGTAAGCTAATTAATAAGTTCGAAACTTTATTAGATTCGTTCTTTTTATTATTTGGAAGGGATCTTAATAATTTCTAAGATCACTGGACCGCTGCTAGTCGAGAGTTATTAGTTCAACTTTCGGTTAAAGATACGTTTTTTATTTTGAAGAAAAAAAAAAAGTATTATTTTATTTAATTGTTCCGAAGCTAATTTGTAATTTCGAAAAAAAAGTACAGCAAAATTAATTCCTATGATAGGTATCAATTCTGTTTGCGAGTGGACGCGTAGTAGGCAAAGTGGAGAACAGATTCTATTCAAGGATCAGTTTCCATTTTGCACCAGGAAAATATTAAAATTCTTTAGAGTTTTAATTTTAGAGTTTCTAATTTGGATCAGATTCTATAAGAAAGGATCTGATTCATGTATAAAAACTCCCGATGCTCTTGCTACCATGTAGTGGCAGAGACACTACGGGTTTCGGTACTTATATATTAAAGTGGTTTTACGTCCAAGGGACTATAAAAATATCGTCGTCACACTCCTTTCACGCACCTCTGTTCTCTCTAGCCGCGCAACGAAGAAAGTTGGCAACCTCCTCAGCCCAGTAACTCGTCTACCTACATTTCTTCAGTAGACGAGTTCCCAGCTCGCCCACCAGGCGCGCATGAGATCGTAGGCGGAGTCCACGATAATAATCACGAAATTTGGTACAAACATTTATACTAAGCCAAGGACCAGATCTATTGATTTTGGTACGGATCAGCCAGATGGTTCTTCCGCACCATTTCTGTTTTTATTTTAACTATAAAATGCTCAATTTTGTATCAACAGCCACGAAATTCGAAACAATTATTTATCATAATTTATTGTAGCAAACCAATTTTTGCATGGATCGTTCGGACGATACTTCCGGTATCGCTATTTTTTTTATATTGGTCACAAAATGTGCAATTTTCGAACAATATGTACGAAATTTGAAACAAATATTTATAATATTTTATTGTAGCATACTGCTAATTTTGGTATGGATCGACCAGACGATACTTCCGGTACGGCTATTTTTGTTTTTATATTTGTCATGAAAAGCGGAATTTTGGAACAATATGTACAAATTCGAAACAAATATTTATTATAATTTATTGTAGCATACCATCAGTTTTGGTGTCATTGACCGGAAGGTACTTCCGTTAAAGATATTTCTTTTCGTTTTTAGTCGGGCTATAAAATTATTAATTTTGAATTCAAATATTTATCACAATTGATTGTAACATTTTACCAGTTTTCGTATTAGAGTCGTGTAACTTACAATATATCGACAAATGTCCCAAACAGTGAATCCTCTGCGGATGAGAGGCCGAAGAAGGCGTCGGTTGAAAAAAACTAAACTGGAATTTTAACTCAGTACCAATTCTATAAAACAAGAAAATGAACTTTCAATGTCAGAAAGTAGTCAGTCCAGAGCCACAGAAGACCTAGAAAAGGGTCTGTTGAAAATAAATTTCATACTCCAACTTAACAACAGAAATTATGGTAGGTACAAGCAGGCGACAACATTTCATAAACTGGAAAATATCTTTTTTTTGGAGTTACTTTGAAGCCAAAACAAGATTGAATGAAAAGGCTAATTCAATATTCGGACTCAGCACACCAAAAAATGTGAGCGCACAAATGCACATGCATACGCATAATATACGACTATAGGTATCTTGTAATATAAATTGAGAAATACAGAAATAAACTTGAAAAAAAATTCAAGAAAAGTTTTCACAAAATTTTCCTTACATCTCCGACTCCTTTTTAACCAAAGTTACAGCCATAATTCTACAAAATAGCTACTTTACTGCAGAGAAATTTCATCTAATTTGGGTGGAGAAGTTTTTCACACTGCAGATACATAAACAGTAAACCTAAAGTCTAGAGGAAGGGTGTTAAAAGTTACTGAATCTACTGATGGAGTAAACCACTTGTTAGTACTAAATGACTAATCGTCGGATTCAGTGGAAAACCACGAAAACCAGTAATAACCAGAACATCCAAGAACTTATCACATTGGTTTGAAGGTAGTTTGCAAATATGTTTAAAGTCATTATCTATTTGCTGACTCTAAGTGACGAACTTATCTTTATTACGCACCTCGAGTAAACCTTCGACATAAGTGAACAAATAGTTCATAAAAACACGATAAACGTACAAACTTTACCAATTTGTTTCGGTTATTATTTCTATGCCACCTGAACAGTTCTTTAAAAAAATTTTATACCAACAAGTACAGATAATAGACTACATTCCCTAAAGATATAGGAGTTTAACGTGAAATATGTTTTTGTTAGGATATAACCCTCTAGAAATCGTCACAGCTCGCTACAAAAATGCGTAGCGTTAAAACACGTGGGAGGAGGGTGCCCAGAGACGATATCACTGGCAAAGAGCAAAGCACCGAATTTGGGAGAGTAAAGCCCCTCTCATGAGAATTTTTCGATCGTATTTCAGAAATCATAAGAAAAACATGTTCCATTTTTTTTTTAGTTTCGTAGATCTTGCGGTAAAAAATTAAAATAACCTTTACATTAAAAATTGTAACTGTTTTTTTTTTTTTTAATGGGCTTAATCTACGTGGCTAGAAAATATATTTGATTTTGGATGGGTAGGAGGAGAAGACAGTCGATATCTGGCGGCCAATAGTAGTGGCGTACCCGAAAATTTAAGCCCACCGCGAAATTTTTTGGGGGTGTTCTATCTTCGAAATTTATTGTAGGTAGTTGTTGGAAAGACTACAAATTGGAATTTTCCATTCGGAAATTTTCGGAAATCTGGTCGTGGAAGGCGGTAAACTGTTAGACTCATAATGTAGCCTACCACAAACACGTTAAAGTATGTGAAACAATTTACAAGGCACTAAAATATGAAAAGTTGCCTATGAACAAAATAAAAGCGCTACCATGAAATCCGTCTTTCTGGCAATTTCAGTTTTTGAAGATAACCTAAAACCCATAAGTATATTGAGAGGAAGTTTTTTTCTGAGTCGTACACCGTTTCATTCGAATTTCAGGTTTAGGAAACCAAATTGTTAATTTTTTTTCAAGAATAGCCCACTTATTAAACTTGAAATAGGAGCTTAGTAGCATTGACATGGTAATTTAACTACAAGACAAATCACATACTCCACAATCACCCAGTGGCGGGGTCCGAAATTATCATAAATCTTCAAAAACCCGATCAGGTATTTTAAAAATCTATGTATTAGTTAGAACCTTAATTTTAGGTCTTTTGAGGCGTCTTAATGTTTCATCATCAGTACTTTGAAGTTCACTTGCAGTGAGATTTTGATGATTCCCATTTCTCAATCCAAGACTCGTGTTCCAAAGAGCACCTGCCCATTTTCTTTCCAATATTTGGCATCCTGAGGTCATGAAGAACATCTTGGTTTCTTTCTTATCGATATGCCCCAACTGTTGTTCTTAGGGTCAGGTTTACACAACTTTCGATAATATTTAGGTTCGAGTTGTCTGCACTGCTCTACACAGGCAAGCCAGTGGTCTATATTGGTTTCACGGCAGTTTTCACTGTTGTATGAGGTCGTAAAAGACGAAAACGAATTCCGGATTTTGTTTTGCGAAGTTTATACCATAAAATGAAATTAAATTTTCATGTTTCACAAATTTGGATTGGTCCGTCCAGGTGCAGCCAGAGTACACAAACTAGAAAACCAAAGAAATGAGATCCAGCTGAAATTTGATCCTTAGGCTCTCCTGGTAGCGAAAACAAGCATTCAAAATAAAAAAAAACTGAAATCAAAATTTCGAATCTCATAATCCCATGAGCTGAATATAGTCTATCTATTCATTAAGGATTATCTCGTTTGTCCTCGTACATCTCATAAAATGGGAAATTCAACCACAAATATACGTACTGCTAACTGGATAAGGTTCATATTATTATGTTTAGAAGAGTCAAATTAAAACCACAACTCACAAACTTGAACACCACCGAAATGGACTCTCCTGTCTGAAAAATCAAGCATTCAAAATCCAAACAAAACAATATCCAGCTCTCGAATCTCATGATGTGGTTTGTTATATGAGTCTCATTTTTCCCATTTATAATTGCATCCATAGTTAATATATACCAGTTTTGACCACACAAAAGTAGTTTTAACGAAAGAAAAAATATTTCTGACGACTAAAAAATTAATTTTTCACTCAGAACTGCAAATAATTGAATTAAAAGAGTCACTTTTGTAATTGAAAAGGCAAATTAATGTCTGTTGTATTCCACAGATGGAGGTAAGTGAAGTTAGGTATTTTATTTTATTTTATTTTTTCTAATTTACAATGCATTTTCCCCAATGTCCTCTGCATTTGATACAAGAATTCTTCTTTTGTTTTTTTTTTAACCCAGTTTTAGTTGGTTATTTCTGGTTTTGACTAATACTTGATTTTGACGGTAAGCCATTTTAGATAATACTAGTATTGACTGGTCAAAACTGATATCATCATATTCGTTTGTCCAGTTGATTCTAGAGCGTTACCAACACAAATTACCAACCGATCAAAAGACAAAAAAATTTAAGTTTTTAACGATTTCGAGGTTTTAATGCAACAAATCCATGTTACCCTGGTCTGGAGAGGCTGTTAGACGTCTACAGGCGGGTAGGACTGATCGGATATAGTCAACAAATTATTTCATTTCCCACATGATTCAATATGATAAAACAAATTTACATGGAAAAAGGTCACTGATTCGATTAGGCGCATAGTATATATTAAAGGAAAGAAAAAAAAAGTCTTACCTTCTTTCTACAAACGATGGCGATCTAATTTTACGTGCGTTGTTTGCTGGTAATAAATTGGAGGCTGTTGAATTTATTTCTATTTTGCCTGTAAGAACACAATCATGAAAATTAACATTAGAAGTGACCATTTGCGAAACGAATACGATGCGACAAAAATTCACGCTGCTGGTATAAGTAGCAGTGACTTCATTAGGTTTCATAGAGAAAGGCACCACATGGCATTTTTTTGCACTACGTGAGAATTTTCCGGAAATATACGTTTTTTCACAACTTTTGCATTCGAAAATTATCGAGTTATAAAAGTTTCTTTCCAATCAACATTTCTTTCTCTCTTTCTTATGGCTGTGCACTAGACAGGAAAAATATAAGTCGCCGTTACAGGCTGATGTATGATATTTTCTTCACGAAATAATGGATAATACCCCAGTAAAATAAGGTTAAATATGGGGTCAAAGCGAAATTTACAGACAGGTACCGTTATACGTACAAAAGGTTTCATGTCTGAAATATGGCGAAGGTGTGCTCTTAAATATATGTAGGCACCTAGGTGATGAAAATGCCCAATTTCTACACGACATGCATACGGGAGGAGGGGGGACTCCGAGCGTGGCTACTTTCAGTTTTTCACTTTTCCTTGGTAGTTGGGCGATATAAAATAAAAATACTTCGAAATGAAAATAATGTAAATAAAATTTAGTTTCTTCCCATTTTTTTTCTCGCAAACATCACAGGTGATGAAACATAAAGGTACTTTTTTTCAAAATTACAATAATAATTTATATTATTTTCTGAGTGTTAGGAAGTGTAACGGTATAATTGTTACAAAACGTACACGACACATATATTATTTTACTTATAGTGTATATTTCAGAAATATGTACATGAAGTGTATTATAATGTACAAGAGAAGATGTTGGTAGAAGAATGGTAAGTTAATAATTGAATAGGCTTAACTATAAGGGTATGGATTCGAATGAAATATACATTAGTGTCGTGGGGGATATACAATCACCCATTTTGAGTAACAAAATATGCTGTTTTTTTCTAAACTTTTAAAAATTTCCCATGCTTTTAGGAAGCGCAGGGAAATAACAACATTTCAAAAAATAAAAATAAATAAAGTTGGAGATTATTGAAACCTACACATTTTTTTAATCTTTTGTGTTTGAGGAGAGAACAGCACTCAGCCTTTGGCTAGAAGAGGGGCATGGGTTGGAAAAGTTTGAGAAAGCTGTAGTCAACCTTTCACAATCCTAGATTTTCTTTCAATAATTGGCTGACAACGTAGAGCAGTTAGAAAATAATATTGCATGTTGAGTGTCTCTAATGCACACTGAACTTATCCACGTTTTGCTCGTACTTAAGCAACATTAAACCAAAATCAAAGCAGTTAATGTTGACATAGGGAACTAACTTTACTGTAGTACAGTTCCACTAACAACTGACGTCGTTTCAGTCACTTACGCTGTTTAAGCAAACTTTAACTTGGCGTATAGTTCGGTGAGATACTTATGCAACTTTACGCCAAGTAAAAGGTGGCGAGAAGAGCGCAAGTGACTAGAATGGCGTAAGGCGTAATATTTAGTGGAACCTCTCCCACGGAATAGCTACTTTTATAACCTACAGGAAACTTCGAGGCCCAACCCTCTTTGGTGTTGTTTTTTTCTCAACACTTCGCCCCTCGAGATTCGAGAATAAGCACAAGGATTCTTTTTTCTTTATCCTTTTTTCCCCGTCTCATCAATTTTTACATAATTTATCTAAAAGTTTTATCCGAAAAAAGTGAGAGTAACGTTTATACTAGTGATGTAATTTTTCATAGAGGATTTTCCCTTGGTTTCATTGGCTCAATCAGTCTGAAAAATCTTTTTGAACCAATAAAAACTAAATTGTATTGATGAATAGGTATCATTTCCACCTAAATCATGGTTATCTAGTATCTGGTGAGGTCTCCCTCTTAAGCACAAAAAAATAAATGGGGCATGGTCGTTTTCAAATGCCCCTTAAGGAATTGAGAAATACACAAAAACATACCTCGTTCAACCATCCTGGAGGTGGAATTTCACAGAATCCAAAAAACAGTTGAAAGAGCTTTCAAAACAAAAACCCGTATAAATGTTCCATATCTTTAGGGAATAAAAGATGTAGACAAATAGATAAAAACAAATTCGACCCCCTTTCACCCTTTCGAGCATGAAACTTTTCAAAATCCGAAAAAAATTTTCAGACATTTAGTAGAATAACCTTTTAAAATAAAAACTGGTTTAATATCTTATCTGGCCCAAAAGATATCGAAAAATGCGTTGAAATTCCTTTGACCCCATTTGACCACTTTGTGAACGGAATTTCACAAAATTCAAAAAACAATCGGAACACAGTTTAAAACAAAATACACAAAACACTTCCCATTAACCACCTTAGGGGGTGGAATTTTTCAAAATTTCAAAAATTATTTTTAGACGATTAGCTGAATGATTTTTTAAAACAAAAAGTGGTTCATTATATAATTGGATCTAAAAAATATTAACAAATTGACTTCCTCAGAAGGTGAATTTCACAACATCTAAAAAACGATTTTTAGATAATTACTTCTTAAAACAGAAACTAATTCGCTATCTTATTAAAAAAAAATATATATATATATATTGAGACATAAGTAAAAAAATACATTTGACCACATTTGACCCTATTATATAGGAGTGGAATTTCAGACAAACTTTTCTTAGCACGCACATATTAGGAACATATAGGTGCTTTAAAAATTTCAGGTCAACAGATTCAGTGGTTATGAGGTTATAACTGAACACTGATGATGCGGTAAGTCGGGGGTTATTTTAGTGTATTCCATTGGATTCAGTGTAATGGCGGGACCTAGGGGCAGGACCTGTGGAAAAGCACCGATCATGAGTCGTAAATCACGAATACATAAGTCACTCAAATTCTTCTGTACACAATATATATATATATATATATATATTTCCACTTTTTGCTCATTTTGGCAATTTTTAAGAGTCTGTGGAGCCTCCGCTCTTTGACCTCTGGCAATGAAACTTGGATCTTTTTTGATTAAAGTAAGTTAAGTACCTGCTAAAATTTCGTGTTCTGCGATTTTCAAAGATGTCGCAGTTTACATAAACGCACGAAAATCGTTATAACATCTTGTCCAACAATATTATTAATAAGCGAATACGAACAACAAATGGAGAAACGCGAATGAGGTAAATGAAACAGAAAAAAATAAATCTTTGTATTATAAATAAAATGAAGAAACAATATGGGGAGAGGCGACAGAAGGAATCAGCAGAGCAAAAAAGATCATATTAAGTCCAGCCGATTGAGTTAGCATACTCGTAATCTTGCAAGTGTACGGCCACTCTTCTCCATATTTATATGAAAAAATGTAAAAAAAAAAAAAAAAAAGAATAATTGGCGCATAATCTCTTACCTAATGGACATTAGTTCGCATTTTACGAGCAATTTATTTCTATTGATAACCGCATTTCATTACCAGTTATTCACAGTAAATTTTATACAAGGCGGTTTAAATTCTATTAAAACAGATTTTTAATATCATAAATATTACCAACGATCAACGAACAGATTTATAAATTCTCATTAGAACCATTAGTCGTTCGTACGCGAAGACAGGGAATTGACACAGCCTCAACTGGCGTAATTTTTAAGTTGGTTTTCTACGAAAATCTACTATTATAATCCATTATAATTTTCTGGAAATTCTGGTGCGGATCGGCCGGAAGGTACTTCCAAAAAATCCATTTTTGTTTCCATTTTGAAAGAAGAAATTGTTTTTAACTGCGTAATTCTAGGTTAACAGTTACAAAATTTAATACAATCATCGCAATTATGATCTATTAATAACTTTTTAGTAAATTACTAATTTTCTACTTTTCGAAACTGACTTTTTCTAACGGAGTTGCCGCTGCGTTAGAGTTTTTTTCATAAAGTTAAAGAGATTGTTATCTATTACTTAAACATAAAAATTAGCATCAAATGGATGTCATCTTGAATAGAATTGGTGTTTTTCAGGAAGATTTCAATCATGTTTATAACCTCCACTGCATTCACTTTTTTTTTTTATTCGTCCATTAAAAATCGCTTTGCCAGAAGGTTTTCAATTTGTGAAATATTTGTCGTTTCAAAATATGGTTATTAATAGTCATCTAGTACATACACACAGCCCTATAATACACCCTCGCAATAGAGAATTATTTCTATTTTTGAAGGACTCAAAAGATGAGAACACATTCACAACCAGTGACCATTTAGCAACATTTTTTTTACACAGTGCTTTAAGTGCACAATTTCATTGATGTTTATCAAGTTTTTGGGAGTTTATTTCTCTCTTCAGTTTAAAGTCATCAAATAATATTTTTGTCCTATTCGCACTTTCTTCTTTCATTCGGTCAATCAAATAATCATAGACGATGAAATATCACATCATTTATGGCTAGAAATATTTTTCTTTTCTTTCGTAACTTTTAAACTCAAAGAACGAGTTAGGTATTAGACTAATAATAATACCTCAACGAAATTCCATTTATTCGTAGGAAGAGGTCCTACGATAATATTCAAAAGCATTTCAACATTGGAAATGTTTAACCTGAGTACATAGTAAAAAGATGACGTCATATGCAACAAAAAGTGATAAAAATGTCAGATACCCCACAAAAAATACGTTTAAAATCAAATACCTCAAATCCAAGAGATTTTTGAAATAGGTTACTAGGTACCTACAAATAGAAAAAGTAGGTAATCCATTTTTTAAGCCCCCACCACATAGTATAGTAGGCCAAACAAAAAGTGAAAACAAAGTTCACGAAAAAATCAAGATTACGAAATACTTTCAAGTGGGAATAGTATTTATTTCACAAAATGAAAATTAAATACAAAAATCATTTCCAATGTATCACCGACTGTGCAAGAAATGCAAATCGAGTAAATTTTTTATATTTTTTGAAATTTGTTTTAAACCTTTTTCAAAGATGAGATACCATAAAAAATGAATATTTTCAGTATGAAATTTACACGAAATCTATAAAAATAGAAATGCCATTAAACAGATAACGCGTATTATGAATTTTATCAGCATAGGACATTTCTTTTTCATTTCCTCAATGTTTACTCAAAAGGTTATTTGGTTTCTTTCAGTGAAATTTGATAAATGAACGTTTATTTCAAAACAGAGATGGTGGGTTGATCGAATTTCACACAACTTGTGCTCGGTTGATGAGTAATCTGCGCTCCTCAAACACAGCCTCCACAGGCAGAAAGAGTACGGATGCTCCGATTACGAAGTAATTACTCTCACAAGATGGCATGTGCTTGGTGAAACCATTTTTCCAACAGATGAATTAACTTAAAGAAAAAGGAAATTGAATAGACACCACAGTAGACGCAGATAGGAAGAAACTCATTCGTTTGCGATATTTTTATTGAGGCTAAAGCTGACAAAGTTAGGGTATGTATGATCTGAGCCAGTGTCTGAAATTAATTTTTATTAGTAAAGGAAACGATAATTATGTATAAAAACCTTCGCATTGAATGAAAGATTCGCGACTACAAAGAACTTATTTAGCAAATTTGATCTACGAGTTTTTTTTAAACCATCATAAAAATGTACATCACGTTCGAAAATTTTTTTCCACATTTCGAAAGCGGTTAGTTCACCATTTTATCGGACGGCCGATTAAATTCGTTTTAATTGAAAACATGTACGTGGTCACTTTATTCGTAATCCGAAGAATAATTTTTTATGAACTAACCACTTACACTGACAATGGCTATCTACTCTTGCTCGAAATCGAGTTCGCGTTTCAAGTATCCGTTATGCAAAAACATGTAAGAAATTTCTGCTGCCTCCTTCAATTTATTAGGTATACCACAGAAGAGATGGGAAATGATAGGTATAACGAGAACATTAATCTAAAATTGCAAAGCAGTATCCCAAAAAAACTAGCCCATCCTAGGTACATATATATTTTGAAAAAAGTTAAAATTTAGATTTCCTCCTTTTTTTAAGTCACATATCTAAAGGATCAAACAATACTCCAATGAAAATTATAACACAAACTTACTGGCATATCCATACTTCGAACACTTCCAAATGGTACCATAAATTCCAAAGTTAGTTCAGGGCCAAATTTGAAAGTAGTTACGTTTGTAAGAAAAAAGAAAAAACTACCTAACCCAATCACATAGATCGTAGAATATACTACTTAAATTATTTTACTATATAGGTGAATAAAAAATGCAACTTTATGAATAAGATTGATGGTGAAAAAACAAGATTTTACATATGAGACATCACAACGGGCAAAAAAATAACCAAATAGAAAAAAAATACACGAACATGGAAAAAAATTATTTTTTTCCATTTGAGGATAACTATTTTCACGTTGTTCAAATAACAGGGATGAGCCAATGAGGAAATTCAAAAACTGGTACATATTGATAAAATGTTATCACTTTCTTCTTCTTCACTTTTTTGTTTTTTATAATTGGTATGACACATCGGTAACAAACACGTTTCTGGCATGGCTATTTTATAATTTATAAAACTAAAATAAGAATATTTCAAAAATTAATGATTCAAAATATTTTTTCAGTTACCTACATAGTAAAATACCTTACTATACAGAGTTGAAAAGTAAGTGATTGCTACTCTTATGCAATTACAGCACTCACCTTTGGGTCATGCAGCAACTTCACAACTCATCCGCAATCACTTACTTTCCTCCCTTGTATAATAATGTACTACTGAATACAAGTGGGCTAGAAGTTAAATGGCAGAATTTCTATGATCGATCCATGGTATCGAAGGAAAATAAAAATTTCCTTGACAAAATGCCAATAAACTCTTTCTTTCCACATTGTAGGCCTGCTCCCCACATATAAAAAAGAGTGTAAGAAATCAAATATCTTAAATAAATTCCCCAAAAATTAACTAAATTTGATACAAGAGAGTAGGTATTTATCTATGTCACTTACTTTCACTTAGCAAATAGCTCTGAAAGTTTTACCCACCCATATTTTGAACAAAAGCGAAAGATGAAGAGATGCCAGTTTTTAAATACCGTAGCCATTTCTTTTTAACCTTTGATAGCATCAAAAAATTGGTCCCAACACCTTATTTGAGAAGAAAAATACACCAAACAAGGTATACTAATCAGTTCTGAGAAAACGAAAATATTTTTTGAGAAAAACAAATTGAAAATTAAGATCAAATCAAAACAAAATTTGTTCAAATCAAGTTACATTAGAACAAATTCTCAAATTCCTCTACTCAGTTTTGTATTTTCAACAATAATTCATAAACCACTGGGTGGATTCGAACAAAATTTAATCTATTAAATCATCCTCAAACATTGAAAAGCAACCCATTAAAATTTCACAGTTAAGCATCGGTCAGTTATGGAGAAAATTCCTTCGAAACAGAGCAACAATATAACCAAAATCAAAGCATCCTAAACTATAAAGAGTCCAAACACTATAAAATAATTAGGATTTGTTTCAATTTTAATTATTGCAAATTAAAAAAATAAGAATAGGTAACAAAGTATTTTTCCTTCAATTTTTTAATCAAAATCAAAAATATTAGATCAAAACACTGTGTGTTCTGTCCCGTTTTTGCAGACGATTCAGTTCGTCTACAAAAACGTGTCGAACAAATTATAGACAACTATTATTCCTAATTCTCGGAATAATAGCTGTCTATATTCTACCTAGCTTCTCACAAACGGACACCACCAGATATGCTGACAATGAAGTGTCATCATATTTGGCGGATGTTCCGTATCACGCCACCTTTTTGGTCGGCCATCTTTTGATTGAAACAAAGAAAACGAAAGTAATGTCATATCTTCATTGTGAAGACATGGTCATTCCTAAACCTGAAGTCGAGTAGAGACGTTAGGGTCCATACTAGTTGCTATGGACATTAGGTATCATTATATTAAGAAATAGAAATAAGTATAATTTAAAGTGTTCGTAATAACTAAAGTGAAATTTCTAATAAAAGATAAATGTTCGTAACTTATCTTATTTGTTGAGGTAATTTAAAAGTATTGAATTACTCTCGCAACAGATTTGCGCCCAAACAAAAAAACCTTCGGAAGTAAAATTTAAAAATCATAATTTTTTTTTATAAAAGAACTTCGCTTTTCCTAAAAATTTTTTATACCTATCGCGGATAATTAATTCAATTTTGCTGGAGCAAATACTTTCGCGTAAATATCAAAGCAAACTGTGGCTAAAATAATTAAAATATTAAAAACGAAATTAAACAAACGTCTACGAAATCAAACCTTTATTGCGGAGGACCGCAAATGTTTAATTAAGACAAATAAAAATAGTTCAATTAAAAATAAATTAATTACAAAAAACAATTCTAAAAATAAACTTAGAAATAAAACAAAGATCCAGATCCGGCTCCTTAAATTCAAAAAGAATAGAATCAGCCCAACCAGTATCCAAAACCACAACACAGAGAACAAGAAATCACTTACCAACGGCGTCCATCTGAACGAAACTAACAATACACTACAGAAGACTACAGCACACTATTCGCCATCTAACTGTAAGCAAATTATAAATTTATCTTCCGTTACTTCAGAAAAATTTGAAACTATTATTTATATTGTAAATAATAGTGTAAAATGTAAAATCTCCCAACCCTCGCGAATGTCTGAAAAAAGTGAAAATAGGAGTACGTCGCTTCCTGATATTTTAGACTCGAAAGCCGAAGAGAATATTGTGGAATTTGAAAACCATCCTAAAAATCTGTATGAGAATCTGTCTGAAGAGGAAAATTACCCACTCCTTGGTAACCATTGGGGAAGTCGAGTATCTACTTCCTTTCTCTATCGAGTGCTAAAAGCGGCAAAAGTAAAGAGGATAGAAGGTAGAACACGTATCGAACTCCAGAAGAAACTTTACAAAGGTAGACACTCTAAACACTGGTTGTTAAATATATTATACTCAAACCCCAACATGAAAAAATTGGAAAAAACAAGTAATTTTGATAGACTAATCGACAAAAGCAAAAGTTATCGTATGGTAACAAGAAGTATAAAAAATAAAGACCCCAACGAAGCTGAAGAAAACTTCTCCAATACAGAAGATTTAGAATCTAAAAGAAAGAAGTTAGAAACAGAAAAGAAAAGAAAGGAGGAAAGAGAAAGAAGACTAGCGAGACGAAGCCTCAGCTCCAGTTTTGAAAAACTCTTATCTAAAGTATCACACCACGTATCACCAAAGAAATCAATTTCAGCCACAACCGATTCTTCTCTCCCAAATGACGAAGATGAAATCTTCCTCGGAGAAGAATCAATTCTAAACCAAACTTTTGTCGACAGATCCTCACAGTCTAGTGCTGATTTGTCGCCATCAGTCCCTCAAGGACAGGGAACGTCCTCACAGGCTGAAATCCAACACTCAATACAAATTCACGTAAAAAGTCCAGAAAATTTAGAAAAACCCAAAAGTAAAATTACAAATTCAACCGACGAAAATTCTTTCGATCCTATCAATTTATTACCCCCAGAGATACGTGTAGAAATTCTTGATCAAAAGGAACCTACATACGTCAACATAGCAAATATTGAAAATAAAAATAAACCATTTATAAAAACAGAAAATAAAAATATAACCCCGGAAGACTTCGCTGAAAATAACGCACGCTTGCTTTTACAACAACAACAAGCAAGATTTGCGGCAGCGAATGAAGCCTACACACAACACAACCTAGCCATGAACAATTTTTGGAAAAGGTCAGAAAGATGGACTCCAAGCCATTTTTCAAATGGCCCCAACGAGGACATTCTTGAATTTCTTTTTGAATACGAAACTCAGGCAAAAACCTTCGAAGCAACCGAGTATGAAATGATACGAAACCCAAATATAGCCCTTCGTAGTACAGCTCTCGAACTGTTCGCAGCAGAAACTGAGATAACCCCAGAAACTCCATGGTTAGAAGTAAAGTGAATCTTAATACGTATTTTTAAAAAGGATAAAGATACAGTAAAAAAACGTATCAAATCTTTAAAATTTAATGATTCATACTTCAGCACAAATGTACCTAAATTTTTCCGACTCTATAAACAATTCAATGCAACAATTAGTGAGAAAAAAATTTGTGATCTCTTACTCCCAAGACTAACAGGAGAAATGAGGAAATTCTTTGCGTCGAAAAATCTCCAAACACAAAGTGAGGTTTCAAAAACATTCACTGATTGGAAAGAATTCAAAGAAAAAGCCTTAGATTTGACCGATGTCCAAAAAATGGAAGAGATGCTAAATAAAGCAACAGAAACAATCGCCAAGTTAACAAAACAGATGGAAGAGATGATGAAGGGAAAAGTTCCTGAGAAAAAAGAACCTGCGAAACCCATAACTCCGCCTATCTCCCCTACTGACCCTGTTATCGTGGCATTAGTGGAGGCAGGATGGAAACCCCCAAATGCCAATAAACGAAATCAAAACCAAACCAGAAATTAGACAATGGAAAACGAAAATGCTGAATCCAGACCTCGTAGAGAAAGAAATTTAAATAATAATAATAACACTAGTGAATCAAATGAAAGTAACCTGAGAAGAAGGCAGTCTAGAGAAAGAGAAACAACTCGATCACAAAATAACCAAAATTCCTATAGACCCCATTATCGGGAACAAAATAATAATCGATATCCTCCTAGAGAAATAAATTGCTTTAATTGTGAAAGAATGGGACATTTATCAAGGGATTGTAGACTACGTAATCGTAGTACACCCCAATTCCCACAAAGGAATTTTAGACCGCCACGATTCAATAATAACTTCGCATCAAACTTTGGTCAACCATTCAACCCCTATGGACCACCGCAACAGAATAATTATGCACAAGCATATAATACCCCAGTTCTAAACCCACAACCATGGGCCAATGCAACAAATTATGCATTACCCTCTTATAACTTGCGAACCCCAGATGTAGTTCCAAGTATCCAACAACAAAATTTCACTCAACAACCAAAAAACTTGCAGTAGAGCCCATTTGCTCTACACCATATTATGGCAACGACTTTCAGGATTGTAATGGCAACGTCCATCATCCGGACTGCGCTGCTCTCTTAGTGTTAGATCCACAAGCGCCGCATAATCGGAAAATTCATATCTGTAGTGCATCAATGAAATTAGTCAGGGCGAGGCGTAAACTAATTGTCCCCTGCAACATTGTGAGCCGTGAAGAGTATGAAACACAGGGAACAGTCGAAAGTGGCTCTGAAGTGACGCTTGTACAATATGACCTTGTAAAGGATAATGTGATCAGACCTGCAAGAGTGTGTATGGTAGCCGCTAACGATAGTGCAATAATCGTTAAAGGAGTTGTAGAAATCACTATAAAAATGGGTGATCTCCTCCTCGATGAGGAAGCATATGTCACCTCTGAGGTAACCACACCTTTACTACTCGGATATGACTTTTTAGATCGACATAATGCCAACATACTATTTAGTAAAAAATTATTTAGAATAGGACCGCCATGGAAACGCGAAACATTTAGTATAATTAAGTTTAAGGAAGAAAATTGCGAAGGATTTATTAGAGCAGACAAAAATTTCTGCATAGAAGTAGATAATGAATATTTTGTAAACCTGGATCCAGAAAAGGGAAAAGCAGATCCAGATGAGTGGTTTTTAACAAGTTACAGTTTAGAAGGCGAATATATTGTTGATGATTTAGGATGGCCAGCCTTAAGATTCTACAGTCATCACTTCGACACCCAAATCGCACAAGGGACAGTTTTAGGATGCTATAGGCTTCGACAGCCGACTATGCAGTACTGTCAGACAAATTCCATCCGCCATGGCCAACCCAGCATCCAACGCATTACATCGGGGGATACTCTGGGTAACCAAGGTGAGGAGGTTGATATGCTAAAACTTGTCCACATAACACAATCTGATGACAGCGTTATCCACAACAATGAAGGAACACAAATGAAAATTAATAAGAATTTAATGAAGGAACAGAAACAGGCAGTAGTAAGCATTCTAAAAAAATATATCATATATTTACGGAAGAACCTGCCAAGGTAAAACCTACGAAATTAAACCAGCACATGTCTACTTGAAAACAGACGAGCCGATTCAGCGTAGAAATTACCATATGGGTATTTTTGAAAAAAGAGAAATTAGAAAGAAAATTAAAGAATTCGAGGAATGTGGTATTATTAAGAGAGCAAGCTCTAGATATGAGAGCCCAGTATTTGTTAAGAAGAAATTAAACGGAGTTTATAGATTATTAGTAGATTACAGAGGTGTAAACGAAATAGTAAAAAAGATACGAGCAGAGTCCCTCGTCTCCCCGAAATTTGGGATGCGTTACGAGATAAAAAATACTTTGTAACAATCGATCTCAATCAAGGATATTATCAAATTCCTCTTGATGAAGAATCAAAAGCAATAACAGGAATAAATGTTGGAGGAGTAAATTACGTATTTAACTCTATCCCTATGGGACTAAGCACGAGCCCCAGCATTTTCCAAAAAACTATTACCAATTTATTCAACCATATCCTAGAAGACAAAGTATTAGTCTATCTAGATGATATCTGTGTCTTTGGCGAAACCTTTGAAGAAACACTAGAAAATTTAGAAGAAGTCCTGAAAGTACTAGTTGAAGCAGGTCTACTAATCAAAACCAGCAAAAGTAGCTTCTTCAATGAAAGTATCGAATATTTAGGACATAAAATTTCATATAATAAATTAGAACCATTAGATAAAAACATTAAACCAATTTGTGAAGCTTAACCACCTAAAACATTACGTCAACTACGTAGATTTATTGGTTTAGCAAATTATTATCGAAAAATGATTAAAATTTTTTCGCAAATCACAGCACCATTAACAGATTTAACAAGAAAAGAAAATGTTAAAGCAAATAATAAAATAACATGGAATGACGAAGCACAAAAAGCCTTCGACAAAATAAAAGAATTGATTACATCTGAACCAATTCTTACAATCTATGATCCTGATGCTGATACATACGTCGAAGTAGACGCATCAAAAACAGCCATAGGAGCAGTAATAATGCAAGTAGACAGAAAAACAAAAGAGCCACACCCTATAGGATTTTTCTCAAAGAAAATTCCTAAAAATCAACAACATTTATGTTCTTTTGATTTAGAAATGTTGGTTATCACTGAAACTTGCGAATATTTCAGAGAATTTTTAGTCTACAAAGAATTTAATATTTTTACGGATCATGAACCCTTAACATACCAAAGTCGAATGAAAAAACCAAACGCAAGATTAAATAGGTTAATTTCAAAATTAGGAGAATTCACATTTAAGATCAGACATATTAAAGGTGAAAATAACAAAATCGCTGATTATCTATCCCATCTAGAAGAAGAAGATAATTACGCAGAATTTCGAAATGGTCAATTCATAATACCAGAAGGAACACCTGATCCTCCTAATATTATCAAACAAGAGAAAAAAATCAAAGCAATAACACGTAGCATGAAAAAGAAAGAAAAAGATTCAGACGTAGAAAGTGACAATTTGGAAGACGATCGAAGTTCCATCCTATCCGATAATTTAGAAAGATCTGGAAACTCCGATGCGTCCACAAATTCTCAACTTTCCTAAATTTCAGAAAATTCCGAAAATGAAAACCCAATTAACATCACAGACCAAGAAATCCACAATTTATGGGATTTACAACGTGAAGACATATATTGGGGAATCATAATAAAAATTTTAGAAGGTGGCAACGAAAAAGTGTTACAAAAAAGTTTAAAAATGAGAAGATCACGCAATCTAAATCCATTTTTTCTTGATGAAAATGGAATTTTATGGAAAAACAATGATCACTCTGAATATCACTATGCCGTACCAGTAATTCCTGACTCCCTCATACCTCAAGTACTAAATATATGTCATGAGAGTCAAAGCTGGGGTGGACATTTTGGAATTTGCAAAACTCTTGCCAAAATGCATGCTCAATACTACTTTACGCAAATGCCTAAAATAGTCTTGAGGCATGTACGTTTGTGCCATCAATGCCAAATTAATAAAAACATTAACGAAAAATATGGACACTTGAAACCAATTAATCCTGAAGAATGCATACCACTTGCACATATCCAAATTGATTTTATCTGAAAATTTAACACAAATAATGAAAAGAAATTTGTCATAGTGGGAATAGATAAGGTAACAAAATATTGTTGGACCAAAGCAGTATCCCAACTAAACGCACATTCAGTAATCAAATTTTTAAAAGAAAATGTACGTCATTGCGGAAAACCAACGAAGATTACGTGTGATAACGGAACTCATTTTTCGAACGAATACGTGCAAAATTATTGTAAAAATAACGGTATTAAAATATTCTACTTTACATCATATTCACCACAAACTCAAGGACAAGTAGAGAAAATGAACGGAATGATAAAAAAAATGTTAGTGAAATATGAAAGTACCGATAGTGAAGAATGGCCAGACCACGTGCACAACGTATCCTTGACCTATAATATGACACCAATTGAAGGTTTAAATAATCACGATCCATTTTACCTAATGCACGGTTATAAAGGAGAACCCCTCATAAATTTAAACATTCCGTCACCACTTATCAGTAAAACCAGAGAACAGATAAGTGAAGCAGACAGAATTCGGAAAACAATTCCGAACTTTGATAAAAAGAATGCAATTAAATATTCAGAACGTTATAATAAAGGAAGAAAAGAAATTTCTTATGAAACTAATGATTTAGTTCTCTTGAAAGAACCTATAAATTACGGAAAAGGCAAACCAAAATTTCTAGGACCATACAGAATAGTAAGAAAAATTTCAGATTTAAACTATGTAATTCGCATAACCTCTGAAGATGGAAATAGCATAGACGATACGGTTCATATAAGAAGACTTACGCCTTATAATGCTCGCTGTAATGCTAATTTACCGTCGAACATTGAAGATATTAAATCCGATAATTTGGAAAATGAAGAAAGTATTCCCGAGTCTAATCCGAAAAGAAAAAGAGGTAGACCAAAGAAAGAAAAGAGCTCTGAAGAAAATGAATCAGAAGACAAAATTAAAATCATTATCAAACGTCCCAGAGGAAGACCACGAAAAGGAATTTTAAAGAAATCTGGCAATAAAAATAAAAACAATAAAAAGGTAAAATTTACAGATGAAGCGTTATTAAAAGGGAAAGATTGTTCAGAATGGAAAAAGAAGTTTGAATTAAAAGACCCAGAAAAAAGAAGGATAACTTTACGAAAAATTCAATCGATTACCTATAAACAACATATAGAAGAAATCAAATTGTTCAATAGGCGTGATGAGGGAAAAAGTATAACACAATCTTTGTCTCTACCTATTCAACCTATTCCCCAAGATATTAAGAAACCAAGTGAGTTAAGTTTGGAGGAATATGTGAAAAGATACTCCAAACCACCACCCGAAACATTGTATTATAACCCTTGTAATTTAATTCGTAACAATTATAAATAATTTTTTTATATTGTAAGGACCATTTACACATACATTTTTTCCCCTCAAAATTATAAAATTTTTTTTTACTCACTGATTACCAATCATCCTGTGCGTCATGAGTAAAAGCCCCCAAAGCGGTTGGCTTTGCTTCACCTTGCTCTTCACCTTTGGGATGATCGGCTGGTGTGGGTTCTGGAAAAACTGACTGACGCCTGTACTGCTGATGACGAGGAACCAAAAACACGAGCCGATTGGACACGACCATTTTACTCGGTCCAGAGGTCGGCTCACTTCTTGGACTTGCTCCACGCAAAACACGACGATTGTGAGATATGGTTATTTTTTCTGACAGCTCCAAAACTCGCATAACCTCAATGTAATGAGGAGTATCATTAATCACGATTTTTTGCCGATAAAAGCGAACAAGATAGTCCACCAAGTATTGAAATTGGGACCTATCCATAATCGTATTGGCATATGCAGTATTGGTAATTGAGAAACGAACTTTAGCGCCAAAATTTAAAGGCTGCATTGCCATTATAACTGCAGTCAACAAGTTCAAACCAACAGCATAACCGGTGATGTCGGACGAATTTACATCAAGTGTCAAAAAGCAAATTACTGATTCTTCCCACCTCCATAAACTTCCCTCCGGGAAGAGGAAGCTGAACTGTGAGGCGAGTTGCACCATCGACTGCAAACAACATTCACATAAACCCTGAGGCATCACATGCCTCCACAACCAAAAGGAAGTGTTCAGTGAGTCGCCAGGAAAATTTTTTCGGTACACATCCACTCCTGTGGGACCATAATCCGCTGCCAAAAATGAATGGATAGCTTTAAAAATCTTCCAAAGCCCAATAACGCCAGTGAATAAAAATGGACAACGCGGCTACCAACAACGCAAATATGGCAGAGACACCTGCGTGAGCATGAAACTTTTCGAAGTTTCAATAATCTCCGTGTCAGGCACCATAAATTTAGGCAGAGAGCGTAATTCTGCCAGAGACGGATACAAAGGAGCATCCTGAAGAACTTCCTCACTAGCGCGATCCATACTTAAACTCAACATCTCATTGAAATCATGAAGAAAATGTCTCTCAACGTTCATGAAATTTAAATAACGAATTAAACGAAAAATGAAATATATACAAAAGAAAGAAGTTACAACTAATAGGAACATTAACTACAAATCTAAAGAAGGACGAGGATGGAAAAAATCAAAACGAACCAACATTCGAATACGCCGAGAAGACTGCGATACCTCCATATATATCCGAGTTGTAAAGCAAGATGAATTCTTGCTGAACAATCGAAATATACTGGAGTCTGCCATCTCCCAAGGCCTACCCTCGATGGTAATAGTGCGAATCGAATTCCAGAGTCCCACACTAACACAGATGGTGTAATTTCCACACATATGTATATTTTTATGAGAAAGAAATAAAAATCAAAGAAATATTGTGCATCGATATACATTTTTGCACCTTATTAATATTTTCTCTCGAACAGATAACAACCAATCAACGTACCGACAATTATAATACTGCATCTAACAGCAAAAATTTCTTATGATTTGTAATGATTTCAGGCCACATAATGATAAAACTTGCCGTTATCGTCTTCATTACATTCACCACACTCACACACAAAACCGAGAACACAAGTTTAAAAACAAAAATTAGTGCATCATCAGGAGCATACTTTGAATTAAACAAATTCAGTAAGGCTTATGAGAAAACAATTCCCATAGTCTATAGCCTGAAAATTCCAAGAAGACAGAACATAGAAACACCTGAATGGCTTGAAGAAATAAAAAAACTGCAAAGTTGCACATCCATGGAAAACACATAATGTATACAGAGATCGAGAAACATGTTAAATCTAATTACGAATATTCAGCTAATAAACAAAGCAATAATCAAAGAATTTGATAGAGAATCTTCAAAACGAATTAAACATGGAATACAAGTCCTTGGTGACTTTGACTCATAGTGTTGCAATGTCATGACACTTTCTGAAGGCAACGACTTTATAGAAAACGAGAAAAATCTAAAATCTCAATACGAAAAATTTCGAGAATCCGTAATAGAAAGCCATGCAGAATTATTAAATGTCACAAATGACATTAAAAATTTCGAAAAGTTAGAATTCGATAATTCTAAAATTTTAAAAGAAAACGTTCAAGCATTAAAAGACGCCATTCAAAACCAAAATAACGAAATAATTATAGAAGCTAGAAGAGAGCTCATCTTTGACACAGCTCGAACTCTTCACGCTAGTTTAGTCACAGAAAATGCTAAACTTAGCCACCTATTCCTTTCTTGCAAAAATAACCATCTACCAGCAGCAATTGTTAACGAAACAACTTTAAAAGAAGACTTGCTAAAAATCAAGAAAATTGCAGAAAAATCAAATTTTGCAGTAGTTTTAGACGAAAAATCAATCCAGTCCTACTACAGAACAAAATTAGTAAACTGCTATGTGACAGGAAACGAAATAGAGATAGAAATCAAAATTCCACTTCAGAACCTTCGTGCCAAATACAAAATTTACAATTTTATTCCATTAGCATTTCGAACACATGACAATAAAATTTGCTCTTAGGATCAAGAACCTTCGATCTTATCCCACAACAAATTTGATGGGTCAATAAGTATCATAATGGGAACAGACATTGATCTTTGTGGTAAACATAGCCTCTTATGCTTTCTACCACAAGACCGCACAACCAACAATAAAGGGAATTGTGCGAGGGCATTATTTCAAGGAATGAAATTTGAAGAAATAATAAAGAAATGCACCTTCAAATGCGAGATAAATCATGAAGAAATCGTAGTCAAGCAAATTGAAATGAACCTCTTTGCCATAACTAATACTAAAAACCCATTAATATCAGTTAATACTATAACAAAAACAAGTACTAGTATAACTATAAATGACTCATGGCCCGGAGCAACTCTACTAACAGTTCCATGTATAGTAGAAATTCAACAATTACAGAGAGAAAACAATGCAGAAACAATCATCCCGGCAGGATTTCCGTGTATAAATGAACCAGAAAAAGACGTCCTCATTGAACATCATCTACCGCTAGTTTGGACAAAATATCAATTCATGGAACTTGATTTTGGTCTACGTCAATCATTCAAATTTCCAAATATGTCTATTGCCTACAATAATAAATGGCATGACAACATACCTTACCTTTCACCAATAACTCCAATTCATAAGCTCGAAGAAAGATTAAAATCAGCAGAACTGAAAATCCTTGATCTAGGATACCAAGACACAATAAACACGGAACATTTACTACGAATCGGTTGGTGTAGTTTATTAACACTCATAGTAGCAATATTGGTCTACGTAAATTTAAAAATAAATTGTGTTGCTATCAATGTGCACAATCAAATAAATGATCTGGCATTGGGAGAAATACATCGTTAATGGTCCATAATTCTAAGTGCACATTTTATATTACAATATAATATTATAAAAAAAAGCATAATAAATTTGATTATGCCAAATTATCTTAATTAAGTCCATTTGCAAAAATAAATTTTTATGCTCAAATAAATTTTTTTTATATAAAATAATTTTTTATTTTTATGCGATGATCAATTCCGCAACGTAAAATAAAGGAACATTTGTAAAAAAAAAAATTAGTATTGTATTATGACTAAAATTAAAGATATAGTAAATTAAAGTAATAAACTTTCAGGGACACAAAATTTAGCGAAGCAGGAGCTGCATGCTTTCTTTTGCCCGGGGACCTTTGTTCCATCCCGTTTTTGCAGACAATTCAGTTCTTCTACAAAAACGTGTCGAACAAATTACAACTATTATTCCTAATTCTCGGAATAATAGCTGTCTATATTCTACCTAGCTTCTCACGAACGGACACCACCAGATATGCTGACAATGAAGTGTCATCATATTTGGCGGATGTTCCGTATCACGCCACCTTTTTGGTCGGCCATCTTTTGATTGAAACAAAGAAAACGAAAGTAATGTCATATCTTCATTGTGAAGACATGGTCATTCCTAAACCTGAAGTCGAGTAGAGACGTTAGGGTCCATACTAGTTGCTATGGACATTAGGTATCATTATATTAAGAAATAGAAATAAGTATAATTTAAAGTGTTCGTAATAACTAAAGTGAAATTTCTAATAAAAGATAAATGTTCGTAACTTATCTTATTTGTTGAGGTAATTTAAAAGTATTGAATTACTCTCGCAACACTGTGACTAACTGCAATTATTTTGTAATCTTACAAGTTTTCCACATTATAAATCCTGTGAAGTTCCGATAAGTCAGGTAAAACCTAATTTTCCTTAAGTACTGTTAAGTACCCATAGTGTGGCACTGCTGCATATTATTTGTTCGTAAATTTCCACAATACCACTCTTGGACAACCCAAATTAAACATAATGCCAAAATAATGTTGAAAACTCAGCTTAAATGGCGAAAATAAGCAAAAAATTTCTCAAAAAGCTTTCTAATTCTTTAGGGAACATTTGGTAAAATAAAAACTGGTGGAAAAACCACGGGAACGAGATTGATAATATGAGATATTACTCATTCTAAGATAGACTATATACATACTGAAAATTTTTTTGGAGTATTTGCCCCAGTTTTTGGATTTTTCTAGAACTGGAGTAGGACAACTGGAAAAATTAATTTTCAAAAAATCACGAATAAACTGTCCCAGAGAATAACTTCTCATCCATTGCTAAGATATAGCCTTTGAATAAACCAATCTTGATCAAGAATAAATAGGTAACACTTTGCTGAAAAAACAATTTTGTAAACCGCAAATTCTTCAAGAGGTATATGAACAGACAGGATTTTTTTCAGAATCTCTAATAAAAATTTGGTCAAGATTTAAAAATTCTTGATTTACATCTAACTCGAGTCTTACCTACAACATTACAGACACAAATTGCATGTACCTATAAAATATAAATCCATACGGACTACACACTAATATAAATTTTGAAATATGGACAAATTTGGGTATTATTTTGTACCTAAGTAATTGTCCTGATGTAGGAATAATCAACAGAGAATTTGTTAATGATTTTTGAGAAAAAAAGTATATACAATTAAGTTGTTAACAATTTCCCAAAAAAAGTCAAACTGGATAAGGCAAAATCTCACATGTTTGATTTATAATTTCTTGAAAATAAATTTTTTTATTTGTCCTATTCCAATTATAGAAAGTTCCAAAAAACAATGACATGAATACCCCTCAACCATTGAATGAATAATATTTTCTCTTATTCTTATTCCCTTTTCATGTTTTTTCAACCGCTTTTCAATTTTCAAGAAACAACAGTTTTCTACATTATTTTGGGCATTAGATGTTTCGTATATATTCACATACCTACTAAATAGGTAAACTTGCAATTTTCAAAATTTTTGTAATTTTTGGTTTAAAAGTAGTCCTATTTGATATTCAAAATTTTTGATGGTGCCTAATTAATTTTGCATTCACAGGGATCGGAAGGTATTAAATATCTAGCAGAACATTTTTCAATTCAAATTACCTCAAGAATCTCCAAAAGTGATAGAAGGGCTAATATTTTTCAAATCATTCGAAACCATTTATCGATTTCATAGATATGTATCTAGATGATAAATAACTGAATGAAATCCATCCAAAGATCAAGTTGGAAGAGAAGATTGTAGAATAAAATTGTCGTTCAGAAATCAAGTAGAGAAACTGAACATACCTACTCTTCTTCAGGATATTTTATAATTCAGACAAATAGTATATGTGAGGACATCACTCATATGAGGTAATAGGGGCTCACCCCTCGACAACAGTTGCCGCCCAAAGGCTGGCAGTAATCGTCTCTATGACGTTAAAACATAAACACACTTGTGCGTTTGTATGTTTGTACCTGTACGTACATACAGGTAAGATACATTACACGGGCCATGATCAATTATCTGATAACAATCTTGGTGATGTCACGGCCTGGTACCAAACGCGCTGCGTCGTTTCTTATCACCTCAATAGATGCAAGAAACGACGTAACATATGACATAATTACGTACACATACGAATGTATATGTGTCTGTGTGCGTGTGCCAAATTTGGTATGTAAACTCTCGAAACTGGCTACAAAATTGCCAGTGTTTGCCGAGGATTTGGCTCTCCTGTACTTTACAGTACAAAGTGGCAGAACACGCAAACTCTGTTGAAAACCTTCTTGTGCGAATATCTCTCACAACAAGGTATTCCACAGTATACAAAACAAAAGATTGTATTTGTTAGCAACCATCATAATTAAGATAAGAAGAAATAATCCACGAATTTAAATGGGAGTCAAAATAATATACAATTAACGTAAAATGGTTAGCCAATTTACACAGAATTACCTATACTTATGTCATAAATTATAGCACCTACTTTTTATGAAAAATTCTTCGACCTGATTTTCCTACACGTAGTTTTGCTGCACCAACTTTTCTCTTTCACTTAAAAATCTCTCAAAATAAATCACAAGTTCATGCAATATTATAACCACTAGAGTTTAGCCCGGGTCCTCGATATTTATTTCTAATCATCATAGAGACGGTCGACCGGTACCAGCACCTGTAAGTCTAATTAGTCTGAACTCTGAACCAAACACAAAGTATTTCGTAATCGCAGTTAGAAAGAATAGGTTTACCCGAACTATCGAGAAGCGTTTCTTGCAAATTAGTAGCATTTTCTTCTGCAAAACATTCAATTGCTTCATTCTTTTCCTGACTGCTACTTTCGCCTCCACTGGTACTCGTCATTATCATCGACTACAGTACAAAACTATCGAAGATAAACACCAAAAACTAGTTGAGCCAAATTGTAAACAACGATTGAGGAAAAAAAAAAGAAACAAACAAACAAAAAACAATACCGCGTTGTCGTTGATAAACTTTCGAGAATATTTGAAAAAACTGGTACAGAAATTTTACGTTTATCAAATAATAATAATAATAATAATAATTTATTATTTTTATTTCTGTGCGCCAAGAAAACAACTTTTTCGTCGGCAGTATCGTTCAGAAAAAGAACCACACGCAACACCAATTACAACTGCTCATTCTCGCAGCACGACTAGTACTTACTGTAACGTTTATCACACTAGCTTAGAATAGAATAACCTCACAACTTTTATCGAGTGACACATGCTTGTGAAAAAAATCGGTTTTACTCCCCTCTTCTCACCTCGCGAGTGCCTCGTCGGTCGCAAAATACGTCTCGGCTACCTTCTTATCGCTAATCGCGTAGATGCAAAATAGATAAAATGTCGCGTCCTCGTTTTACCCCACCCTCGAAAAAACGCGTTGAAAATACTCTCCGGTTAGAATCGACACCCCCTCCTTTCTCCTCCAGCCCACATTCGTCGACATGTCTGCTGTTCTATGCCGAACCACCTACACGGTATTTCTAAATATTGCGGAGGCAATTCGTGCATTCATTGATACCAAAAACACAAAAATTGGATAAAATAAAATTTTTCCCTCCAAGTTGACAAAAAGTTGAAAAAAATTAATTTTATGTCAAAATATAAATAATGGGAAATATGTTTTTTGTACATTTTGTTTTCTACTAAAAGCTTTTTTCCGTATTCTACGTTTGAATTAGTTTCGATCGCTCTGGCAGCTTACCGTTTGATTAATTTATAATTGTTTTCGTTTTTGAAGCATGTCCGGCTGTGAATATCACCGTAGAAAGCAGACATTATTGAAGGCGAAGTCGTCGCAATTCAAGTTGAAAGACCTGATGATGTTGAGCATTAATGGATGAGTCGATGAGAAAGTACGTCGCAAGTACGTATTGCTTGTTTATTTTTTGTGCTAATCTATATCTAGGTATTATAAAATTCAGTCCCACTTTTTGTATATTTATCCGCGTTTTTTACAACATTCATATTATAATTTTGAAACAATCTGCTCTTCTCCCCTTCACGATTTCTCAGCTACTATTTAAGCTACAAAGCTGATGTTTGTACTACTGAAAAGAGGAGAATATTCGTTCGAGTTGTCTAACAAAATTTATTTTTTAATCGCCATTAGTTTTTCACAAATCGGCCATGAAAAAACTGCTAATTAATGAGAAAATTGCCGTTTTTTAGTTTGTCATTAATTTCAAAAAGTAATGATGGCAGATGAAAATTTTCAGCGACGACCGCCTCTATTTTTTAGCGAAAAATTCATTTCCACCATCAGATTTCACCTAAAACGAATTAACCACGAGATAACGGCGGGAGAAAGTATCAAATCAAAACTAGGCGCCCTGCGTATCACTGTAAATAGGTATGTATATCATATATATACATAATTATGTATAAAGGGCTTTCTGCATAATATTTCGCCATCTATCGAACATTGAATCTACACGCATATGTGTAATTGTGATTTTGGTTTTGGTCATCTATGATTTGGAAGTGAAGCAGGTGGAGGGGGAGTAGACCCCTCTCCAAAGCTAGTTTTATTAGATACAGTTTAAAACGTTTAAGTTGAAACTGGGGCGATGTTATTACCATTGAAGGGAAATATTGACACAACGTCTTTTCACAGGTACATACGTTCGAATGGTTTTTGTTTTTGTATTGAGCTGTGGAAGATGAAATGGCTCTCAATGTTATTGTAGCCACTACTGGAAGTGTAGCACGAATTCGTGGAACTAATTACGAGTCATCTCACGGATTGTCTTTAGATTTACTCATGGAACGGTCATCATGAAAACGGAGCCATATAGCAACGAAAATTGCAAAAAAATTTTAAGAATTTCTAAGCCACTCGAAGTGAATAAATCAAGACTAAAAGAAATTAGAAATCTTTAGAGAATTAAACGTAATTTATGTCATAATATCAATTTTGTCATTCAAAAGTCGAAGTTCTTTTCAGTTATACTGGTAGAAGAAATTCACTCCAGTATTTTCGATCAAACCTTTACCAAACAGTGGGAGATTAATTGGGTAAATCAGGCTAAATTTCATTATGATAGGACTTAAAATTAATTTTGCCGAATTTTTTCCCTCCTATGTTATGTAATTTATAAATGGCAACTGCCCGACCTCAATCATGTCATGAGGAAACAATCGAATTGCTGTCGATATGAATCCAAATGCCTGTTTGGTGATGAAAAACACAACTGAAATAAATGGAGTTGCAGTAAGTCGTGTGAGAGATAAACATAACCTAACATAATTATTTTATATCTTCATAATTTGTTGCTTTATTTACTCTTAAGTTCTATTTTAAATATTTGGTTGGCAAGTATCAATCAATCCTATATAGAATCCATAAGGCCTCGAAATGTTGAATATGGTTCAGCAAAAGTGGAAATTGTAATTTCACAAAGTTGAATTGTTAAACTACTGGAACTATAGGGTGGAAAATTCTTGACCAGTAAGCTTTTCCCTCTCCTTTAATAGGTTGTTTATAAATTCGTAATATTTTGGACAATTTCTTTCGCAATTTCTATAATACACATCTGCTTTTGTCAAATAGAACTCGTCCAACTTTGAATGTGATGTTCTACATGGTTGTAATTAACAAAACTGATTTTAAGACCACAAGAAATGTACAAATACTTTTGGGTCTGTACTTCAGCCCTCATGAGAAGGCAAATAGTTTGTTCTCTTCTTCGTAACAACTTTAATTTCTTGATGTTGCCGGAAGCAAAGTAAGTGACTTTCATTGGCTTTTTTTTCTCGGTAGTTGAGAATATTTCTTTCATTAATTTTAGTTGCTGTACGTTATTCTTTCTCATGTACCTGGCTATTAATAACATTGGCATTAATTTTTCAGTACCCACTGAAAAAGATTGCGATCAGTCAAAATGACCCCGAATACATGACAAATATCGAAAAATTTGTTCATTGTCGCGAAATTCAACCTAAGCATCTACCAATTTATTGTATTGCGTTGAGAAGGAATAGGCTAGTGTTTCTGAAACTAAGGGTTGCAAAAAGTAAGTTGACCTAAATAATTTGTATGCATGAAAACGTTGGGATTTGTACATAGACTTGTTAATGCTTAAATCGTCATTCAAGTATTTACTCATTTTTTGATTACACCTTCAAGTTTGTGCTCTGTACTCAATAGTATTTGTTAATTTTATGCGTCTTGAGGCTGGAATGTAAAAACAAAAAGTGGTGCGGATTTTTGTAGCTCTAATCGTGGTTCTTGGAAGTTTGAAAACCTCTGAAATAGATTATTTTGTCGTTTCTGTGACTGCCAGTCATACTCGAGGGTAATATTCATATGTAATTTTCATCAGTTCTCTTATTTTGATCAATAAATTTAATGTTCGTGCAGCTGCAAGTTTTTGCTATGAATGTAAATTCAAGGAAAACAGATTGCATAGGAAAACTTCCTAAATCTGGTCCTGTTTTAAAACATGAATGAATAAAACTATATTTGGTCCTATAGTTATGAATTCTGATATTTTCTACTATTTGGATGGAAAGTGGGTTAAGTGTTTTAAATAAAGAAGAATACCAAAACAATTTCTTATTTTTTGCCAATTGTTAGCATGTTTAGTGCTATCTGTTATAAGAATTCATTTTGTTTGGATCCTATCCTAATTGTTTCTTGTCTTCTCTTGCAGTGATTCAAGTGCTCGGAGAACAGCTCAGATCACGTCAACAATTTATCGTCATTACATCCGGGTACTTCAGACAATTTTGTGCTCTTAATTCTTTGAAGAATATTGATCCTCTTTTGCTTGCTCCTTCGTGTATATTTCTCGCTACCAAGGTTAAAGATTTTGGACAGATATCAAATAGTCGTATGATTACAACTTGTCAATCTGTCGGTAATGTTTATTCATTTGCTATGTGATCGTATTTTGATTTCGTTTATTCAATACGAATACAGTTTATTATACCTATGTATATATTTCAGTCAAGTCAAAATTCAATTATGCATACTCAAGAATTTCCATATTTCTACCTTTTTGAAAATTTGGACTGGTGTCTGATCGCGTATCCAATGTTATCATCCGTCCAGAAAAATACGGACATATCAGGAATTCAGGGTGGGAAAAAACTTTCCGGGAGGAATTTAGAAAAAGTGGATATATCTGGAATTCTAATAATATCTAACCACCATGCAGTACCTACAAGTCATTGACAGTAATTATGACAATGACACGAACACACGTGTGATTAAAATGAGTCAAAGATTGGAATCAAAAAACATATTTTGAGTACCCTCAAGCGCAGAGACGAACCAAGGATTATATGTATTTTCTTTGGGAGGGGGTTCCGAAATTTTGGAAATTTTTTTTTCTTATTATATTCACCTTTGTGATCCTATTCACAGCAAATGATGGTACATTTTTGTAAGAATTGATTTTTGTTTAATTTTGGGGGCGGGGATGGGTTCCTATTTCCCAAACCTACTAAGTGCGCACACTGCTCTAGCGTGTATAACGTATGTGTTGGTGTACATTGCAGCGTACCCTAGTTTGTGCCTTGGGAGGGTTTTATTTCTGAAAACATGTTTTTTGTATCTGTGAAGTGGCAAGAATTAACAAACCCAGCCCCCTCGCCTGTAAATACACCACTGATACTTTGGTATAGACTGTAATGGTTAGCTTGTTAGTGGCAGGAATTTTCATTTTACAAATAAGGTAATCCCGCTTATATTAGCCATATAGGCCATTATTACAAATGATTCAAGATATTGGTCAAGATCAGTTATTATCGCTTGCCTGGAGATTAGTTAACGACAGTCTGCAAACCGATGTGCGCTTATTGTACACCCCATATCAAATTGCAATAGGTAATCTATAATTTTCCATTAATTTCGTACCAGATCAATGTTGACTTAGTTCACCAAAAGATAATTCTGTTCTAAAATATCTTCATATTGCTTGTGTTATTCAGAGGAAGGATGGGTTGAACCTGTGGTTTGCAGAACTGAATGTCAACATAGAAAAGATTCAAGAAATTACGGGGTATATCATCATTTTATTTGTATTGTGGATATCTTATGACAAGAAGAAACAAATTCAAGGTCTCTTTGCCAAAATACCAAAACCAAAGCATCAAAGTTCATATAGTTGCGTGTAACATACAACAGTTTTCCCAATATCCATCAATCAAGCTTATCAATAATTTAAGAATATAGAGCTAAACTCCATAATTTTGATTAATGATTATCTGATCATTTGCTATTATAATAATAATTGAAAATGTGAATAACGATTAATTAATGTATTTGCATTATGAAGTGCTCTAAATGTAATAAATGTTTCCATTCGAGAGCATTGTATATGTTACATACTTCAAACTGCAGTAAAGCTATTAAAGTTTTGAAAGTACCGGTAAGTCGTATTTATGTACCTAATTACCATAAATTTACTGAATTCAACTTCATCATTAACACATTATTTTCTACAAATAGGATTGTGATACTAAAGACAAATCGAGAACTTTGATTTTTGAACGAGATGATAATATTACTACTTATCAAATTCCAGATGGAAACCCTTCCTTAGAAGTTACTCTGGCAACCTTAAGGATAATGAGTATATTGAATACACCTTTGTTGATACCAATAATATTATCCAATTGGATAATTCGCCTCAACTACTCGAAACTGATGTGATTCAACAAAGTGGCAGTGTTCAATAACTTGATCACAACTTGTTGCCTGAAAACAATGACACAGATATCACTCACTATCAGGTAGGTCTAAAATGATTGTTTTTAATTAACAATTCATCTGAAAAGTCTTCGGATACTGTTAATAACTAAATTTGCTCATATTGATGTTAAAATAGAGAGTAAACCTGAATATCAACCATATTTCGGAGGTGAATCAATCGGAAGTAAGCAGTCAAGGCGATAACGAAGAAAGAGATCCAACTTGGGTTCCGAGTGATACTGTGTCTATTGAGCATAGTTTTGGCAAAATTAGTGATACTAATGATCGAAATAATGAGCAACAAAATGAAAACAATTCGAATACAGTTGCCAATCAGAATTTAAATGAATGTGAAGTAAGTGAGGTTATATTATTATGGAACTCGAAGTATTATTTAATACCATTGAATGAATTTTTGCTATTGTAAGTTTCATGTCTATCAGTTTGAAATTGCATCCTCTGGAGCAAATTAAAAAATTCATTTAGCTCTTATAACCAAACCACTAGGCCCTCATCGATTAGTCTTGTTAACGTAATTATTTTATGTTTATCTCACAGACATCAGTATCTCCAAAAAAATCTCAAAAGTGGCAGCAGATGGTGTTAAAATGGGCTGTAACTCGTAATAAGATTCAACAAAATTTTGGAGAATCCTACATTAGCAAGAAGTTGAAAAAAGTTATTCCTGAACACTGTTTAAAGGAACCTTGTACTGATAGATGCAGATTGAAATGTCCAAATCGTATTTTGGCTGCTCAATGTAAGGAATTGTATCAGTATTTTTGGGCATTAAGTGATTTTTAGAAGCAACGATACTTTTTAGTAAAGCATACCGAAGAGAAGCCACGTTCTCATCACAGTCAACAAAAACAAAAACCTAACCTTGGCTATTATATGCGCATCGATGATAATCCAATTGATGTTGAAGTGTAAAACCTTCTTCCTAAATACTTTTGGTATTAGCAATCGGTACGTTTATACTGCTAGAATGAAACTCGATTTGGGAGGAGTCATTAATGAAGATGGCCGAGGAAAAAGAAAAAGTCAGTTCTTTACAGATGAACAATTGGACGATGTTTGCAATCACATTTGATCATTTCCTACCATCAAATCGCATTATTTATGAGCATAAACTCGTTGAGATTTTATTGATGGTTCGTTGAGTTTAGCAGAAATGTATCGCCTTTTTTTTAAGAAAAGTGTCACTCCGAAAATAAAATTCCAGTAAAGGAGTTTAAATATAGCGAAATTTTCAATAATGACAACTGTTGTGCTCAAAGCAAAAATCAGTTTTTACTCTATATGTACATGCATACTCTTCTCAATGCTCTTGCCAACAATCTGAAGCTCGAAAGTATAACCCACAATTATTTAACCATCGGTCACACTCAAAATGCTGGTGATAATATGCATTCGGTTATAGAGAAGAAGGTGAATAGGATAAGAAAAACAAATCCTATCTACACACCGAGTTAGTTTGTGGGAATTATTCAAAGTGCAAAAATTAATGGAAAACTGTATAAGGTAGAAGAAATGAACTTTTTGGAATTTCTCGACTTTAAATCATTGCAAATGTGCCTGCAATGTAATAATCAGATGAATATACCCTGGTCAGAAGCAAAGCAAATTAAACTTATCCGTCAAGAAGACAGTGGTCTGAAGATTTCATTCAAAGTTAAATGGGGGTCATCAGATTTGATCAACATGGACTTTACCTTCAATACCCCACAAAATCAAAAACGAACACGTCATGGTTCTGGGAAAAGCCCACCATTACTAAGCCAAGACTTTTTTTCACTAGTTAAATCGGCTTATGGAGATCTCAAAGGCATTAGTAAATTAAAAAAGCAAGATTTGCTATCCTTGCTCAATATTATTCCACCTGTACATCATAATTATTTCAAATCTCTCAAGGTGATGGAAGAAACGACTGTGGAGGAGATACCAGCCAAAATTTCCAAAAAGATGGCGCTAATCAAGAGTGCAAAAGAAAAAACTGTAAAATTGAAGAAGAATGGTGGAAAGGGTAAAGAAAATATTTGGCAGATGCTTTTTTATTTGTACAAATAACTGTAATGATTTTTTAATTTAAAAAGAATTGAAAACTATTAATTATAATGACAATTTTTATAAAATTTGTTGTGATCATTTTGTTTGAATGGGATAAAGTTAGAAAGATACTGCTATAACTCCCACTAAAGTTATCATTATTTGGGAATACTGTTGTAAAGTTGAGCATAAGTAGCAGCAACATCCACATACTAATAATAATTAGGGAACACAGATGTAATAATTTTTTGAGTACTGTTGCAACTTCCACCCATTGAATTTTGTTTTCTGTAAACTGTTGTAACTTCCAACCTCTTTTGAAAATTCCCCCCACAGGCTACTGTGTGTATTTTTTTGAGGTGGAACATAATTAATAATGAAGCTAAGGGTATGGCGAAAAATTTGGTATGATCCAATTTGCATTAAATTCAAATTGTATAAAATGCTGATGTTTCAAACTTTAAATTTCAATTTCCCAAAAAAGTCATTTTGGAAGTTACAACAGTGGTGCGATATATGAAAGCAGCCTGGATAAAATTTACTGGAGAGGCTTTATTGTGTGCTACTTACATTTTAAATCGGTGTCCAACCAATAAAAGTTACATTCCTTATGAAAGATGGCACCTTGAGAAGTATGATGATAAAAAATTGAGGGTTTTTGGCTACGACGCTTATATGTTGGATTTCACTCACAGTTTGGATAAATTTGAGAAAAAGAGTAATAAATTGAAGTTTGTGGGATATTTGCTATCAGTTTATAAGTTACAGGATGTGACCAAATGTAAAATCCATCTCTCCAGAGATGTTGAGTTTAACGAAGTGTATAGGTAAATCAAAATATGATGACTCTGACCCTATATTAAAGGAAGTTGACGAAACAAATGTTGATAGTATTGAAGTAGATGGAGAAATTAATAATATACTGGACTTTGGTGATGTTGTAGATTCATGCTTTTTCATAGCTAATGCTGTTGAAAGTGATTGCCCGTTGATGTTTGAGGAGGTATTGAGGTCCTCTGAGTCCAATCGCTGGAAGAAAACGATTCAAGATGAAGTTGTTGCTTTGACTTCCAATGAAACTTAGAATGTGGTCAAACGTCCAACAGATGATCCGACAATCACATGTAGAAGGCTGTTTACTAAAAAGACTGATTCTGCTGGTAATGTTTTGTACAAGGCCAGATTAGTGGCTTGTGGATTTCAGCAACAAAAAGGTTTTAATTTCACTGAAGTCTATACTCTAGTTGCCAAACTGTCAACAGTTCGTACATTACTTGCCTTGAGTAATAAATTTAAATATTTTATTCATCAAATTGATATTTGTAGTGCCTTCTTAAATGGTAAAATTAAAGATAAAGTTTTCTAGAAATTCCAGAAGGCATTAAACGTAATTTAGATAAAAATCAAAATGTTTTATTATTAAACCGATCCATATATGGCTTAAAACAATCACCTAAGGTGTGGAATACAACGTTCCATGAATTTTTGGTTTCATTGGACTTTAAACCAGGCATAGCTGATGACTGTTTATATATTCATAAACAAGGAAATTCTATAGTTTATTTATTAACTTACGTTGACAATAGTATCATCAGCTACAATAATAATGATTTAATAATAGATAATAAAAATAAAATCAGTAAAAAATTTAGGTGTAAAGACCTGGGAATGATTAATAAATATTTAGGCTTAAACATAAATTATGATTGTGAGAATGGACCTTTGGAAATAAATCAAAAATCATTAATTGAGTCTGTTGCCAAACGTTTTGGTGTTTTGGATTATATCCCCACACATTCTCCGATCAAACCCTAACTACAATTGCGTCGTGATTTAAATGGATTGGATCGTAATTTGAATAATCAATATCAGGAGTTGTTGGGTTGTCTTATGTATCTTATGTTGGGTTCTCGTCCAGATATCTGCTTTGCAATATCCTACTTCAGTCAATTTCAAAGTACAGCAACACACGAACATTATAAATATCTAACACGAGTTTTGAAATATCTAATAACAACTTCACACTTAAATTTGACTTATAATAGGGATAGTAATAATAAATATATAATAGAAATCTACTCTAACACTGATTGGGTGAATTGTGTCTTTACTCGCAAATCAATTTCTGTTTATTGTGTCAAAGTATTAGGATCTGTGGTTTCCTGGTCTAGTAGGAAGCAACCCACTGTTGCTCTCTCCAGTACTGAGAGTGAGCTTATTGCCTTGTGCAAAGCAGTGTTGCCAACTAATGATAGTGAAAAAGCCGTATCCGCACTACAAAAAAGCCGTATTTCAAGGTCCAAAGCCGTACACTTCTTAATTTTTCACATATTGTTTTTCTTGACCCCTTACATACCATAATGAATAATATAACTCAGTTTTTGCCCCCCTTAATATGTTATTTTTTTCCTAACACGTATTTATGGTAATTTGTAAACAAAATGAAGCAGTAAAATGAAAAAAGATTATAATTCACTTAAATACAAAAACAAGTGAGACAAATTGTAAACAAAGTATTAGGTAACGAAAATTATTTGCTTAGCATCTATGATACAAAGGAAATAAAATATATGAAGTTTAGAAAAAAAACCACTTAAATTCAAAAATTAATGTAAAAATTTGGAAATGATATGTAATTATTTAATAGGTTACCTACCAATAATTATTTGCTCAACAGTTAGCAGTTATATTTTAAAAAGGAAAGAAAACCAAAGTAAGTTATTAAAAAATGACTGATCCCTTAAATTCAAAAACAAATGAAACAAATTGGAAACAAAGAATAGGGTAGCAAAAATTATTTGCTTAGCACCTATGGTAAAAAGGAAATAAAATATATGAAGTTTAGAAAAAAACCACTTAAATTCAAAAATTAATGTAAAAATTTGGAAATGATATGTAATTATTTAATAGGTTACCTACCAATAATTATTTGCTCAACAGTTAGCAGTTATATTTTAAAAAGGAAAGAAAACCAAAGTAAGTTATTAAAAAATGACTGATCCCTTAAATTCAAAAACAAATGAAACAAATTGGAAACAAAGAATAGGGTAGCAAAAATTATTTGCTTAGCACCTATGGTAAAAAGGAAATAAAATATATGAAGTTTAGAAAAAAAACCACTTAAATTCAAAAATTAATGTAAAAATTTGGAAATGATATGTAATTATTTAATAGGTTACCTACCAATAATTATTTGCTCAACAGTTAGCAGTTATATTTTAAAAAGGAAAGAAAACCAAAGTAAGTTATTAAAAAATGACTGATCCCTTAAATTCAAAAACAAATGAAACAAATTGGAAATAAAGTATAGGGTAACAAAAATTATTTCCTGAGCACCTATGGTATAAAGGAAATGAAATATAACAAAGTAGCTACATCATAAAAAATCACATCAATTAAATTGAAAAACAAAAAATAAAAATATATGGTGAAGAAGTAATTCAAAGGTAAGGTAAGGAGAATAATTTCCTTAGTACCAGTAAAAATATTGAAGAAAATAAAATTTTAAGAAATAACTATACCTACTTAATCATTTATGACTCAAAAAATAAATTTTCATCAAATTCATCATTAGGTTCATTACCTTTACTATCATTATTATTTTTATTGTATAAATTTTTGGCTGACATTCTTTGAAACATGTCTTCAGATGGATTGAAGGAAACACATCCACCTTCCAACTTCAGTCTTTGAGTTGCTAATAAGCAACCATTAATACTATCAGATATTAATTTATTTCTAGATTTGGTTTTAATATTATTGACTTTAGAAAATATACGTTCACAATCGGCATTACTATGAGGGAGTGATAAAACATATAAAACAAATTGAGGTAAAATGTTTAATACTGGCTGCTCAGTAGAATCTTTTAAATCTTTCAAACTACTCCAAAAAATATCAGTTTCTTTTATCCCTATTAAATCTCCAAGGTCTAAAAGAGGTAATTTTCGCCAATCATTATCAATTTTTTGGATTTCAGTAATTGTAAATAAAGCTGTAATTCTTGGTACTGCTTCCATAAATGGGATCAAGGATGGAATTGTATGACGTAATTCATTTGAACAGCATTTACGAACGTTAAATATAGAAATAAATTCTAAAATCGGGTCTTCAAAGTCGTACCTATTTCAAATTTCTGTGACTGCCTCAATGAGAAAGTCTCGTGCATGGCTAAAGAATGTTTTTTTCAAAGGTATATTTTTATGAATTTCTTCATCTTTCATAGCCAGTGCCACTTCTGCTCCCAAATACATCTCTTCATCACGGAGAAATTTCT
Source organism: Ericerus pela (assembly GCA_011428145.1). Lineage (NCBI taxonomy): Eukaryota > Metazoa > Arthropoda > Insecta > Hemiptera > Coccidae > Ericerus > Ericerus pela. The sequence goes on from WOFM01002262.1 coordinate 386,462, forward strand.
GACTATTCTTGACATCTATATCTGTTAAACGAGAGGAAAGTACGTAATTTCGATTTAAGTAGTACATTAATAATTCTTTGAAAATAATCTTCATTCTATCGTGAACATCCATTATAACAACATTTGCACTCTGAAAATACGTATTAAGTTGGGTAAATTTAGGCAAGACCCAAGACAGGAACTTGAAGAATAAATGAACCAACGGATCTGCTAATGACTTAAAAATTTCTTCAACAACTATGAGTCTATCTGTCTGACATTTTTGTTGAAAATATTTCTATATGAATCAAAATAAACAAAGAAACCAACAAAAGTAATATTATACACACATATATATATATATATATATCTGAAAAAAAGTGTTTCAAAAATACACTACATACTTTTAAAAGAGTCCACAATTCCAGAAGACGTGTAATAATTATATTTAGTGATAACCAGCGAGTTTGTGCAGGATGGAGTAAATTATGAATGGGAACATCCAAAAGAATCTACAAACAACTTCACTTATCAAATTATGTCAATAATACCCCAAATCCCAATCTGCATGACGCATATATGATAAATTTTCAAAAAAAAAAAAACATCATAGTTGAGTCATTGTAAAGTCGCAAAGGTGTCATCTAGTTTCTAATTACAGTAGAACTGAGTCACATTAAATTCACAAAATGTGTCATTTTTCCCCCGTCACATTTGCATTACACTTTGCAGATTGAGAGCTTTGTTTTATTTGGCTGAATGAAACATAATATCAGGAAATAAGAGTATTAATTACTTGAAACTGATAAAATTCACACTTTCGTTTAGCACTATGACTGAAATATGAAAATACATTTCTTGCGAGATCTTCGCAATGCCTTGGTAACTTCTTGCAAGCTGAACTAGCACAGAGATGCAATGAATGACATAAACATTTCATAATATAAATACCTGAAGTACAAAAAAAAAACTATCATTAGATAAGAAAGTGTACCTTGACAATTAAAATGTAAGTAACTTAAGATCCAACTATAAAATTTGTTATACCTGGATAATTCTGTCTAAATCGAGAAGCTACGGAGTTATGGGCACCTAGCATAACATTTGCTCCATCAGATCCAAATCCTTGAATATTTTTATCAGGTATTTGAAAATCAGTAAATGATGCAATTAATAATTTATAGAGATCTGCAGCTGTACAACCACGTAATACAGGAACCTGTGCTATATCTTCAACTTCATGGTCATTTACTTCCATATTTTCATTAGAATCAGTAATCGAATTAGGTTTATAAACTTCTGCCAAACACCATAAGCTGGATACAACACGATTCTTGTCTGTATCAAAGTAACGAACTACTATTGCCATTAATTTGCAAGTACTGATATCTGTAGATTTGTCGGCTAATATACTAAAAAGCATAGATTTCAATTTGCCAGCTACTCGTTGTCTCTCAGAACAACCAATCACATTTGTAATAATATTTTGAAGTTTTGTTCTACCAAGCTGCATTTTTTGGACAATATTCGAGTCAGGTAAAATTTGACATAACACAGGTAGTAACGTATCAATGGTTCTGAATGAAATATTATTTTCAGCAAAGTACCAACTCAGCTTTATTTCTGCAGTACTCACTTGCTGGTCAAATGTACTCATTTTTTCTTTTGGTTTTATAAGAGAGTCTAAAGTTACATTTTTTTTAATAATAGCTACTTTCATCAGATGTTTCCCACTAGTAGAATGCCGCCTGAGAGTGGTTATTTCGCAAGTAATGTCTACATCGCAAGCTTTACAGTAAGCCTTTTCTTCTGATTTTTTTGACATTTGTATCCACCCTTTGAATTCTGGCTTCAATTCCCATTCAACCCTGTATTTCTAAGCACGGTGTTGTTGGTATTTCTTCTATAAAAAAAAAAAATTTTTTTTAGGCTTAACCTCAATTTATAAAACACCAAATAATATTCCAACTTTCAAATTAATGCTTACATTCATCTTGAAAAATTACATCCAACCAGACAAAGTTATCACGAGACTAATATGTTACTTAAATGTAACTATAATAAATGCCAAATATGACAAAAAACGCCAAATAGGAGAATGTATACACCACATCATGAAATAGGACAATGTGATGTGATCCATTAAATCTACAAGAAAGAAAAAGAGCAAAAATATAAATTGCTTGACTTACAATGGCCAAAGTTACTCATTCACAGACACAATAAATGAAAAATAGGATATAATGAGAAATCTGTCAAAACTATGGCTGTGTGGCAATTCACTTACTTATAGATAAGCTGCATGAGAGAGAGAGAGGTAACCGTTAAAACAATCCAAAAACGTGAACTTGAATTGCTCTAGTTGATAAACCAATCAAAAGAAAATTTAAATAAGAATGAATTTTGATATTACGGAAATTTTCTAGAGGCAACATCAGTTGCATGATGACGGATTTGAATTTGATTAAAAGTTTGATTCTGCATCTTTTGTCGGTAAAAAAAAAAAAAAAAAAAAAAAAAAACATGAACAAAGGTGTAGTCAGTAGTTACTCAACAGAATTATCTCACTACAAATTCAATAAATTTACAGCTCGCGGTAATTTTACAATAAAATTAATTGGAAAAATGTTCAAAAGTATACCAGTCTCAAAAATTCTTGGTATCTGTTGCTATCCAGGTTTTCTTGGGTCCAATGAAGGAAAAATACATTATCACTAGTATTTATTTTGTGCACCATAATTTTCTTTTCAATGTCAACAACATGTACTTCTTCTAAGAAGTTGTGAGAATAATGGCAAATTATAATATTCGATAGCCACTTATTCTCGCACATCACATGTTGTGGCAACACTGTGTCTGTTGTTGATATTTATCTGTGATATTTGTGTTTTGTAACTCAGCTGTGATTATATGTTTTTTGTATGCCTCTTCTTGTCGCTCATCTCTCGTCGATGAAATAACATGTATGTCATCATGGTGTTTAATAAAAATTCGTGAAACATTCAAAGTATCTAGTCTTCTCTTTTATATGTCGTAATATGTGCTTCTAGTCATCGTTTCGTCGAATCGTCGTTTTAAGTTCTTCATCATCGTAGTTCGTGTATGGTGATCCGTTGAAATTCCACCGTTTTTCTCACAGGTTATGGGCCCAGGTACCTGATTGTCAACGTGGTCGCCATTGTCCTGAGTATGCAGAGTTGTGCTGTCGAATCCTGTTCATCACTCCCAAGTAGTACCATGCCTTGTTTGTAATTTTTTCCTTTAAAAGTGTTCGTATTTATTTTTCGATGTTCCTGGAATCTCGTTCGTGTTTATTCGTTGGTCGACGTATCTGAAAGGTTGCTGAAGTCGCTGATTTGCGGTGCAACTGATCGTCGTAGCCTGATCACGAGATGGACATTCGAAAGCAGAATACTATCGAACCGTTCAATGGGCAGAATGGTCGGACATGGAAATTCAGGATGGAGCTGCTGTTAGCAAAGGAATCTTTGGGTAACATAATCTTTGATTCTTTGCCAACTGTTCGAAATAGGGGAGATGTATGGTCGAAGGAGAATGCTAAGGCGATGTTCCTTATAGCCAACAACGTGACGGACGAATACCTCGAAATCATCCAGACCTACACAACTGCGAAGGAGATGTTCAACGCGCTGACGAACCTGATTGATAGCGGAAATGACAGGACGCTAATGGATTTGCGAGCTGAGCTGTATACAAAACGGTATGTTTCTGGTTCTGACTTACAAAAGTATTTACTTGATTTTCGTGCCCGCTGTAGACGATTGACCGAGTTGGGGGACCTGACTACCACCAAACAATTTGTACTGGTATTGCTACGTTCGCTGCCAGCGGAGTTTCGTCCTATCAAAGTGGTGTTAGAGGATGGTGAAGTCGTAACCTGGGATGGCGTGTTCATGAGGTTGAACAATTTTCAACGTGAACTGTCCCTGGATAGTAAATCGACGTTGAGAAGCAATTCTCAATATTCAACTCTTCAGAAACCTTCATCGGTGGTGGCCACTGGTGAAGAGAACGTATTTTTTGGCAACACCACGAATGGTGGACGAAATTTCGGTAATAATAACAATAATAATAATAGTAATAATCGTTTTGGTCGTGGTAGGTCTCAACATCGGGGAAACAATCGTGGTTATAATCGTGGCGGAAGTAATAATAACTTTAATAATAACCGGAATTTAAACGCACAGAGCAATATTAATAATAATAATAATGGGAATAATAATTCAAATGGACATGGTTGGAACTTTGGGAATGACAATGGGCATTCGAATATAAAATGCCATTTCTGTAATAAAATCGGTCACATAGCATGTAATTGCTATGCAAAAAATAGAAATAATAACAGTACGGATAATTGTAATAACGTTAATAATAATAATGGAAATCGTACTAACGACCATGGTACCAATAATAATAATAATAATAATCGTAACTCAGCACAAATGTGCAATGATAATTTTAATTCAAATGACAATCGCTCTGAAGATGGTTACAGCTTTACACTGCAGAATAATAATAACAATAAAATAAATGATTTCGTTGATGCTAAAAATAATGTAAATTCGATGCTCCGTACCACTTTCGTAGTGGATAGTGGATGCACAATTCACTTGATAAATGATATAAGTCTGTTCAGTGACTATTTAGATTTGATAAAACCCTACAGTATCTGTGTCGCGAAGAAAGGAGTCTCGCTTGCTGTCACGTCAGTCGGTACCGTGAAATTAAAATTGTTGAATGGCATCGCAATAGAACTAAAAAATGTAAGGTATGCTCGGGAGCTGCCACAGAATCTGCTGTCCGTTAAGCGCATGAGCAAGTCGGGTTTCGACACTCTGTTTCGAGAGGAGTCTGTTGAGGTCATCCAACGCTGCAGTGGTAAAATCGTGACCACTGGTGTGAGCGTTGACTCGGATTTGTACACGATTGATTTTTTGAAAATACCAAATCACTCGTGCAATCTGATGTCTGAAGATGAACCTAGCCCACTGACTGTGTGGCACCGTCGACTTGCCCATTTGAATGTAAACGATGTTAGGTTATTGTCAACTAGGGGTTTGATACCAAATGTTGACACTAACCGCAGATTGCTGTGTGAGCCCTGTGTTATGGGCAAACAGAAACGGAAACCGTTCCTGAGGCACGAACGAAAAACAAGTAGGCCTTTGGAACTGATACATACCGATCTGTGTGGCCCGATAAATCCTCCGTCATATAATGGAGTGAAGTATTTTATGACCTTTATCGATGACTACTCAAATTTTTGCTGTGTGTATCTGTTGACGAGTAAGACAGAAGCCTTTTCGAAATTTAAAATTTATCATGAGATGGTAGCAAATAAATTCGGCTACAATGTTAAAAGACTCAGGTGCGATCGAGGCACAGAATACTTAAACACAAATTTTCAATCATACTGTAACGAAAAAGGGATTGTTGTTGAACCCACTGTTGGTGGCTGCCCTCAGCAAAATGGAAAGGCTGAGAGGATGAACAGGACACTGTGTAAAAGGGCGAGGACATTGTTGTTCGAGAGCGGTCTTGAAAAGATATATTGGACAGAAGCCATATTGTGCTCTGTATATATCGTGAACCGTTGCCCCACAAATAAAGATTTTGTTCCTTATGAAAGATGGTTCAACGAACAGTTTGATTATAATAAATTACGTACGTTTGGATGTGACGCTTATATGCTGTCCTTCAAACATGACTCAAATAAATTTAAAAATAAAAGCGAGAAACTTGTAATGATCGGTTATTCCCCCTGCGGCTACAGACTACTCAATGTGACTACTAAGGAGGTACGTTTGTCACGTGATGTCGAGTTTTTCGAAAGTAAAATAGGTGCCAAGGAATCTAATAAATATAATAATAACGATGGTATTTTTGTAGAGGTCACCGAATCGAATCTTGAGAACATTGAAGTTGATGGTGACGTGAATTTGGATTGTCTGTCAGGTGCAACGGCTGAATGTGATGGGACTGCAGGAAATATTTACCTAGCGGAGGACAGCATCCCCTTGACGTTTGAGGAGGCGAATGGTGCACCAGATGGTTTGATGTGGAGGGAGGCTATTTCTTCGGAGATCAGTGCCCTGAATTCAAATCAGACCTGGTGGGTGACCAAACGTCCAAGGGACGCTCCTACCATCACATGTCGTTGGGTATTTAATAAAAAATACGATATGAATAATGAGGTACTCTATAAGGCAAGACTGGTCGCCAGAGGATGTCAACAGAAAAAAGGCTTCAACTTTAATGAAGTATACGCGCCGGTGGCAAAGCTTTCGACTGTGAGGACTCTCTTGGCTATCAGTAATAAAATGAAATTTTATATAGAGCAAATAGATATTTGCAGTGCCTTTTTAAACGGAATTCTGTCTGAAGACGTGTACCTCGAAATACCTGAGGGAATTGAAACAAAAATAGATAAGAAAAATAATGTCTTGAAGTTGAATAAGTCAATATATGGTCTGAAGCAGTCGCCTAAAGTTTGGAATACGTTATTTAACGAGTTTCTGGTTGCTCTTGGTTTTGAGCAGAGTAAGGCTGATGACTGCTTGTATGTTTATAAAAGTAGGACTGACAATACGGTCGTCTACTTGCTCACTTACGTTGACGACGTCCTCATTAGCTCCAATAATAAGGCTAAAATTGCTTTTTTCAAAAATGAAATAAATAAACGTTTTAAATGTAAGGATCTTGGAGAGGTCAGAAAATATTTGGGTCTGAATATTAGCTACAATCGGGAGAAGGCCATACTGGAGATTGAGCAGAGGGCTCTCATCGAGTCTGTTGCTAGACGTTTTGGTGTTGAAAATTGCTCACCAACCCTCACACCCATTGACCCCGGACTCCAACTGGACAGGGACCTCAATGCGTGTGATAGTGTTTTAAATAACCGGTATCAACAGCTCGTGGGATGTTTAATGTACTTAATGTTAGGATCACGGCCCGATATTTGCTATGCAATATCGTACTTCAGCCAATTCTCCAGCTGTGCCACGAATGAGCATTACAAGTATCTTCTGCGAGTTCTGAAATACCTGATAACCACCAAGGACAAAAAATTAATTTTTCTACATGATGATAAGAGTAACGGCAGTATATTGGAAACATATTCAGATGCCGATTGGGGCAACTGCGTTAATACAAGACGGTCAGTTACCGGATACTGTGCCTTTGTCTACGGGTCACTGGTGTCCTGGTCAAGCAAGAAACAGCCAACAGTGGCTTTATCTAGTACTGAAAGTGAATTGATCGCAATATGCGATGCTACCACTGAGTCCATATGGCTGAAGTATCTACTAGGTGATTTTTGCATCCAAGTTTCTGATAGGGCTGTAATCTATGAGGATAATCAGAGCTGTCTGTCTCTGTTGCACTCCGGCAAGTGGAATACCCGTAGGTCAAAACATATAGACGTAAGATACCGTTTTGTGTGCAGTCATGTAGATGTAGAATTTAGATACTTATACGTGCCAACTTTGCGACAATTGGCTGATATGTTCACGAAGGGCTGCCCGAGGCCCAAATTTACCGAATTTTGTAGACTGTTAAATTTAACGTAACTTTTTGTTTATGTATACCATTTTTGTTTGTATGTTAATGTTGTTGTTTGTGACCACATGTTTATTTTTAATCGTTTGTTGACTTTTTGTCATTATGTATCGAAATGACAGTATTAGATTAATAACGTTATTTTTATTGTTACCATTTTTTAAATCATAATCGAATATATATAATTTGAGGAGGCGTGTGAGAATAATGGCAAATTATAATATTCGATAGCCACTTATTCTCGCACATCACATGTTGTGGCAACACTGTGTCTGTTGTTGATATTTATCTGTGATATTTGTGTTTTGTAACTCAGCTGTGATTATATGTTTTTTGTATGCCTCTTCTTGTCGCTCATCTCTCGTCGATGAAATAACATGTATGTCATCATGGTGTTTAATAAAAATTCGTGAAACATTCAAAGTATCTAGTCTTCTCTTTTATATGTCGTAATATGTGCTTCTAGTCATCGTTTCGTCGAATCGTCGTTTTAAGTTCTTCATCATCGTAGTTCGTGTATGGTGATCCGTTGAAATTCCACCGTTTTTCTCACAGAAGTAAAGATATGAAAATTACATTCTCCAATTTCGACTAACATTTTAGAAGTAATAAATTAACATTTCAAATGATAAGTAGATGAGAAACTACATGTCATACTGGTGGTAGGTACCAATGAAATTCTACGTACTATTATTGTAAGCAGCAAGGAGAACATGTCCATCCGGTCTCCATGATAAAGCAGTGACTTGAAATTCCTCAATGGGAGGAGGCAACAGCCACACTCGTTGCCAATTAGATCTATGTAGAGCAATCTCACCTACACAATGGAACGATAAGCATATTATTTCACAAAATTCTAATTAGGTTTGAAATCTTGTATGCAAATAAGGGAAGCAAAGTGACAAATTTAAGTTTTAGCGCACTACAGGGTCTATGTGGTATATATTTTAATTCGTAGATGAATTCTCTTCGATTCGTTGTTGACTCCTAATTAATTTAACGGCGATGAATCGAAAAGAATTCATTTACGAAAGATGGATTCTTTTCGATTCATCTCTGAATCCAGATTAATGTAATGGCTACGAATCGAAGAGAATTCGTAGATGAATTCTCTTCGATTCGTCGTTGACTCCTAATTAATTTAACGGCGATGAATCCAGATTAATGTAATGGCTACAAATCGAAGAGAATTCGTAGATGAATTCTCTTCAATTCGTCGTTGACTCCTAATTAATTTAACGGCGATGAATCGAAAAGAATTCATCTTTCGTAGATGGATTCTTTTCGATTCATCGCTGAATCCAGATTAATGTAATGGCTACGAATTGAAGAGAATTCGTAGATGAATTCTCTTCGATTTGTCGCTAAATCCTAATTAATAATAATAATAATATTAATAATAATAATAATTAACAATTAACTCACCTGTAGATTGTTCTACCTCAGCCCATTGGCTGGAAATCCTGATTCTGGAATAACATCACATCACATCTTCTGAGTTCTGACTTCTGAATTCTGATCTTCTCAACTTCACTTCACAGTTCACATCACAGTTTTCAGTTCTTCACAAACGAAAAAAATTCAAAAAAAAACAACTTAATTGATAATGATAAGAAATGAAGCAATTGAATGTCGATGTTTGAGAGTTGAGACACACTTTTATTTTTAAAAAGGTCGATTTTGTTTATCAGTAGGTATTACTATTACATTAAAAAAAAATTATATTTAATTTTTTAATGAAAGCCGTACGTTTTGGCGTACGGCCCTACTTAAGGACCATACACATTTTATAGAACCCAAAAGCTGTATGTTTCCGGCTTTTTCCGTATGGTTGGCAACGCTGGTGCAAAGCAACATCCGAAGGACTGTGGGTGCAAAATTTAATTAATGACTTTCGGTTTGACCACTCAAAAAGATCCGTGATTTACAAGAACATTTAGAGCTGCCTGGGACTCATAAAGTCAGGTAGATGGAATTCCAAACAATCGAAACACATAGACACTAGTTACAGATTCATATGTTCACACATTGACAAATCATTTATTAATACGTATATTCCAACGTCTCAACAATTGGGTGACTTGTTTACTAAAGGTCTGCCAAAGTGTGCATTTGTCAATTTTTGTAATGACCTGAATTTAGTATAACTGTTTGTGATTTATATGTTTACCATTTATATGTGTTGTAACAGTCATATTTTTACCATTTTATATATTTTATATTTTTATACTGACTGTGATAATTATCATACATGATTACACGAATATTTTAATATTTTAATACGTTTGTATTTGTTAAGTTTTACCATGATGTATTATTTGTTATTTTACTGGACTTTATTTTGTCCAAATCATATATTCACAATATACTTTTCTTCATATATGATTTGAGGAGGCGTGTGAGAATATGCTCCTCATGACCTCGCTCATAGTTAGTGTATTTAGCTGTAATGGAGTCGCTGCTTGTGACGTCATCATACATAGTTGATTGTATATTTGTATTTTAACTGTCAGCAGGGCTGCAAAGTTGAAAAATAAAACTTCAGCTTTCAGCTTACTCTTACAACCTTGAAAAATAAAAATTCAACTTCAGCTTTTAGCTTCTCAAAATATATTTTTTGGTTTTTAACTTTTAGCTTTTGAAGCCAAAATATAAAGATTCAGCTTATAGCTTTCGGCTTTCAGCTTCAACATTCAGCATATGAAATAATTTCTCTATTGATAAAATAAGATAAATACACAAGATATTAAAGTTGCACAGCTTTTATTAAAGAACAAAAGTCAAAAGTAGGTGTACTACTACAGAAGTTAATTAAAAATACATTACAATTATCATTTTTTATAAATATAAATGCTTAAAATTTGATTTCAAAAATAAAATGTCATCAATGATATCAGAGCTAAGAGAATTCCTCAATGGATCAAGTATATATCTCAGCTGAGAAAAAAGGCGCTCCACACTTACTTGAGTATAAGGAACAGCCAATACAATCATGGCAACTTTATATAATTCAGGACATATCATTTTATTAGTTTCCCAGAAGTGAATAATATTTTCACTCGATTTAAGTCAATAATTAGGTATAAATGTTTTAACAATTGTTTCAAATTCTGTCCCACCAATAGCAGCTAATTTGTCACGTTGAAGTTTATCTCGATGTTTATTATAAAGCATAAAACATATCTTAACTGACACATTTAGAGCATCTATACTTTCACTGTAACACGGATAGATTTTCTAGCTTGCAAATTTGACAATGGTTAAAATACTTAAAATTGAGTACCTATCAAATACAAAATAATCAGTAGCTTTGTTTGATAGGATTACACTAACTTACACCAACCTACACTGGTAGGGATATTCCACAAATATTCAAGTAAAACTTAGCATAAAGTTATATAACATTCTTACATTTGTGGAATTGCCCTCCTTGTGTAGGTTGGTGTAAGCTGGTGTAGTCCTATCAAACAGAGTTATTATGTAATTCATTGATATACAATTGCATTTTTCAAAAGAGAATGGAGTAAAATAATCACCTCAAAATCAGGGTCTGCTATTTCAATTACTCTGGATGCTTCTTCATTTTCATTACCTTCATAAAATCAAACCATGATATTTTTTGTTCAGAATATTCAAAATAATACATAAAAAGATTTCTCCAAAGAATAGCACTGGGTATTAAATTAAATTAATGGCACTATCTCGATGAATTTTCTCAATTTTGAAAACAAATATCCCGTTTACACTGAGTTCAGCCTTCAGCATTATCAATTTGAAGAAGAATCTATGTTTGTGACTTCCTCTATAAAGACAATCGGTCATGCAAAAAAAAAAAAATTACAAAATCAGATCAGTCACGTAAAATCAGCCACAGTCATGAAAAAAAAAAGACTTCTAGCAGTAAAACTGTAAAACATAATTAATTAATTATATTAAAAGCCAAAAACATTTAGATTCAACTTCGGCTTTCAGCTTCGAAATATTTGGTTTTTAGCTTTTAGCTTTGGCTTTTTGAAGCTAAAATTATAAAAATTTTGCTTATAGCTTTCAGCTTTTAGCTGACTTTGCAGCCCTGACTGTCAGTTAATTGATCTCCAAATGTTGTTACGTGAACATAGAATAAAATGAGATCTTAAAACTGAATCTTTTTCTTATTGTGTTGACCACAAATTTAGTGTTTCTTTAATGGTTTTCTTTTAATATAATCTGGTTGTTGTTCTTGTTTGGTTATGGTGAAATCTTTCATATTAGTGATCGCCATTTCTCACAGGATCGACTATTGTTAACGTCTACACTGACGTACAAATTTCCCCACGTTAATCGACATCGACCAATCAGAATAATCAGATTTTCCGGAATGGGGTAATTTGTACACCAGTATTTACAAACAAACGCACGCTGTAAATTTTTCCTTCAATCAGATTTTCAGAAAGCAAATCATGTGGCGTCAACAGCGGGCGACACCAAAACCACTTTTATGTCGTCTCCATCATATATATTTATCACTGAAGTTATCTAATTATCTTGTTATCAAACTTTGACCAGATTACTCCTCGAGAGGATTATTTTGATCTCGCCATATTTCGTCATTTCTCAAATATTTGGAACCCAATTAGTCCATTAGATTTGTTCGTATTTTAATGAGAAATAGATGATTTTCACACCGAATTTCTGAAATTCGAAGTAGTTGAATTTTCTTCACGCCGAAGATCAACTTTTCAATTGAGCGTAGCTTGAAATGACTATAAGTGCACGTTTGATAGTTACTAAAAATTGGTAACTTGTTTGTGTGGATTGTGGAATATTGATATTTGTGCGGAGTTCTTCTCATTTGTTCAGCCATGTTGAAGATTCATCAAGTAATACGTTCTTTCCACACATCTCGAGTATGGATGTCTGATAAAAAAACCTTACTCTCTGCTTTACGTAAAAAAACCGGCTATCCGCTCACGAATTGTAAACAAGCTTTAGAAGCGTGTGATAACGATTTAGCGAAGGTAGGAAACTGCATTAATGCCCTTCATTTCTTTTTCCTAATATGCATCCACTATTACATTAAAAAAGTAAATTAAGAGTTTCATTTGAACAGTAGCTTTATCAGTCCCATTGCAAATGTAAATCGCGTCATGCCCAACTCAAAACGCTTTTGTTGCAGGCTCAAACATGGCTTAAGGAGCAAGCTATAGCTCTAGGTTGGGCTAAAGCATACAAATTATCGGGAAGATCAGCCATACAAGGGTTAATTGCAGTTACCACAGATAAGAAGTCAGCTACGATGGTCGAAGTGAATTGCGAAACGGATTTTGTGGCTAAAAATGAAATATTTCAGAATCTTGCATTTATCGTAGCGAATACGTGTTTCTCTTTGGCTAAAGAACAAAGTCAATTTGAAAATTCTGTCGCGAAAGTAATATAGCTACAGTCCATTAATTTTATTTGTTTCCCCTTCGAACTGTCCAAATCATTCATATTCCAATTCCAGGTAGAGCTAGATACACTCCAATTAAAAAATATGCCTGGTACAGAAGGTCGTAAATTAGAAGATGAAGTTGCCATCGTTGTTTCGCAACTCGGTGAAAACGTTCAACTGAGGCGAGCTACGTGTTTGAAAGTCAGCGATGAGTTGTTGGTGGCAGCTTCCACTCACCCAGTTACAGCCGAACGTGATTCCATTCTTCTAGGAAAATACGGATCTTTTCTAGTTTATAAAGCGGAAAATGATAACCAAAATGCGGAAAACATTGCCCAAAAGTTATGCCAGCATATCATCGGTAAAATTTTTTTATGATCAAAAACCTGACTTACCGAAAAGTTTCACACTCGACAGCAACTTAATAAACTATGTATCCTTGGCTTACGTCTTTTGGAAACTTGAATATTCTGCTTGTTATCCGAGTGGTGCAGTGATCAGGTTATCGATCTCACAACTATGCAGTTATGGATTCGAAATAAAATTTCTCTACTCTACCTCTACACTGATTTGAAATAACCCCCTAACCTGGGCAATATGGTGTCGATGCCCCCGTCGATTTAAAATTAAAAAGAACAAAATGTTTACAATAATAAAACAAAATAGCCGTCCACGAATTATATTCAACTTTATTCAACGCAAACATTTTACAGTGACCGAATATTTCAACGTAATTATTTCGTTTAACTCTAAATACGCTTTAAAATTTTTTTACATTTTTCACTTGAAATTTTACAATTTATTTACGTAATTTAAACCTCTATTTAAGCGTTTTTCAAACTAAAGTTTTGCTTGCGCAGTAATTTTCTTGAATTTATCTTCATCAGTCATATAAATTATTTTTATCGTTGAATATTTATAACCATACATTTGCGAACTTATGAGCCAACTTAATTTCTAATATCGCCCTATTTATGCAAATTGGATTATGAAAACTGATTTTTCATTTCTTCAGAAATATTCCACTAAATGTTTCCCAAAAGACTCTAGTAACTTCTTAAATCATTTAATAATCATGTCTTCAGTAATATAAAGCTCGCTCATTTCAAAGTTACCTTAATTTAAATTTTAAAAGGATTCTTATTTTAATACTATTTCCTCGATTAGCACCATGATGACTTACCAGTTCATTCCAAATACTATGAAAAAATTTACGATTTTTTTTAGACTTCTCTGTTTCGAACTTTCCAAATGTTCTTCGTGTAAGGTATTTCGATCGATTCTAGACGTTTAAAAATTAATACTTTATGTGTTCAGGAATGAACCCGACCAAAATTGGCGAGGTGGAAGAAGATCAACCAAAAGAAAACAAAGACGCCGAATCCTGTTTGATTCATCAAGATTTTTTCATGGAAGCTGAAGATGAAGGAAGCGTATTAGAAGTGTTGAAAAAAAACGGTATGTCGTTGATAGAGTTCTCTAGATTTGAATGTGGCGAAGATTTGGAAGAAACGAGTAGTCATGTTCATGAGCAAGAGCCCATTCACAACGTAGCGTAAGGTATAAATTTATCATTTTTAAGGAATAAAATAAATATTTTTGCGTAATATAAATTTTTTTTTTTTCTCTAAAATGAAAGGTTTGTCTGAAACTTCTCAATACTTTTCACTTTTCAGACTTTAAATCCTTGATAGTGGGAATGTTGGTGAAAACCTAGAAGATAGGTGATCGAACAAATTCCAAAAAAAAATAAAGACTAATAAATCATTTTTATTTCGAAAAGAATAGTACCATATCAAATCCTTCTTTAATTTATATTCATAATAAATAAGGTCAATATGAAATGTTGAAATCGTATAAATTTCTGGTTTATGAGTTGTGGATATTCAGAATTCAAACCCTAAGAATTAATGGTCAGTCCAAACAAGAGTTAATCCCTCAAACGAAATACAACTCGGAACAACGTCTAAATTTTACATTATACATTGGTCGTATGTGCATTGTTGCCACATGTCTCAATGTTATTAATAAAAATTAAAAATAAGTGAAAATTTAAAATAAATTAGTATTTGGACACGTTGCTTTAAGGCTTGGGATGATTTTTTATTGGACAGACTGTAGTAACATTTTTTATATTATTCAGTGGATCTCCAGAAGCAGTTTACGACTGTATCATAGAAATTTTCGTTCATCCAAGAATTAACCGCTGGTTATTCAATCACTATGGATATCAGTTTCTTAGATTACTTTTTTTCAAGAAAAAGAAATAGTGAAATTCTTTTAAAAATGTGCTACGAAGAAAACGTTAATATTCCTTGAAATTGTGGTAATGATGACTTTTAATCCGAAATTCATCGAAAAATAATTGGAAATATTTCTTTCAATTTTTAATCGTGGATGGTTTTACCCATTAATAATTATACACTATTCAATGAGGCCGGTGAAAACTTTGACTTTTTTCCAGTATTTACGAAAGTAAAATTTAATTAAAATTATGTCCATTGAATATTTGTTATAACCGTCAATAAAGACTTTCGTACAGTGATTTGACGAAACAAGGCCAATCTGCTGAACAGACAAAATATAAAAATAAGATTCTAAAATGCTTTCTCCGGAAAAATTCAAGATTAACAACACTGACGTGGTCAACTAAGAAAAGATCGTAACTCCACACGAAACAATATTCTAACTCTTTAACATTTTTGGAAATATAGATTTTTGAAGTCTTAAATTTTAATCATTCATCATTTTTTTTAAATAATTTTTTTACGATCTCAATCACTAGAAAATTTTATTTACCCCAAATCTTTTGAACAGAAGATAAAATTTTTCAGACGTTTTTGTTCAATAATTTCTCAGAGGGTTTGGAGAAATTATTTTTTTCTGTGCAAAGTTCAAATGCAGTATTTATGCCGAAAGTTAACAATTAATGTCGTTTATCCTTTGCAAATTTTCATGCCAATAAAAATTTTTTAAATTTTGAATGATTTTAGTGGGATATTCAATGAATGTGGTAATGGGCGTGTATGATTTTTCTGGTCATTCCCATTGACAAATTTCGTACGTAACCTGGTTTGGTATTATAAACACTAATTGAAATTAATTTTCGTTTTAATACGTTTTTCGAACCAGAAATAAGAACTATTAAGAGTATCCAGTCTTAAATTTTTATGTGTGCTGATAGTGTCGGTCAAATTAAATAGATACGGTATCGTAGGTAGGTAAGTAATAAATAAAAAAGGAAATGCTAAATTTTCGTTGCAAATAATATTAAATCTTTATTCGTTCTTCCCGAAATCATGTTACAAGTTGGAGATTGATACTTCTCCTTTAAATGCGTTTTCATCGACGTTCCCTGGTGCACATTCACAGAGACCATCAATTTTCTATGTAAAAGCTACATACAGCTTTCTTTATGAAAATCGTAATACTGCCCATGAAATTAAAGCAGTATATGATACGCGATCGTTGCCTACATGCTACAAAATATCAGAGAGAGCATGAAAATACCACGACATGACCATAGTAACCAATTCAGATTACCAAACAATGAGAAGAAAATCGACCATCCAATAAAGAGAAATGTGTTTGCAACCCCTTTTATATTTTTGAGTATTATTCATAGCGTGTTTTTACGATGATCTTTATGAGTGACGGATTTTTGAAAATGAGCAATTTCCAATATTAGTCCTCAATGTAATTTCAAGTTTCAAAAAATTTCAAAAACAAAAAATCTCATCGTATGATGAGGTATATCTCGCCAGTTCTATCCAAAAACCTAGGCCTATACTGTGTACAGGCCTGGATTTAAAGGGATGAAAGTGAGACCGTACCCTCGAACCTTCATGAATCGAAAATGTAATATATTATTACCATTACATTGAAAGTGTTCATATGTTGAAGAATAATTTATGGTGTGTTTTGGTGAGAGGGAGGAGTGGGGTGCTCCACATAAATCTTACCGTAGGTCACGGACTGGACTCCTCAATTCTTTCAATTTTGTATCCACAATCAATTATTATAATCTTTTTGACTTCAAATATCAAAAACTATATCTAATATGTTAGATTTCTTAATTTTCCCAACTTTTTCTCATATAGGTATGTTAAATCCTTTGACTATATGGTACTGGATCAGTAAAGCTCCATAAGACTTATGTACTTTTTAATGTCAAGACATGCTGGCGAAAAAATAGGCAACTCCAGCGTATCTTGTGCGTATTTTCGACGTTTTGCTTGAGTTCACCAATTTAGAATACATCTGATAAAGAGATCCCTTACATTCACAAGGATAGCGAACACAAACATAAAGCAAAGTACGTCAAAAGGTACGCTCTGGTTGCCTATTTAGCGCCAGTATGTCTGACCAGAAATCATATATTTTTGGGTTAAATTTGTTTTTGAATATTCCTACATTGAAAAATTTGTTTCACAGATTGACACTTTGAATATGTGGGCCAACACTAGGACGGATATTACAATCATAACTTAAACAATGCTCAACTGAACTCCGCTCGAATGGATGTTTGTTGGGAATTATTTGGTTATTCCACCAATATTTACAACGTAACATACTTTAAAATTATGTAAACAAAAGAAGAGTAGCTCTCCACTTGAGCTGAGTTCAGTTGAGCATTGATTTAAGCGTGATTGTAGTATCCACCTTGAGAGCTAGTTTCACAATAGAGGTTTAAACTCTGGTTCAACTGAACCTTGATCCATATTTCAAAGTTGGTTTGTTTTTACAATTACTCATCAGCTGTGGTTCAACTAAATCGATGTTTTTTTTTCGACTTCAGCAATGTTTCACAAAATGTTAACCTTTCGTTGGTGGAAATTTAATTTGTAACATTGCCCTGTAAAATAAAATAAATAAATAACTAATAACATAATAATATTTTAATGATATTTGAGAATTGGATAGTGTTTAGCAACCATATAAATTTGCAGTTGATCAATACAAAAAATCTTATGATAAATCAGCAAATGAAAAGACTGAACCATTTGTTAATTCACAAAAATTCAGCGGTAAAGTTAAATTGTGATTCATGATGGTTGAACTTGGTTTAATGGATTGTAAACAATGTTTTATCTCTGAACCCAGTTGAAACTATGAACTTGGTTCAAGCTGCTGTTGTAAAACTAGCCCTAAAAACATGTGATAAACTTCATTTGAATGGTGGAGTGTAGGACTATGTAGTTCCTGTAAGTTTTGACACTGTATCTTTATTTCGCAAATTTTAACAAATTTATATGCATGTGGCTGAAATTTACCCCACCATGCCCATAATGCGTGTTTTGTTCAAGTGCAGTTCAAGTGAATGCGTTCATTATTTAATTGTCATTTGTGCTCCTGTTACCCTTTTACAGAAAATGTCTCCCTGCTGTTTATATGAGATGTGTTTTTCATGTGGTGTGTATAATATGTTTGTTTCTCAATACCACGTGTGGTCGACATAATGTGGAAGCTATTGGGTGTGTTTTACTCAGAAGCATAGCGACGCCATGGCTCTCTGGCTCGAGCCATACTTTGGTTGGAAAGGAGCATAGACATGACTGAAAAATTATTCAAAATGAAAAAATAAAATTTAAAATCTATTCTTTATTTACTTAATCTGGATACAGGTATTTAATCTTCTATGTCTAACCCTTAATTTACCCTATGAAGTCAAACTGACCTCAAAATATCTTTAAAAAACCACTTTATCTACCTGGTGGGATCAACTTGACCCCATTCAGTAGGTATTACCTGTTACTCTGGAACTACTAAACGAAGTGTAATTTAAAAGGGCTTGGAGTGTAGGTGTGGAAATTTGAAAATGAAAGCAAAAGTACATGCAGGAGAAATTAATCAAATTGAAGAAATTGATGGAATTAAAAACTTTATTTTCAGTGACATAGCCTTGAAGTTTTTTTTTTTTTTAAGCAAGTAGGAAGAAATGATGAAGAAGGTTATACTTATCAAAATCCCGATAATCTGCATTATTTTCTTTTTAGGAAGCTGAAAATAAATGTATAGACATAAAGATTTACAAAGAAATTAACATTTTGATATTTCTTGTCCTGTCCATATGACTCAGTCTGTATTGGGATTTTAGATCAGAGTAGTTGACATCTAGTGGAAATTTGCTGAAACAGTGAATGGGTGATCGTTAAAAAAATGCATTGAATCCCAATGCAAATACAAAGCAGAAATTGATGTATTTGGAGTACAATGATGGAAATAATTTTTTTTTAAATTTGTGTAGATGTTATTTGTCTTTGAAAGTTACATAAAAAAATTTAATTTGAGCCAAAATAAAATTAAGGTAACTATTATCATCCACAATCACCCTTTTAGAGATCGTTTGCAGTGCCATCTAGTTCCATCGTAAATCCCAATACTCTGTGAAAATGAATCATCAGACAAATTATGAAAATTTATTAAATTTTTATAAGTGATTTTTCTGATGGCATTATGTCTGTTATTTGAAATGCTATGGGTGTATTGGCCTGAAATATGAAGAATAGATAATACCACACTGAAAATGTCACTAAATACGCTAATTTCTTTGGCCATCTTTGCATCTATATTCATTTTCAGTTTCACCATAATAACATAATGCCTATTATTATGATTTATAAAAACATACATTATTTAACACCTTGTATCTCAGCTCTTATCATAGTTATGATAAAATTCCCAGTGTGGAAGTTCGTTGGTACTTATTAAATTTTATGAATATTAATTTTATACTAAAGTGGGTACCTACTTTTCACTTATTACTAAATAAAATTTTAAAAACTAAAGATTGTCGCACATTGTAGCCAACCCTGGTGGAAGCGCAGGATATGGGTTCCTATTTAAAGAATTTGAGTTGCCCACTCCTAACATTTCAACCATAGACCAAAATTTGAATTTCCTTTCAATTCATTTTCAGCTTCATTTTACTGGGCTAAATGATCCAAATGCCATAAGAAGTTTCAATTACACAAACTGTATCTAAGCTAAATATATGTTACCCTTAAAGTATAGGATCCATTAATTCATTAAATAAATAATTAGAATGTTTCGAATAAATAGTACTGGACCTGTAAAGCTCCATAAGCCCAATGTAATTTGTAATGTACAGATATATGGCTACACAAAAGTAGGCAACTAGCATGTACATGGTGCATACTTTCAATGTTTTGTTTGAGTTCACCAATTTAGAATATATTTGATAAGAGTTATCTGTTAAATTTACAAGGATAGCATACATAAATGTAGTTTAAGTACTTCATATGGTATACTGTGGTTGCCGATTTAGCGCCGGCATGTCTAAAAGATCCAATACCCTGAATAGTTCAGAGACATACAGCTAAACAGATGTCCAATGCCTGATGAAAAACATGTTAAAGATAAAAAGTTCTAAAATATTTCGAAGTCCGATATTTGTTACTGCAGACGTGTCGTAGCTTGATAATGCGTGTGTATTGGCACAGTGATTTCTGTTTTCACAACGAAATATGCTCGACTTTGGATGTGCAGAATGTTTAACTTAGTTTCTTTTCTATCTTTCACATATTTTTAAACTACAGCGCATATGGAATGTTGGAGCTGTATGTCTTTAATATAGTTAAAGATAAAATGCCTATTATGATCAGTTAAAATGCATAATATTCGCTAATCAGATACTTAACTAGGTGGTTATTTCATTAATTAACTGATAGCTATTAGGAAAAGTGTAAAATTCAAGCCTAATATAAAAGATACATTTAATTGGGCTTATCATATGTCTCAGTTTGAGGAAATGATTCCTGTATCACGGCTGGTTGAGTTTCATAAATAATATTCCTACTTAATTCTTTAAGATTACGTCATTACTAGGGGTGAAAAAATTCATTGAGCCATGGGTGCAGCAAACCCTCACTACGCCTCTAGTTTTACTCTATGAACATTACTTGTATGCAGGTTTATGTTAATTAGCTTACTGAATTATACTCACTGCCTAATAATAATTATTTTTTTAACACAACTTAGATTTTAATAAAAGATTCATAAAGCCTTTTTTAAGCAAAAATGATAGTTACGGTAATGTTGAAGCTGATACTTACAGTGAAACCTCCAATAACTAAGGTTGATGAGACTAAGAATTTTGTTCGGTGTTTGGTGGTTTCCGTTATTGGGAGTAAAAATATAAAATTAAGCATTAAAAAAAATTTCATTTATTTAATTTTATTACAGGATACAATAATCAAGTGTACCGACACCTACAGTAATTTTTTTTTTTTTTTTTTTCAAAAAAAATGAGTAGCAGTTATGATAAAATATTCCTATCCAAAGTTGAACAAACTAATTAGGCATTTAGGCCGATAATAGGCCTACATTTTTGTCAACATGTCGGCTATTCGTAGGTGAAATCTTGTTCACTGGACAACTTAACTGAATCTGTTGTCCATTAGGGGAGGATCTTCTATTGAGAGGTATCTAATAAGTTACTACACGTATATGTTTTTGGCAGGAATTGTATGACACTTCAACTACAATCTTATGTAACAACGCCGCAGTTTTTGAGAGAAAAGATTTTTGTAAAAATTCAAAAACTTCTTTCAAAAAGAATGAAAATTTTGAAGCTAATATATTTGGAAAAATCTGAAAAAATTTTACTGATATGTTATTTAGTGCATAGGTACCTCGCTACGTATAACATAATATCTATAGTCCGTTGCAAAAGAGAAGGTAATTTACTAGGTACCTGCAATACACATATTTTGGGGACACTGTATATATATATATATATAAGTAGGTAATGGCGGAAAAGGAGAAAGTAAGGATGCACATTGGACGCGAAACAAGACACGCCGGTTCTTGTACGATTTTTATTTTGCCTATCAATATTTAATTTAATTTAGTGACATAGTAACATTTATTCGAAGCCACCTCTTTGAGACTTCGAAAATAATTACCTTCTGGCCTCTCTTTTGGAACGGATTATAGTGCAATCCTGAACACTACCTTGAGGAAAACAATTTTCGTCTAAAATCAAAAACTTCTTTCCATAAAGAATGGAAATTTTTGCCATCTCTCCTATTTTCCTCTGCTTCATTAGCATAGCTTTACAGTAGGTATTACTAAAAAGATACAAAGTCAGGTGGATTAAAACCACAAATCCTCTCCCCACGTATCGGCCTAAGCAATATTTAAAACAATCACAAATTTTAGATTAAAGATGAAACTAATGGTAGATTTCTCAACCTCAGATTAGCAAAAAACAATAAATGAGCTCCATAATTAGGGCAAAATAACTAATGTAACCTAAGTGCTTCATCTTGCACCACCATACCGTTTTTATCAAGTTTGTTACTTGCAAACGAGGTGTTAAAATTAACCTCGAAAAAGGTTTATGGGTGGGGATGATGAAAATTATCCGTTTCACCAGGAAGGAAATCGATTGGTACCATTTCTCCATTTTCACCCAATTTTTTTCTAGTACCTATTATATGTTTATTGGTTGAGTAGTTTCCGAAAAAGTTTCTGGAAAAGTGGTTTTTCCATGATTTTGAAGAAACTACGAAAGGGATTGGGATGAAATTTTCACGATACATTCATCTTTTGTTTGTGCGAATCTGATAGAGGTTTATTGTCTATTAGTTCGCTATAGTTTCCGAGAAAACAAGAAATGAAAAAATCGTTGGAAAAAGGTTTTCTCAGGATCTTGAGGAAAATACTAAAAGGAGAGAGATCAAATTTTCACAAAATATAGATCTTATTTAGGACCAGGTATGATATGAGTTTGGTTCCTATTGATTCGGCAGTTTCCAAGAAAAATGTAAAACAAAAAAACATTGAGAAAAGCAAGTCACCTGTGTTGCTGGAAGTATCTTTTCCGTATTTACGGCGAAAGGGGTTATTTTACTTGAAAGCGTAACAATGAAATTTCGACAGATCGATATATGTTTGTTAGATAACGATAACCATCGATAGTTTTTTTCAATTTTTTCGCACGTTCGGAATTCGAAATGGTTTTCTGGCGAAGTACTGCTGGGCCAGAGTTTTTTCTCGTTCCACACGTAGGCTATAGCTATTTTATTCGTCGCTAGCAGCAGTGCTGTGGTATATAAAAAGTCAAATTTTTTTCATATCTAGGCAGGTAACGCGATGGATGAGTCATCAAATTCGTGGCTTAAAGTAAGATTCCATTACAAAGTTAATTTTCGATTCGTAGCAGATTTTTCCAGCAAAAAGGTAGAAAAAAAAAAAAAAAGTTATACTTTTCATCTTTTACTGCCGACAACATAATGAACGCTTTTTTTTTTTTCTAATTTTATCGATGGCGTAAAAAATACCTAATAAACGCCTCACCGCCGATTTTGTATTTGACCATATTTTTTCTACGGCTGAGACCACATCAGAGACCGGCTCCAGCAATGACACGACCATCAAAGAATATATTTTGATGCGGTGGCCAAACGATCGACGGAAATAAGATCACGGTTCGACGAGTACGTGTGGAGGTTGTTTTTGTTTTCTTTGTTTTTTTGGTCTCTTCCTTCGTACAATTCAGTCCACAGGTAGGCTACAGGTACCCACGACTCGTTTGGCCGTTCGTCCAAAACCGTGGATAGGCCTGTACGTGGATGGGACGTGTTGTGCCGCTGATAACCAAACCGTACACATTTACACTTTACACTGTCATGGAGAGAGCAGAGTGAGTGAGTGAGAGAGAAATGGAGAAGAAAATGCAGCGCGCATATATATGTATATACACGCAGAATATATACGTTCTCCAGAATGAGAGGAGGGTCGATCAGTGTGAATAGTGCGACTTCCATTTCCATTTCCTCAGAGAAGTCCATGACCGCAGACACACACACACCGCACAACCAGTTTACTTTCTGCACTCTCTGCCACTGCAACTATCTTTTACGCGTTCACCTTTCTTTTTTTCTGTATATAGTCTACATTTATACGTTTTTCCCGAAACGACACGAAAAAACATAAATTTTTTCGTCAAACTGTACCTAATTATCTTTTTTTTTTTCTTTTTTTTTCATCAAATTATTTGGCGCATTAACAGAACTTTCAATTTTTACAATTTTTATTTGTTTTTTACGTTTTTTTTTTTTTTTTTACTCTTTATACGAAGTTGATGTGTTTTTCGCGGCGCACAATGCCATATGTTGGACGTGTATCAGCACCTGTGTATCAGAATTAACGATCGTCGCTTCATAATATCCACCAAAAAAAAAAAAAAAAAAAAAAAAAAGAAGAAGAAACAACACATAAAAAACTGTATGTTTTGTGTATTTTACACGCTGGTGTACAAGAAGTACTACGTTTGGATACCATTACACGACCGTCGTGCCGTGTAAAATTCTACATACCTACGCTAGTTTACAAATTTTTAAATTTCAGCTGCCAAAGATTTTGTGATCAGAGAATGTCCGGCGTGGTTTGATTCGAAGTTTGGCAAATACACCAGCAACAGGTAGGCAAACAATACGTAGTCTACATAAGTTAATTTACGAAATTCGTAATTCTGTCAGCTATAATAAAATGTTGTGGAATTCAGACGAAAATTCGGCGATACCATATCATCTTTGGTGGTGGCTACTTTCTGCGTGGTGTCCCCCCACTAAATTCGAAATAAAATTCTATACCTACGGTAGACGGTACTCTAAGTCACTTTCAGAACGTATAAGAAAAAATTTTTAAATAAAACAAAAAATAAAAAATTCACCCAATTTGTAATCGATGAAATTTCTCATAAATAAGTGCGTAGTGCCTATACTGTCAAAAAAAACTGTTAATTCGCTAGCTTTCAATTTTTTGGGGGGAACTTGAACCTATTTTTTATAACCCTATTTGTAGGTAGGTATGCAGTTATAGTATACCTACGTATAAATTAAACGACGTTTTCGCAAATCACTTATCTCTCCTCTAAAAATAATTTGTGCGAATTAAAACTTCTTATGAGAATAGACTAGGTAATCAGTGGACAGTGTCAAAAGAAAAAAAAATCTATTCGTTTTGATACTAGCCATAACGGCTGAAGGAAATGTGATTTTATTAGTGTAGGTACCTATTGCATGGTTGCATATAAACCTGAAATAAAGGCTTTCATTTTTTTTAATTTTTTAGCATCGGAGTATATCTCTTTATTATTTAAAATGATAATAATTAGTTTGAGTAAAAATTTTTCACAAAGACAAGTGTTCGAAAAAAATTCATTTTTAAAAGTTTAAAAATTGGAAATTTGAAATTTATTCATTATGATTGTGGACAGCGCAAAGCTTCAGGGACACTCTAGAAGAGTTAATTTTCACGTATAGTTACCAAAGTTTTTTCCAAAAATTGTGAAGATGGGTTACATTAATCGGTTGTTTCATCAGTTTTAGTATTCTTCATTTGGAAGATAATCAAAATTAGGCAGGAGTCATGGGAATGTTATATTACCTGCCAGTTGTCTACCTAAAAACAAAAAAACAAAAAAAAAACATGAATTTAGTATCGCTGCTTTTTATTAATCATGGTGAAGCTACAGTTTCATTGATTTTTTTTAATGTGTAAACATTCTTGCTCTCTAGTCCGCTTCCTCCTGGGTGTAAAAAAATATTAGATACAAAAAAGTTGAGATTGCATAAAAAAACTGCATAGCGCACTGTCCAGTTTCAAATTCTGTTTGTCGCATAACACACACACACACTTACAAGCAGACATCTGTGGCGAGCTGGCAGCACGATACATGCACGCACACATACACTAGATACATATTTATCGTGTTTCAGCTGAATGTTTACACATTAAATATGTGTGAGGGGACCCTCACACGCCTTTTTTGTTAAAAATTAACACCCCCTCCTCCCACAAAAAATTAAACATATATATTTACACCTACGATGATTTCTCCTCAAAATTGTTTGTTGTACCCAATTTGTTTGTTTTTTTTTTAAATATTGGTTATTAGAAATTATGTACATGGAATATGACATAAAGTGGGTGTTCACAAATAATTTAGTGGAAATTAGTATATATGCAAGATTGCAAAAATAGTATAAACAAGAAATGAGTTCATAGGTTTTGAGTAAACACAGTATCTGTTTATGTAGGAAATGATGTCATCAAAGAAATCTCGACTTGTAGAAATGACGTGAGTATTTATGAATGGGATAATAAGAATGGAAAATAGATTGAAAGTAATGATGATGATAATTAAGAATACGAATTCTAGAAGTATTATGGAGGATACGAAAATATCGTTACAGTAGGAAAAATTTGTTAGTATGCTTGTATATTTGATTTCATCCAACACACACGCACTAACAAAAAAAAAATGAATTTCGTCGTTTCCCCCAAAACAACGAATTGTACAGCGTTACCAGTCCCAAGTATAGGAATGTGTACCGCATTAAATGATTCACCACTGTATTCTCAAATTTCACTTTTAGTGAAAAGACACTTTACAAATCCTTGGCCCATTAACATCCTATGGACAAAATTAAGGAAAAGTGCCACTTTACCAAAAGTGATATTTGAAAATACAGATGTCAATTCGCTTGCTTATAGGCACTGAAGCGCAATTTTTTAAATTGGGTTTCGGTTATGCGGCTATTTTACCAAGTATCAGGACTCTAGAGGATGTATATGATGCCGGTGTGGGGGAAATGATGGTTGGGATCCAGGAGCCAATAATGTACCAAGCATGAATTTTTCAACCAGACAATAGAGCATTGGTAGAACCAAACCAAATACACCGCCATTTTAGGTCAGGAATGTAACGCCTGTGACTGGTCTCGAAGTTGCAACCTTTTGATTGAAAAGCAAACCACCTATAATCGCTATATCATGCAGACCACCAACGGTAGAGTGAAGACTCCATAACTCTTTCTTGAATCAGTCGCTGACATTGTTGATTTTTTATTGAAGGCAATAAATATGTATTACGTACGATTTTTGAAGGATAAAACGATTACTGCATAAAGAACATTGGTGTCTACTAAAAAGAAAATATTTTATTTTTCGATTTTTCTCATCTTAAATATTTCCTAATTGGGTGTTTTACTTTCATTTTTTAAATAATACAACTTTCTGTCAAGTGTACGGAAATATTATTTTCTATTCAACTCGAGGAGGGCTTTAAAACTTATGAATTTAAATTACCTCGAATAGATATTTACCTTTAGTCACATCACAGAATTAGAAAGTGTATAAATAAAAAAGTCTCTGGAATGAAGATTTTTCATTAGCCTTTTTTGGAACGAGAAACAGTCGTTGAATAGGTACAGGTATATGTTATTTGTTGAACAAACATTAACATCTAATCTTTTCCTCGAGAATGCGTAAGTGAACAAATAGCTTACAATCACTTCGTGAATTATTCTGTAACAACAAATATGATATTTTCCAGCCAGAAAAACACTTGACCTCCTCATTTCACGTAGATACCTATACGTTTACACCATGAAATCCAACAGCTATGTGTAAGGCTAACATACCTAACTGCACCTCATTAGGGTCATTGAACTGAAATCTCCACCCCCCCCCCTAAAAAGGAGAGAGATTATTTGAATAATTTCATCAGTTTTCGCATGTCAAGTAGTCATAATTTATTAAGTTAGCATTACCTAATCTTCAACATATTACAATAAATCTTGTTTTTTCAATATTATCTACGAAGGCCACTTCAGAAACCGATCAGGTAATTCATTTTCACCGAAATAAAAATTTTAACGGAACTCATTTAGTATAGGTACCTATAGCCAACGTCATAAACTGGTGTCGATTAATAATTTTGAGTGACTGCCCTACCTTGAGCTAATTGGAACTTCGTTTTCAGTGAGTTGTTATTAGTTTGTCTATGGTCATCTGATGAATTCATAAAATGCACGGATCAGTTTTCAAAAAGGCAAACTCTGTTAATCGAATACTTTATGATAGTTTCGGTTCAAGTGAACCAATAACAAATCTGGTTTTTTAAAAGCTTTTATTCTGCTCACTACTGCAATTTTAAAATATACTAATACTGCAGCCAACCTTCCGCAACGAAATAATATTTATTTCGCATGAAGCTAAACCCAAAAAATATAAAAATAAAAGCTTATCTTTTAAAAATTCGTTTTTAAAGTGAACTTAATTGTAACTCCTTTTATCCGTGTGATTTGTTCGATAAGGAACGGAATTGGTGCCACTTCTACATTATATTAAGGTAGCCAAAGGACTAACGAGTGACTGATAAAGTTGAGAACACTACTCAACTCTCCACCTCAACAAAAGAAAAATTCAAGTTATCTGACAGAAAATATCACATTCAATCCCTTTAAACCAATTGTCTGAGATAAGTTCAGGAGAAAGGAGTAGTTCCTGGATTTCATGTTTTTGGGTTGGGGCAGAGTGTGAATAGAGGTGAGGTGTTGTTTTGGAAAGAAGATTATTGCGGACGCTCTTGACTTCCATAGAGTCTCCTTTTGGTACGAAGGATAGCCAGTGCCTCTCCAAGTATCCAACTGAATTTGTCCTGCAACGAAAATTTTTCGTATTTATGTTTTTAATGGTGAGTAGTCCAAAAACACCCACCAATCACGCAAAATATGATGTACTTAAAGTATACCATTCGAAATCAGATGAGGGTCTGTTGAATCCATTACCGATATATGTAATCACATATCGTCAAAGGCGTACGCAAAGAGGATCCTGGAGGTTTTGACCTTCCTTAGCGAAGAAAAACAAAGGCTCGACCTCTAAAATTTTTATTTTTTAATCGGTTTTGGTGATTTTTCGTTTAGGAAAAGGTTAGAAATGACCACTGAGAATGTGTAGACTCCCCCTTACGACGAACTTATTTACGTTGCACATTGTAGATCGGGTGGGGAAGTTTGGCTCCAGACTTAATCAACCTGAAAGACAAACTTCCTTTCAATGTCATTATGACAAGTTTTAATGGGTCATCACTAAATGAGCATCTCCTCATCGCAATAACGTTCGATCCAAATAAAGTTTCATTTGAATAGATAATACAATATTATCGAGAATATAGAATAACTACATTGTGAAGGTAATCCACCTTACAGAACTAGTGTATGAATGTGCAGTGACAACACGTTCTATAATTGACGTTTTATTCTTTTTCGAAAAAGGAGCACACATATCTACCAATAAAATTGCGAATTATAATTAAAATCCTCGATTAAAAAAAGTACCTAGGTACCTACTCACGAACCAAAATCATATTATTTTACTAAAATGTGACCGACTAAATTATGTTACATGCACGGATTTTCACTAACGATCTTGACCACATAATGCTACCAACCCCGACCAGGAAATCTCTACATGCAGCACTATGCGGGATGGTTCTGGAACTGCGCTGGGTGCGCTAAACTGTAGGTAAGAACGCAGTTCTTTGGACACTTGGACAGTATCACTATAATAAATGTACAAGCTGACCGAAATTAATTCGTTTGTCAAAATTCGTTCAAAATATTATGCCGCTAATTTATTTCACCAATATTTTGCCTTATATTCGATGCCCATGTGCCACTACCCACACAAACAAAAAAATGTTCGTTGCTTCGGCCAGATTAACGAATTCTGAAGTTGTTATATGCGAGTAAAAGTCGGCACAAGCCAAAGTGTCACGAAACTATGCCTCAGGGCTTGTAGCCTATAAGCCTACCACCCAAAATAATGCTGATCGTATACTAGGCAGAACTGAATTGTGTGTGCTGAACTTATATACTAAAAAATTAGATATCGTATTGTGGGGTATAAACAGTGATTTTCCGAGTTGTTAACACTGCAGTGGATTGCAGTTGAATTTTTAGTAATTCCATTTATAGTACACTCTTTATGGTTCAAGTTAACTTCTACCTCTCTTTCAAGCTGCTCACAACAGGCGGGCAGGCAACCTTTCTAACAACCCAATAATTAAATTGATGGATCGATATTTTTGCTAAAGATATCGATAACTATCGATAGTTTTTTGTAATTTTGTTTAACTTCTAACTAGGTCAGTTCCATTAGCCATGAAAATTTACACTTTCAACTCTCGGTGTTAACATCAGTGTCAAGTACCATTCTTTTTGTACCATAACAACACCGTAGATTATTAATTTGGTGTTCTTTTTGTACATGATGGTAATACCAAGGGCAACACAGGACAGCAAATCTTACTCTTGCTTGTCAAGTAGGTGTAGGAAATCAGGGTAAGGGCAGAGTGTTTTGTTTATAAGCTGATACAGGTAAGAGATAGTTGTTATCAGCAATGAGGGTAGTTTGGTGTTAACGGTGTTACATTTTGCTGTTCTTTTTGGATTAACATTTTCTTAAAACCGTCGTGTTGTTTGAGGTAATCTGATATTAACCTGGTACTGTCCTAGTGTTCGGGGTTATACCGGCCCCGATATGAAAACTTTGCAAATATAGAATAAACCTACTAGCAATGAAATATCGATATATCGATGTTTGTCAGATATCGATAACTATCGTTACGAATATTGATTACTGTCGATATTGTTTCACAATTTTTTCAAATTTTTGAAATTTATGTTTTTTTTCTCTAGTTATGGATGAAAACTAGCAAACTGAGTTTTCAAAGGAAATATTGCTGCACCTGAGTTGTTGTAATTGGGCTTTGTCTTTGCGGCAATTTTAGTAACCATCAGGAGAATATATTTGATTTTGGAATGGGGAGAGGGGATCTGGTGACCGATGGTCTACCAGCATCTTTGATTATATAGTATTGGACCAGTAAAGCTCCGTAAGACCAATGTACTTCATAGTGTCAAGACACGCCGGCGAAAATGTAGGCAACTCTAGCATACCTTCTGCGTATTTTCTACGTTTTGCTTGAATTCACCAGTTTAGAATATATCTGATAATCCCTTAAATTCACAAGTAAAGCGTACATAAACACAAAGCAAAACACATCAAAAGGTAGGTACTCTCTCGTTGCCTATTTTGCGCCGGAATGTCTAACCAGAAATCATATTTCTTCACTGGTCCAGTACTATATAGTCAAAGACCAGTATGAATTTTTCAATCGTGTACTGCAGCGCAAATAAAACCAAACCGAGCACACTGCTATTTTGGTTCGGCAGTGCAACTGGTGACGGTGGCTGGTCTCGAACCCGCAAACCTTTCAATAATTATTGAAAATCCAAACACCAAACCACTAAATTTCGCAGACCCCTCCCTGCGAAATACTTGTAACTTACCTAAACGAAAGTGATTATACCTATACAGTACATTGGTATGATGAACGGTACCTATAATGAGCTGTACAAATGTGTTTTCGATTAAGAAATTCGCGTAGAGGTGCAGTTGTCATGGGAGAATAAATTGTGGTAAATGAGAGAAAAGAGGTTAAAAGAATCAGCGCACTGAATGAATGGATGTATTCGCTGTGAGAGTTGGATAAAGTGACATCAACAAAGTGTATTCCGCAAGATGGATCGTATCTCAAACCGCGAAAGCTAAAGTATCGTTCGATGTAACAGAATCTCGAAGTGCTACCCATGAAACCAGAAAAATGAGAAAGTGAGAAGACAATATGCATTTTGATCTTCGAGGGTATATCTTGAGCATTATTGGAAGGAAACTCTATGGATTGAATGTAAGAAATTTTTCGTGCAACGTGTTTCAGAAATAAGAGACAAGTGCAGGAAAAGTAGGAATCAACATTCATTCAAACAGTGACACGAATACCTCTACCTATGGTGAATGTTTATGGCCCATTTATTTACAAAAGCCAATACCTACCTATGTATACAAATCCTCCATAGAGTAAAAGCTTGCTAAAAAAAAATTCATTTATTATAGGTACTTAAGGAAATAAGATAGAATTTGATTTTAAAAATTTTTCTAGGGGTCTATAAGGACGAAATTTCGGTGCTTGGCCTCACAGCCGTAAGGTCTTTCTTTCGAAATCAACTGCCATCACATTCTTATCCCAAAATGGCGTTATATTACGTTTGGTGCACTTATAGTGTTCATGCTTGCGATTGAAACAATCATTTCAGGTACCCTTGGCCGCTGGATTCAAGCCCCAACCTCCACAAATAAGTAAAAAACGAAGTTATTGATAAATTCATAAAATCCTGTCTGTTAGGCATCTATATTTGCATCGAATAAAGTTATTAAGCCAATAACTACCTGTTTTATTTTAACTAACCAAACTTTATGACTCGGTTCCTTCTTGAAATTTAACGAAAGCCAAATAGACGCTATCATTTTTAGTCAACTCGGATCAAAACGATGTCCAGAATTACAGAAAAAAAAATCTGTGAGAAATGTTATGGATTGTTTTGGTTTTATGAGACTCCATTTTTGACATTATTACGAGAATTAAAACTTTTCAACTGCTGTTCATTTCATAATGGAATCACAAAAATACTGTTTCAGACTGATGATTATTCGAGGAAAATGCTCGTAAAAAAGGACAAAGAAGGATCTAGGTTTTAATTTTTGTAATATCGTTGCACTTTGGCGAATAGGTACACCGTTTGAGTTTAATTTTCTCTGACGACTAATTCAAGAAAAAGTGAATTTTTTTCTTCTATTCTTCCAAAACTTCCAATTAATTTCGTCAGGCCTAAATTTTCCTTATCGATTCATTAGATTTTGCTTAAAAAAAAATAAAATAAATAATAAATAATAATAACATTCGGAATTTACAGATAGGTATTTTTTGAACGTTACATACGTGGTCTACGTGTACCATTAAAATATTATAAGAAAAAACATCCTAAAAAGTGGTAGGTAACCGATATTATTATAGTTTTTGCTAAACGAAAGTGTGGACTGCATCTGGCGAGAGGACCCCTATATTTCCCAACAATGTCACAGCGTTTTCATGATTAAGTACTTCGTCTTTTAGGACCACTTTTTTGACGATATAAACGTAACTTGGCTGCTGTACAAATAAATTTAATTACGGAAAAATAATTACATCTCAGGCTAGGTACTCGCAATCTAAATTAGTGATGAGCAAAAGCAAGACCAAAACTGTGGTTGTCGTGGTTTTGCAGAATCCAGTCTTCGTATTTGCCTTGATATAACATATAGTCATACCAGACTTATAAGGTCGTTTTGCTCACATGATTCATGCTGTTATACTTATGGTTAAATTAAATTTGACATTCTTGTTCCTCCAAGGATCAAGATAAACAAGAATCTGAACTTATCAGATGATAAGTTACGAGATAATGGTCAATAAAGTTAATCGAAGTGAAAGAAAACTAAAATATTAAACACTAATAATATTGAACAGAATATAATTTATCTATATATAAGTAAATAGTAAGTTAAATTATTTGTTTCACGGAGACAATGCCCAAATTTAATAATTTTTTCTGTAATTGTAAGTTGTGGAATACCTTGTTGTGAAAAGATATTCTCACTTGAAAGTAGTCTACAGATTTTGCGTATTCATCCTCTTCATGTGTTAATACATGGGTAAGGCAAACCCTGGGTGAACACTGGCAATTTTAGAGCTGGTTTGGATGGTTTATATACAGGCTTATTTATACACACACCAACACATATATGTAGTGATTACGTATGTTTCTGTGAACGGCCCTGTGCATCATTTTTCACAGTGATAAGAAATGGCGGACTGGTTTGTGTACGGAATCGTGACATCATTATATTATTGAGATTAGTTACAGTTTGGTACTCATACATTACTTGCGTGTATGTGCAAGTAATTACAATCGAACGTACTTTGTGCAATGTGTTTAATGTCATGAAGATGAATATTTACCAGCCTTGCGGTGGTGACTGTCATTGAAAGGTCCAAGCCCCTTTACCTCATACGAGTTGAGTCCCCACATAGGTATTTAAAATTAAATTACCAAAATTATTTACAGTTAGTTTGAGTCGTGTTTTTTTGAAAATGTGTTTAAAATTGTGATCCTCTTAGATTAATAGAAAAACTCAACAATCTCTCCTTTCAGGGAAAGTTACAAGAACATACAAAAACCAAAATAAGTCTGTGTTAAAAAAAAATAGGTAATAAAATTACAAAAAATGAAAAATTGATGGCGCAAAATCAAGGAATTGAATAATCGCCCAAAGGCAAAATTTTTGAGGATGCTATTTCAGCGAGAAACTTTACAGATGGCACATCTGGATGAAATTCTGAGATCTGAACATCCAGAATCGAAAATTGACCAACTCATTCACGTATTATATTAAAATAGCATGGAAAAATATTTTTGGCTCAAGGGGTACCCCCGATTTACCTCGATAGTAGTTTTTGAAATTAAGGATGCTTGACTGTTACGTATAATTAAGGTCACTTGTCGAAGAAGTAATATTTCAAGCTAATAATCATCCAAACAGATTAAAATGGAAAAAAACAAACAAACAAAAAAATATTAGAACCAAGACCAACAGGAAATATGAACATCTCGTGGGAATGAGAACTGCATTTTGTTTGCCATAATGCCATTGAATCATTAGTCTCTCAAAATGAGGTTCAAAATGAACAAAATTAGGTGACCGATGAGTGAAAGTATAAGAATAAAAAATGATGGTGCGGCGAAGTTTATAAAAAACGTAGAATACATTGCGAGTACCCAATTTTACCGTCGTTTTGGCGTAGAAAAATGAACAGATATTCGAATAATTAACGATTTAACGTCTTCGAGCCCACTTAACGATGCGATTCTTGTGGAGAAATTAGATCTCGTCTATTCGATGCTAAGTGAGTTCGAACTATTAAAAACGTTATATTTGATGGCGACGACCAAAAATAACCAGGCTCAGCTTATGACGCGTGAAGGCGCTATTCGTACCTTTACTTTCCAAGAGACTGTAAAAATTTCTTTTAACTTTCGCACAATTAGGCTACCTACGTTAAGACAAATTATGAATGATTACGACATTAGTGCATTGGACTTGAACGAAAAACCCCCTTTTGCCTCACTGAAATTCTCACCCTGTTGCTTTTCTCATTCGTAATCGCATTTCAGCAATCGCATTATGGGTGTGAAAATTAAAAAATGATATAGCTGAGTTAATGGAATATTTTCAAGGTCAAACATTCAATTCTGTGCAGCGTTAATAACTAATATATTGAGTGACTGGGCATTACAATAAATTCGCTTCATTAGTCTTTGCTTTGGATAGACAACGAAAACCTAATTTTTCTTGCTGTTTTGAATACTAATTTTTTTAGTTTCCTATGCCAGTTTTTGAAAATTCAAAAAAAGTATCTGCATTTTCCTTTGTCAAAAGTTGAGTGCAGCAAAAGTGTGGGTGGATATGGTTCAAAAATTTTTTCATATAGCTACCAGTTTCTTTTCCTTTTTGGATACCTATATGCTTTGCTGGTCGTTGAAATCAAATGCCCAAGGCGGCTATATTGGAAGGATGACAAAATTTTCATTAAAAAAAAAAAAAAATACACTATCTTTTTTCAAAATACGACTAGGGGATAAAAGAATTTGAGTGAAAAAATTTGGATTGCACTCAAATGGCAAAAAGTAAATGTAGCCCTGAACTCTGAGGTTACCACCGAGGCTCTATCATCATTTATGGGCACAATTTAAGCAATTCTTATTTGGGTTGATATTTATCATCCACTCACATATTTTGTTTATCTCTTATCTCTTCATATTATAAAATACTGCCGGCTAAAAACTGGTAGAAACACTATTACTGCAGGACCACTGGATGGATGTGCATGAGATTTTCCAGAAAAAATTGTGTTATTCCAAGGAAAGTTTATTGCTATCAACAAGGGTGTAGCTAGCATGGGGCAGGGGGACAATTAGCTTTCTAAATTTCCTAGAAAAAAAAAAAAGTTTTTCTTTATCCATAATATTGGTGATAATAATATGACAGAAATGAAAAAATAATGAGAAAAAGCTAGGCTATCCAGCATGATTTTTAAGTGTTTTCAGAAAGTCTATTTCTTTTTGGATAAGCAAGCTAAAATTTTTATTAAATATAAGCTAACTATAGGTAATTTTTTTTCTTCTTGAAAATATTATATATATATTTCTTTACAATAATTTTATTGGAAAATTTTCAATGAATGCTTTTTGCACAGCCATTAAAATTGACTGTGACTGGACTTTAGAGTGTGCTTGTTACCAGTGATGCGACTAAGGGGGAAAGGGGGTACTATCATTCCCAGGTGCTTGAGTTTTGGGAGTAGAAAAATTACCAAATGTAAATTAATTTTCTAATTATGA
This sequence comes from Ericerus pela, assembly GCA_011428145.1. Classification (NCBI taxonomy): domain Eukaryota; kingdom Metazoa; phylum Arthropoda; class Insecta; order Hemiptera; family Coccidae; genus Ericerus; species Ericerus pela. The sequence goes on from WOFM01002262.1 coordinate 422,588, forward strand.
TATATCCACCGGGGTCATTAGTAACTCCCCTACCTATCCAAAAAACAACTCTCCCTAGATGAATATTTCAAAACCCAGAAAACAGTAAACATTTTTTTTGCGAGCGAAGCGAGTAAAATAATTATTTTTTCATCCTATAAAAACCCCCTTGGAGATAAATCCTGAGTACAGCCCTGTTGCAGTTGAAGATGGCATATTAACTAGTCTCCGTGCAGAAAATTCTTAGTTATATCACTACCTGCTAACCCCTCTAGGTGGTCTTTAGTTTGATAAAACTTCTAACTACTCCCTTGACTATTAAGGAAGTCCGTACCCCCTCTGTGGGCTAAGTTATCAATTTTTACCATTGGGGAAAACATAAAACGGACAAATAATTTCTTGAAACAAACAAAAAGGAGTTAAAGAGAATTGAATGAGAACTTCTCCTCTCTTTTTTCATCCTCTGTTGACTACTGGTTCTGATTAGTGTGGTGGATATAATTCTTTCTATCTCATTCTATTTGGTTCTTTTTTTTCATCAGTTTTCATTTGGGACTACAAAACAGGGATTGAAACAATTTATTACCAGACACTGCAAGTGACGCTGCAATTGCAGGTAACAGCTCTCGTGTACATATAAGAATGAAACAGGGTTTTTTTTGTCACAAGTTGACTACGGAACCACTGAACCGATTTGAATGAGTCTTTTACTAAATTAATTGTCTTGATCTTTTGCTTGTTTAAAATTAATGAATTTGAAAATCTATCAGATAGAATTTGAGTTATCTTTGAAAAGAAGATTCCCCAAATAGATGTGCGAGTGGGTGACTCTATGCATATATCTGTTAAAAACATAAGTGGTTCCAATTTTGTTTATTCTGTTTCATTTTCTTTTCCTTCAACTTTGATGTTTTTTGCTGTTCAAGTTGGTGCGTCTTTGTGGGTACAAATATATACGGCTGTGATTTTCGTTCATCCTAAATTTTTCGTCTGTGTGAAGCTAGCCCAACAGCTAATTTAATAATAAAATTTCTGAAATGTGGAAAAAATTTTCTCATCAGAAGCATATTGATGAACAAAATCAAGACTAGGACCAAAATCATGTAGTAATCTTTGAATCCAGAAAAGCAAAAATAGTGCTTCACATTCACCAACACAAGCATAGATAGAGTGTTTATTGTACCAGAAATTTTCATTTGTGTTAGGGGATAACAGCACTGACTGCAGTAGTATGTACTTCTACGTGCAATGAGGCATAATAATTACGCTGCATTTCTCTGCTTGATCTTATTTGCAGGTGAAGTGTTGTAAAACCAATTAGCACACTATGTACTTGTAAATAAGTTATGTGACACAACAAATAAGACCCCATGCAATATTTTCATTAACTGCAATTTACTCAGGTTAAATTGATAGAAAAGAAGGATGTCCTAGCTAGTGGCTGTCCAACTGCTTTGGGCAGATTGAATTCAGTAGATAATAGTCAACTATTGAAAATGGAATGACTCAATAGGCAACCTAGATAACTGCAATTTATACTTCTTAACCCAACTGTAGTATAAATTTTATAGCACATCTCAGTCCCAACAGCATAATATAGCACTTCATAATACGCGGCATACATTGCTTGGCACTTTGCAGTATTTCACGCGTATTCTCAAACCTCACTTTCTGTAAAAAGGCACTTACAAACGACTGGCCCATTGATGTCCTATGGATAAAGGAAAAGAAAAATGGCATAAACAATAAGGTTTGATAATACAGTAGTTAGGGTGGTGTATTGTCCAAAATACTGCATTCTTACTGCGCAGCACATCGAGCGCAGCCTTGGGAGACTCCTGCGTGGTGCTTCGTTGTGATTTCCTGGCTAGGTTAGTCCAGTTTGAATAGTTTAAATCTAAGTCTTGGTACTGTATTCTTAAACTTCACTTTTTGTAAAGTGGCACTTTTTCTTCACTTCATGCATAGAACGTTAATGGGCCATAAGTTTCTAAAGTACCTTTTTATAAAAAATGACATTTGAGAATACGATGATGAGTCTTGGACTTGCCACCTTAGGTATGGTACTGGTATTGGTTTTGCAGAAAATACCTGACTAAGACCTGGACCAACAGGCAAATACCAATTTTTACTCATCACTAATCCGATATCACATTTCACCATTCCCCATACATACCGCTCTCCTTAGCTAATATAATTGTCCAGAAATAATGGTTCTTCCGACAAAGTAAAAAAAATATTTTTTTGTCCAGCTGTTTTCGTTTATGGATGCTGCCTGTTGAAACGTCCGTTCTTGAAGAAAAGTTTTCAAAGAAATAATTCCGGAATTTCGGTTGGCAAACAAAAGCTAGAAAGTCACGTTTCTCATGCAAACCGAATAAATAAACGACCTATAATTTTGAAATTTACTCGTCTAGCTCATCGCAGAACAATAGACTATGCTGCCCACAAATATTTGACGTGGTTAGTGGTAACATTTGGTGAACTATAAAGTGCCACATCGTTCATCTACAAACACCTACACCATCACGACCCACAGACGGTTCATCTTCTGAGCCCTACACAATGGCGGAAAAAAAAACGAGAAAAAAAAAGAAAATATTATACCATAGGTATAAGTACATAGTGCATACTTTCCCGCATATTATAATCCGTCTTGTATATTTGTAGGTCATTTACGTGATTTTTATACGAAAATTATTATAAGTATGTAATTTTCGCATTTTGGCTCTCGTTATTCGAATGCCAAACTTCTGCAGTCTACTCTCTCTTTGGGCACATACGAGCCAAGTTCCAATAATTTCCACTATCATCCGATGCAGATAGCTACACGAAATAACGATTTCTAAATGGAAAGTAAAACATTCCCAGCGTTTTTCTGCACCTAATATTATTTACTGAACGAAATTTTTTCCAACGCCATTTTTCAAAAATATGTGTTAGTATTTTGCCTATAGGTAGGCATTTAGACTGCGTATGAGAACGAGCATCGAATTCTTTATAGTTGGGTAAAATTACTCACTTCAGTAAGTTTGACCCATTTATTCGAAAAACAGTTCTCACTATCAGAATTCTGATCTACAGACAAAACTATTTAACAAACAATAGGCATAATGATTAATTTTCAACAAGTCCGACTTTTCTAATGAATAACCAGCAAATTAATATGTAGCCTACCCGTATCACTATTAATAGAACGCGTCAACTTTTGTTCGTGGAAGAGTGAGAGCAGAACAAGCGACAGAAATAGAAAAAAATTTATTGGTTCTTACCAAGAAAGTGTAGTCACATGAGTGGTGATGAGCAAGAGTAAAACCAAAACCAAGTCCATGGTAGTGCCGGTCAGGCATACAAGATTTTTACTACTACTGACGACTGTATTCAACTTACCATTCATGTCCTTTCAAATTTTGTCGGCACGAAAATCTTTACTCACTGCCAACACCAATAAATGACTAGTGAAGGAGAAAGAAACAAATCAAACTCGAAGCAACTGCCGCAAATTTGCGCATATTTTATGGTTCGTTCATTTAACTACTCGTAATTGCTGAAGTTTTGCACTTGGTCATGGTCTGGCACTGTCGAGGGTTGATCTTAATTTTGACTTTCTGTTGTCAGTCATGGTCTTGACACTTCCAGTCTCCCCGCTCTGATTTCATTTACGTACCCTCTTCAGCCACTGAGGTTATTCGAGGTGCTACCTCAGGAGCCTCTCAAACTTCGACAACAGATGGTACACCTCAAAACAAGTATCAAAACAAGTAAAAATGTTTAATAAATGAATAAATGAATGTCCTGTTCTCAGTTGTAAAGGGGCCAGGTATACTAAACGTGAGACATTAGGAAATTTACATTAAAATCAGTTGCTACTAATTTGTACATGCAAACGCGCAGTACCTACTTGCCACGAGGAACAAAAATAGGTCATTTTCACTGTTGCCCTATCTTATACAGAAGAAGTGGTAGGGCCCGTTTTCACAAACGTCATTTTAACCTTCCTTCACTTAAAAATCGCTTAAAAATGACTTTTGACACACTTTTGTATTTAAGAGTGTGATAACATTTATTTTTAAATTGGAACTCTCATAAGAGATACAACGTTCCCACATTTTAAGGGTAAAATTGTGCAAAAAAATTTTTTTAAACGAAACTTAAGTGAAGGGAGGTTAAAGTGACATTTGTGAATATGGGCCTAGGAGTTCGAAAAATTGCACAAAAATTTCACGATCTTGGCCAATAATCAGAAAGTTTCAAAAGTGAAGAGGTTGTGTTTTGTTCGTCATGATGAGTACACACGGGTCTACAAAATTAAATAATAATTTGTCATGCTTTTAGTATACTTTGCTCCTTGCCCATTGGGAACAGGACACATTAATTATGTTCATTAAAAATTTTTTTTTTTTTAAGGGTGTAGTACCATTTGCTGTTAAAATTCGGGGGAGCTTCTCACGGAACACCATGTATAGTAATTCTACTATGAAGTCATAACAATATTCAGTATCATAAACAGTGTTTCTAATCTGCAGTTTTGTGTCTGTAATATGAGTAACTCGTTGATTTGGAAAAAAATTAAGCATATTGTATAATTTTTGCACCTATTTCTTAAGACCATTCGTGAGAAATACCGTAATTTTCCATGTAAATTATTCTTATTTATTGTTTGATAATTACCCATTAGCTATTAATAATTTTAAGCTATTTTATTTTATTTTATCTCACTTTTTCACTTATGGAAACATCGAACAATAAAACAATTTTTTAATAAGGGCATAAAATATACAAATGAATGATATTCGCTTTTTTGCAGGGTATTTGGCAGTTTTATTAGTTAGTAAACAAACAGCGAAAGAATTTTTGCTCAAAGTTCACCCTTATTTCATTATTTATCTTGCTTTTAAGCCTTCAAATTTACCTCATTATACTCCATCTAGTCTTTCCAGACCATAAACTTTTTCATGTTTTTGAAAGAATGTCATAAAACCAACAATAACGTTAATTAATTAATTAATTAATTTTTTTTTAGTCAACTTAAATGAAAATATAATACAGGCTAGGGTACTTTACAAACAAAAAAATAGTTAATATTATTTACAATATTACAGTGGCTTATCTATTGTTTCATTGTTGGGCTTGAATATGTCTTATTGTACTCATAAGTCTTTTTGTGAGGAACGTCGAGACAAAAATTTTTGAAAGCTCATAATGAGGTTGGCCACACGTTGATGTAATAAGTAGGATTTTACTATCTTCATTTGCCCGTTGAGTCCAGCTCCGCAAGTAAATTACAAATATTTATAGAATAATTTGAAACTTTGCGTTTCAGTGTACCTCACACTTCTCGACGTCTTTAATTTTCATATTCTTGTTTGAAAATCTGGCTTACAAATATGTGAATTTATTGTAATTTTGTAATTTTTCAACGAGATTCATTGTTTTATTTGATCGTTCATTAGTCGTAATCATTATAATTTGAATTGAAAATGAATTATACGACAACGCAGGAAGGAGCGTGTTACTTATTACATATAATTGAAATGCTTTTAACGAGAAATTTTCATTTTCACCACTTCCTCTCACTGTTCATTATTTTTCCAGTACTTTTCACTTTTCATTTTAAGTACTGAGATTACTTTTCTAAAAAGAGCCATCTGTAGAATATAATAACCTATTCGGTGAATTTTAGAGATGTTATAATACAGGGGGAAAAAAGGCTCAAAATGAGAGACAGAGAGGCGTGGGCAGAATACGAATCTGAGACACACTTAGCAGAATTTATGTCATTTTCCAACACGTCGATGTGATCTGATCTCTCAAAATGACAATCCAACATACTTACTTAGGTTTTTTTTCTTTTTTTCTTTTTCAAAGTGAAATTAAAGACGTGATTGAGAAGCACACGCGTCATCTTCCAATTACATTATTATTATTAGGTACTTATTATTATTATTATTATTTTATATTTTTTTCGTTTTCTTTTTTCTGATATTTTTTTTCTCCGTTCTTTTCATCGTGTAATGGCGTGAAAAAAAGAAGAAGCAAATGAGTGCATACGAGTGAAAGGGGGCATGGACGTCGAGACGAAGGGTAGACAGTTTTGTGTGTAAATTACGTGGCGTATCTTACGCGGAATGCGCGTTCTTTTTTTTCTCTCTCACTCTCTCTCTCTCTCTCACTTTTTTCTTTCATTTATTTTTTCTTATTCCTACACTTATACACGTTGCCTTCTTTTTCTCAAATGTTTTTCGTGGAGGACTTGGAGACGGTGAACCAGGTACGAGGAGCGGATTCTTTGTTCTCCAGATCCCATCGTAGCATCGGCAAGATTCTCATCATCGGAATACGATTAACGGTATACGATAGTTATTTAATTTTCTTCAGTTTTTTCTTCTTTTGTACGAGTATTTTTTCTCCAAATTCTTGGTTTTCTCTTTCTCGCTGCTTCTTCGAGGTCGTCTATTAATTCGCACACGTCTCGCACAACACAAAAATTGGTATCTACTTTTTTGGTCACAAGAAAAACGTTCCTGCATCATACTATGTACCTATATATGCATAATTATGCGAGAAGAAATTTATAAATTTCTTTTTTGTTTTTATTATTTTTTCTGAAAAATGAATAAGTATCATATGGGATGAGATAATAATTTGAAATCTCGAAAATGTATTCGCTGTTAATATGTAAAATAATTTTTGTACTAAGTTATAGGCCATAATATATTATTTAAATACACTCAAGTAGCAAAATAGCTGGTATCAAACATTTTTCAAAGAATTATCCCACGAGTTTACGAGCACTCAACGGTGCCTAACGTAGATAAGAAAACTATAGAATTTTTAAAGGCATTAATAGGTAGTAGAACGGAAGGAAGAGGGTAGTATGATGAAAGAAAATGTAGGTACCTCCTTCCTACAGTAATACTGAATGAGAAAACGAAATTCACATTTTAAGACGTGACCAATTTCTCCAGCGAAAATCACCAGACGCGCAAGCTAATCAGCTAATTAATGGAAACAGTTCTAAAGCCATTTTTCGTCTCTTCCTTTTTGGTTTTGCATTAAACTAAATTATACAGGTGTATAGAAAAGGAACGTTGAAATTCGACATCATACACCCAATAACTGCTCCTTCACCTATCTTCTCAATTTATAATCCAGAAAATTTTTATTCATCTAGATATGGAGGTAGGTATTACCCACAGATTTTTGTGAATGTTTCCATTCCTTATTAGTTCAATAATTTCAATTAAATGCTTTATTAAATAAATGTGGGTAAAAACTTAATGGGCAATTTTATACGCGATGCATACATTCTTGATTTGTGGTAGCTTTTTCGTACTTTTTTATGTAAGGGAATAGTATATTACATACCAAGGTTCGAAGGTGAGTGTTTACAGGACACTTCATGAACAAGCACAGCGACTGAGCAACTCCTGAGTCATGGAAACTCACTTTTGAACCTTGTTGAAGAAGATATTTTCGATGTGTAAACATCTTAGAACTTGGTCTATGGTAGGGGCTAAAAGAGTATTACAATCATCAGATTCGCGTAATTGTAACTCTTAAAATTGTAACTCTCATTTGTGTGTGTTAGACGATGTGTAGGTATGTGGTTGTGTGTGTGCACAATGTTTTGTGCATGCACACAACCACACTATTTTATGTTTACACATCAATCCTTCATGAGTATGTCTCAGCAGAACTCACACCTTTTTTTATGATAAAATTAGTGATTAGAAAGCGATGAAACGTTAATTAAATGATTCGTAACTTGTATTCTCAATAGTGGGGGAAGTACTTTCAGTTTGATAGAAAATGGTAAACATTCATCAATTATCAAGAGCAACTGAGGCGCTGTTTCTAGTATGTGTATCTAGCATTAAGCAAGAAATACTAGATTTGAATTCCACTCTGTTTTTTGGTTTTTTTTGTTTTTTTTTTTTAGTATTGATAATAAATAATATTTTCATTAATAATTTCAATATGGTGTAAGGTTAGGTAACTTTTTTTAACGCACAAGAAGAAAAAAAAGAATGGTATAATATTACAACTGAAATAAAAATGAAAACATTGCCAGTTTGAGTCTTGAAACCTCCATGTAAAGATTTTTACATGGAAGTTATGCTTCATCATTACTAAGCACTACTTTCGGCTTGCAAACTGTAAACATTGTCTTTCGGATCATGTATTATAAAAACAAATATGGAGAAAAGCATTAGTAGATAATACTTATTCATAAATAGATCTTATTACTAAGAAAGAATGTTACCCGACATCAAATGAAGGTGAGTGAGTGGGAGAAAATTGTGAAGGATTGCGTTATACTCGTATTTTTTAATTAGATGATTTGGTGAAGATGAATATGGCTACATAGGTATCGATAGATCTGGATTGAATTTTGGGCTAGAATAAAATTTATTGGTCAGGGGTGGCGATATATTAATTTTTTTGAGTTTGAAAACGAAAACGTCAGTGTATGGTTTGATTATATGGGGCAATTGAAAAAGTGATGTGTTGTTATAAATCTGAAATTAATCCAACAATAAATATATACGGTGTCCAGAAGTTAAATAGTATTATTACCAAAATCATTCTTACTTTTAGAGGTACAAAAATCAAAAAATATATATTCGGATAATTTTGAGAAAAGCTTATTTTCGGAATTATAGCCCTTCAAAAATCTAAAATCTAATGTATCTTTCCCAAAAATTGATAAAAATAAACAAAATTTAGCATAGGCAGTAATTTATGTTTTTTTTTTCCGTCTGGCTTTCAAAGTTTTACACCCCATTCGGAGGGGAAAAAGAGGGGCAGACTTTTTTAAATAGTTGTTTCTTTTTTAAGCAGTTCCTGTATCGAAAAATGAGCCTACCATTTCATTCAGAGGGAAAAAATGAGTTTTCACAAAAAAATGTACCTATACGCGACTTCCTACCTACTCTACCTTTCTGTGAAAATTCGGTAGTTTACAAGAAAAGCAGGGTTTAAAATTGAAATTGTTCATTTAAGTTGAGGCACCATTTCATATTTTCGCGCGCTTAACGCCGCTACCGCCCGCTGACTCGATTAAACGCAACCTTAGGTAACAATTTTAATTAAATTTTAATTTTCAACCCTGTTTTTTTCGAAAAATTCTGTTTTTTTTTTGCAAAAAGATGAAGAATAATTAGACTTTTTTAGTTGTGTATTTTCTCTTCCAGAATAAAATGGTGAAGGGACTCGTTTTTCGATAGCTTACAACAAATGGTTAAAAAAATACGAATACTTAAAAAGTGGCATCCCCCTTTCTTTCCTCTCCAAATGCATGTAAGACTTTGAAAGCTAAGGGAAATGCTGCTTCAAATTTTTAATTTATTTCTTCACACTTTGAGGGGCTATAACTACTAAACGAAAAGTATTTCTTAGTATTTTTAACTTTTTTTCTTCAACCCTAAAAACTGATCCTGGAAGTTATTCCGTTCAACTTCCGGACACCACGTTTACTCCAATTGGTAAATCTTTTGCACCAAACAGGCACTCTTCATACCGAGTAGAATGATTTTCTAGTAATCATCATTCAATTATGAAGGCCATTCGAGTACTGATTTTATTACCGATTATTAAATTTTATGACAAGCAGATTCTTAAGCCTCGACTTGGGGTTTTTTGGCGGACGATCACCCAATAATTTTGCGGATATGATACATGTGGGGACTCACCGGTATGAGGAAAAGGGGCTCGGACCCCTCGACGTCAGTCGCCGCCCCAAAGGGCAGGCAAATAATCGTCCTTGTGACGTTAAACACACAAATTACGTTCGATCGTAATTACCTGTATATACTTGCAGGTAATGTACGAGTACTGAATCGTGACACAATAAGATGATGTCACGATTCGTACACGAACTGGCCAGCCATCTCTTATCTCGATAGGGGATGATGCGACCTGGCCGTTCTCACCAACATACGTATTATCTTATGTACGTGTGTTTGTGTGCGTGTAAATAAGCCGTATATAAACCACCCAAATTGGCTCTAAAATCGCCAGTGTTTGATCTGGTTCTGGTTTACCCGTACTTATGTACAAAGTGGCTGAACACGCTTAAATTCTGTAGAATTTCCTTCTGGTAAGAATATCTCTCACAACAAGGTATTCCACAGTGGTGACCCCGACGTGATATTTGGCTACATTGTGAGGTGTCCTTAGGCGCGTTGTGCTTTTACAAAAATTTGGCGCAGTGCACTGGCAAGAAACTCGCTTGCTCAGCAAATAAAGATATTTTTTTGCAGACTAAGACACCTTTTAGGTTGTCGAAGTAGAGTCTGTTGAAGTGAGAATTTACACCTTTCTCTTTAAAATATATAAACAAAGAGAAACCAGATAGTAGACCTGGAGGAAGAAGGTTGGACTCATCCACCAACCCCCCCCCCCAACTTCAACTCGACACTCCAAGAATTTACCAAATCTGGAAGAAGGCCCTCAACACCCAGAGTTAGCACGACTGGGAACTGCAATAAATAAAGATCAATTAGCAGTTAAAACGTTGAGAAGTGGTCAAACTTTAAGCCAAAGTTATGACTCGAAAGCACCTGTCCTACAAACACAGGAGCCAGTGTTTTCGACTAGCAAGGAAGGAAATAGTTCTGTGGAATACGCTTGTCATCAGAAAGACACAGCAATGGTCCCACCACCAACCAAAAACCCACAACCATCGCAGGGAGGTAGTAGTCAGCCGCAGCTGACACCCGAAGTCTTGGTGCAGATTATGCAAATTTGCAACTACAGCTAGGGCAAAACCCCAACTTCTACAGCCGGAGGATAGAGATCCCGGAATTTCTGCCCAATGAGGTAGACTTGTGGTTGACACTATTGGGAGGCAGGTTCAAGACCGAGAACATAACTCTGAACCAGCGGTACCTACACATCTGTGGAGGCATGCCCCCGCAGATAATCCGCCACATTCTGGATATTATGGAATGCCCTTCGACAGAAGATGATAAATATGCCTGGTTCGTCAAGAAGATAAAGAATGTGTTTGGAAAAACGAAAAACCAAATTATTGATTATTTGATGGGTGATATGAAGATGGGGGATGACAAACCCTCAATCTTCATGGAAAAATTGAGACAGAAGGCAGACAATATAGTAGCCCCTTCTCTCATAGGCAACCAATTTTGCAAATAACTCCCTCAAAGTGTTGTGCAATGCCTAGCCACTGTAGGTTCGACCGTCATAAATACATCCGCAGACTTGGACTTACTTGCGAAATCAGTAGATAATGTGCTAGAATATACCAGGTCAAAGCCTGTGGTAAGTGCAGTATCTGCAGAGACTGGTGAACTCGCTCAACTTGAAGCCCAAATAGCTCAGTTGACCGAGGAAGTAAAGAGGAACAAAAGCCAAAGCTCAACAAAACCCAATAGCAGCTGGCTATAACGATCTAAGTCAAGAAACAACAACAATAACAATAGCAATAGCAAAGGACGACAGTCCCGGTCCAGAGACCGTAGATCAAGTTCCAACAACAGGGGTCAGAGTTCAACTGACCCGAGAACATCATCACCCAAAAACCAGTCTCAAAATTGGGATGAAAAGAGTTGTTTCTTTCATAATAGGTTTGGCGCAGAAGCCACCAAATGCAACAACAGGTGCAAATGATGGGGCAAATCTAATACAAAGGAGGCGTCAAACTAGAATGAGGGGCCATCTATGTGGCCAAAGACCCCTTGGAAAAACACTCATGCCGCCTGTTCATAAAGGACAGGACTAATAGGAGATGGTACTTGATAGATTCAGGTGCAGACTTGAGTATATTGCCAGTAAGTAGAAACCAGAAAGTACTTCCTCTAAAATACTATCTCCGTACTGTGAATGGTCAAAACCTTCCAGCTTACGGACTTGAAACCAGCAAAGTCGACATCGGACTTAAGGAAAATATGACGTGGTCCTTTACGGTTGCTGATGTTCCAAACCCGATACTGGGTATAGATTTCCTTGCACATTATGGCCTGATCATTGACCTCAAAGAGGGCAAATTGATCGATAGTGAATCTAAACATTGTGTGGATGGCAAAACGCATGCTTATAGACTGGACACAAATATATCCAGCTGTACAAAAGTCGACGGACAACTCTTACAGATCCTGTCTGACTATCCTGGAGTCACTCAACCATCAATTTGCAGGCATCCTACCTATAAACATGACACTGTTCATTACATAGAAACTAAAGGACCGCCTTACCACGCTAGAGCACGAAGGTTACTGCCTGACAAACTCAAAGCAGCATGGGAGTACTTCCATCACATCATCAAGGAGGGCGTATGTCGCCCCTCCAAAAGCTCATGGAGCTCCCCTATCCACATGACCAAAAAATCAAGTGGAGAGTGGGGAATTGTTGGAGACTACAGGGCCTTAAATTCCAAAACAATTCCTGATTGCTATCCAGTCCCCAATATAATGGACTTCAATGTGAATATGAAGGGTAAAACGATGTTCACCAAAATAGACATCAACTGGTCATTCCACCAAATTCCTATGGCCAACCAGGACGTACCAAAGACAGAGGTTATAACCCCCTTTGGACGATTTGAATAACTTCGAATGCCGTTTGGACTTCGCAACTCAGCACAAACTTTCCAGAGATTTATCAATGGACTGTTTAGGGAATTGCAGTTTGCATATGCATACTTGGATGATATCTACATTTGCTCTGAAGGCGGTGAGCAACAGCACGAGAGGAATGTAAGAGCCATCATACAGCGTATACACGCTGCCGGGCTTACTATCAACGTAGGTAAAAGCTTATATGCACAAACCAAAATTGACTTCCTCGGCTACAAAGTCTCAACCGAAGGCATTTCCCCATTGAAGACCAAAGTAGAGCCAATATTGAACTTCCCGAAGCACTCAAATGTCGCTGAACTTAGGCGTTTCTTGGGGATGGTGAACTTCTATAGACGTTGCATGAAGAGTGCAGCAGCTGAACAAAGTAAGCTGTTTGCACTAATTAAGACAAGTGAAATGAAAGATAAGACTCCACTCGAATGGAATGAAGAAGCCGAACAGGCCTTTGAGAAAATCAAAGATACACTGGCAAATGCAACTCTATTGGCTCATCCAGACAAAAGTCTGCTATAATGCGTGAGTACCGATGCCTCTGATTTTGCTATTGGTGCAACCTTGTACCAACTTGGCAAAGACAACAAAAAGTTACCACTAGCTTTCTTCTTGAGGAAGCTCTCAAAAACAGAAAAGAACTATAGCACATACGATAGGGAATTGCTCGGAATTTTTGCTGCGTTGAAGCATTTCAGGCGCCAATTAGAGGGTAGATGTTTTTCTGTGTATACTGACCATAAACCCCCTAACATATGTCTTCACACAAAAAGCAGAACTGGCATCGCCGAGAAGAGCGCGACAATTAGACTATATTGGTCAATTGACTACCAAAATTCAGTATATAAGTGGAGAACTTAACACTCCAGTTGATGCCTTGAGTAGAATTGAAGCTATCTCGGCTCCTGTCCAATTGCCTTATGCTGAAATAGCTAAAGCACAACTTAAGGATGCAGAATTGCAAGAGTTGTTATCGAACGATGATACTACTCTCAAATTGAGACAGCGAAAAATTCCTGGTACTGATGTTTTATTAACATGTGACATCAGTACAGGTAAAAATTGGCCATTTCTACCGGTAAAATATCGCAGGTTGGCTTTCAACAGTGTACATAATCTGTCACATGCTGGGCCAAAATGTAGTGCTAACTTAATTTCGGCAAGGTTTGTATGGCCACGAATGAAGTCTGACTGCAACAAATGGGCTCGCAGTTGTCTGAACTGTCAAGAATCCAAAGTAGGAAGACACACTCGCTTGCCCCTCAAATCCTTCAAACAGACAGAGTGGTTTAAAACAGTACATATGGACGTGGTAGGCCCATTGCCACCATCTCAAGGACACAGATACCTGTTAATGATAATATACAGGGCAACACGATGGCCAGAAGCAATTCCTCTATATGAGATGACAGCTCCAACTGTAGCTGCCAGGCTATACGATACCTCGATTGAGAGGTATGGCGTACCAGAAGTCATGATTACGGACCAAGGTTGCCAATTTGAGAGCTCGCTCTTCAAAGAGTTATCAAATAAGCTTGGTGTTCAACACAGTCATACCACAGCTTATCATCCTCAAGCCAATGGCAACATCGAGAGATGGCATAGAGCTCTCAAAGCCTCTATCATGTCACATGATACAAAGAGATGGGTAGATGTACTTCCAACCATCCTCTTAGGCCTTCGATCTGCCCTACAAATGGATACAGGTCATTCTGCAGCGCAATTAGCATTCGGCGAAGAGCTACGCCTCCCAGGGGACTTCTGCACAGAATTGAAGGAAGTTAGCCCCGAAATCATGGTACAAAATATAAGAAACGATGCCAATAATTTTCTAAAACAGGCTGCTCGCCATGGCCAGCCCAAGATTTAAGTCTTGAAACACTTGGCCAATACCTCACATGTATTTATTAGAGACGAAAAAATAAGATCTGCGCTGGAGAAACCATACGCCGGTCCTTACAAAGTAGTACCACGAGATGAGAAAAACTTTGTGATATTCATTGCAGGCAAACCTCGAACAATTTCAATCGACAGATTGAAGCCTGCATACATGGTAAGTGACGATAAAAGAATAAAAAGGTTGCAGAGGGAGAATGTAGAAAATATACAGATGGATTCACCAACAAACAACGAAGAATCCGTCGAAAAATGTGAAATAATAAATCCACAATTAGAGAAAACACCAAAAATAAAAAAGTCTGTAAAATTTTTGGACGATGTTAACCACTAAAACATTTGATCCGGAGGCCCCCATATGCCCACGAAAAAGAGGCAGGCCCCTAGGCAGTAAAAAATGTAAAAATTCCCATCCTTCTCGCAAGTCTGAGAGGTTAATGCGAAGAAAATAAAATTTACTCCCGAAAAAGTAATATCTGCTACGTAAGTTTAAACCCGCTAAAAAAATATGTGACAAAAATCGGAATTCCGTGAGACAAAAGAAACTCTGGAGTTAAGCAAACGAGGAATGCCAAGAAAAAGAAAATGACAGGAATAAATAAATCCACGTGCGATACGGAAATAAACATCACAACGTGCGTTTATTGTCAAACACAAAGATAATCTCAACGTTGTGACGTCACAAGCGGAGATTCCTTTGTAATAAAATTCGAAAAATATATTCTCTGAGTTTATTTCAGGCATAACTTTGCTTAAACCAATCAGAACTTAACTGGAAAACTTGCATACGGCCGAGAATTTGAAGTGCTATCCCCTCTACATGCTGATAAGAAGATGCGAAAAAGCTATAACAAAAGTGTAATGGTAAATCGAAAATAGCAGTAAATTCACCCGTTTTAGAACTGTCTTAGATCTTAGACGTGTTTTCTAAATGATATTTTTGGTTCTCTGTTCTCCTGCAATCTGTTTCCTATGTCGCTGCCAACCACTTTCCTGAAGTCCGCCACCTCCCAGACTGTTCGGAAAACTGCTGAGTTTCCACAAACTCAGCCAAAGACCAAACAGAAAACAGAGCTGGACCGGATCGAGGTGGAGCTGCTAATGGACACAGCTCCTCCCGTAGACGATGTCCTAGCGGAGATGACATCTCCACTGCCTCCAATAATCTCTCCTCCCCGGTCACCAAAGGAGTTGGTCCCAACTCCAGAACCCCCGAAGCCAGAGCTGACCCCAGAGGAAAAATGGGAGACCATGAGATTCTTGTTTACAGCCAAGAGGGCCACGAACGAAAAGGCAAAGATGGCCACCTGGACATCAGGGAATTTGAACTCTCCGATGTTATGGAAGTCACAGTTTAAACATCCACTGCCCCCTCACTCCTGTCATCACCCCTATGCCCACTCGAAAAACAAACCACTGAGGCGTAGAGGAGAGGACAGCCGGGCAAATTACCTAGCCCGAATGTACACTTGTAAGGAATCTTACGAGTGTGTTGGGGCTGCGGTAGGTAGCACCCTGGCAAAATGGGAGGCCAACCAGAGGCGGAAGTAAAACCCGCATGTCCCCCCAGGCCTTGCGCATTTTAATCATTTTTGTGGCGCAAAAACTGGGGGGAGTAGCTGTGGGGACTCACCAGTATGAGGAAAAGGGGCTTGGAACCCTCGATGACAGTTGCCGCCCCAAAGGGCAGACAAATAATCGTCCTTGCGACGTTAAACACACAAATTACGTTCGATCGTAATTACCTGTATATACTTGCAGGTAATGTACGAGTACTGAATCGTGACACAATAAGATGATGTCACAATTCATACATGAACTGGCCAGCCATCTCTTATCTCGATAGGGGATGATGCGACCTGGCCATTCTCACCAACGTACGTATCTTACGTACGTGTGTTTGTGTGCGTATAAATAAGCCGTATATAAACCACCCAAATTGGCTCTAAAATCGCCAGTGTTAGGTCTGGTTCTGGCTTACCCGTACTTATGTACGAAGTGGCTGAACACGCTTAAATTCTGTAGAATTTCCTTCTGGTGAGAATATCTCTCACAACAAGGTATTCCACATTACATTTGTACGTTTGAGTATTAACAACACTTACCCGAATACCCCGTGCGCTTTATATTTCCTTATTTCCCTCTGATCCACCCATTTCTAAGTTGAACGTAACCCAAGAGGTTTCCACATTTTTTCTTCCGCCCCCCTCCAATTAATTTTTCCAAGTTGACGCCGCTGAGCAGATGTGTGCTACATATAATACATTACTGTCTACCATAGAGCTCTGTCTCTCTGATTAGTGACAGTAAAAAACTGACTTTTGCCCTAAATGTTGAAAAACATGTTTTCTCAAAAATGGTAATTTACTGAAAACTTTATCATAAATAATTGGACCAGTTTTTCTGTTAATTTCACAAAATTCGGTCGTAAGAGCATTTTCCACAAAGCTACTTACTCAGACACAGCCGCCTTTGAAGAAATGATATTATAAAGGAAGCCGGTTTTGAAAATGTTTCTTTTAAAATTTCCTGTTGAAACGCATGCTGGGAAGGAAATGAGGGTATCGGTATGTGGCGTATAAACGCAGTTTGACCGATTTGGCAAATTAATTACCTACCAAGAGTAAATAAACGAATTAAGCGTGAAAAATTGAAGCGGTCATGCTGAGACGTATTAAAAACAGCTCATCTGTTATTCCGTCAATTCCGTCCTTCTTTTGTTTCCTCTGGCTGCGGTTTTGTTTTCGGTTTTTTTTTTGTTTTTTTTTTTGTTTGTGCTTTTATTTTTTAATTTGTCACCAAATTACCAAAAAATAAACAAACAGTATTCGCAGTTCTCGGCACTTTGTTAACGCGTAAGTGCAAGTTTTCCTCATCGCATAAGTACTTATACAGGTATGGGACGTGTGGTAAGTATTTTAAAGAATTTCAATCATCACACATTTGGGATGAACACAAATGGAATGGTCATTTCGATAAGAGATATTATGTAGGTATAGCTACGATAATTATACTCGATGGTTTTTATGAGAAAACCAACAATTAATTTACCTCATCGATAGGCCATTTTTCTTGCCATTACCTACCTTGTTAATTGTTCAACGTGAAAAATGATAGGCCAATGTTACTGCGTTATAGTTTCTTAAATTGAGTTAGGCTATATGTATATTGAAAGAGTTCGCTCGAACCATTCGTACTTTTCCTGGTCATTCTTCACGATTATTCTTACGGTACAACCCTAAATGATGATCAATCATCTAAATTTCACCAATCGAAGCTCATCGTATTTTTCATATATGTACTTTTCCTTTCGTCACTGTTATCCGTTTTCTTCGATTTTTCTTCCACGCTGACAAGTTATTGAGTTATCGATGCGTTTTTTTTTCCTTTCTTTCTTTCCATCTTTATTTTGGCCTTAGATGTATGTACCTACCTACGTGAACTAGTAGATACCTACTTATAACTGCGCAATGCAGGGTGACAAAAATTTACTGTTTTTCAGGGTGATTCAAGAAAGAGAAAAGTATAAATATGGACGAAAGAATAAAGACCAGCATAATTATATGTACCTATAGGCAGTGAATCTTGTGCTACATATTAAATAAAGGTTTAGGTATGAAGTAAGGTAGGAATTGATTCAATTTAAAAGTATGTGAAAAAAGTTTCTTGGATTGTGTTTCTGGAACTGGACATGAGAGGAAGAAATTGTTGATACCTTCCTCAAGATGATTTAAGGGGAGTAAGTTTTGAATTTTATACTGAAACAAAGGAGTGAAGCAATGATCAAATCGAAAACGATTAATAAAGCGGATTAAGTGAGAGGATATTCTGGCATCTTCGAATGCATGAAACTTGGAGGTGGTAGAGGTTGGAGGTGGTAATTTTATTGATGTTTGAATCGAAGACGATTTGTAAGATTGTCCTACTTTGAAATCTACCAATCAAATAGTAGCTATCTACCAGGAATGAAATTATTCTCACTTTTTTTATTCGATTAGGACGTCTCTAGAAAAATAATTAAGACTTTTTGAGACAAACTAATTTTTGCCCTTTTTTTTTTGTTTATGTTTGCAGAACTTGAAACTACGTAAATTAAAAATGCCGGAGGAAAATTCTAATTTTGCAGCGGACCCAACGTTCAAACAAATTCGCAAAAATCAGACAGCATTTCTGATATGGCGAGTTGAGGTAAGCAATTGTATTTTTTTTTAAAGAATTTTGGGCGAATGTACAAATGAACAATAGAATAAACTCTTTTTCAGTGTTTTGTATAAATTCTACTCTGCCCACAAAAAAGCTAAATTCAACATTTTTAAAATAAAATAAGTTTTCAGACATTTTTCACGAGTATGCCATTGACAATATTTTAATAGGTAGTCTATATTTTAATGTACGGTACCTTAATTTACTCATGCTATTTTATTAATTAATGGTAAGTCTCGAGTAAAAATTCAAGAGGACGAGTAAAATTAAAAAAAAAAAACAAAAATAGCACCTGAGCTTTAATTTTTTGCAATTTTTCAATAATGAAACTCTTCGTGAAATTATCTTTACTCACAATGCACTCAGTACGGAGAAGATCGGAGTAAGATCAGTCTTGAGTATAACTGTTGAGGTGATAAAGAAAAATATGGGTGGATTACATGTAAATAACTAAATAGTTTACAGTATAGTATAATACGCAATTAGTTAGTGAGGGAAGTGAACAATTTCTCAACCAGTGCAATCTTTGCAAGCACGAGCCATAGGCGAGTGCAGTAATTGCACGAGTATTGTTCACTCCGGCTGAGTTGTGTACAATATTTTTTGCTACGAGTGTAAAGAATTCTATATTTGAGCTATAGGGGCAATAAAACCAGTGGATTGTTGGATCGAATTCTTATTATGGAAGAAAGAATTAAAAAAAAAAAACGGAATTAATTTAAATAAAATAAAATGAGACATTTAAAGGTATGGGGGAAACTGAGAAATCAATAAGGCATGAGAAACATTTATAAGGTGTGACAAAAAGAATTAATGAGTGAGAAAAATAATTAAAAAGTGAGAAAAAGAAATTAAGGAATGAGAAAAAGAAATTAAGGAATGAGAAAAAGAAGTTGATGAATGAAAAAAATAAAATAAGGAGTGAGAAGAAAAATTAAGGAGTGGGAAATGTAAGAGTTCTGAAATTGGCCACTTTCATACTTCGAAATTTCGAAAATACAGCATTTCGTACACATATTGCAAAAAAGTTACTAAGGATATCCGACACCTTATTACCTTTTGAGTGAGAAACTACCTGAATAATCAATTATGAGCGGTGAGAGAGTTTTCTACGTCTTGCTCGTTCTTCAGAATTAAGAGAGAAAGTGTTACTTATTTTTTCCCCGAATTTACGTGTATTTCAGTAAAAAATTAAACAATTACGATTGCAAAATATTTTCTTAGCAAAAATAAACAGAAAAAAGTCATTGTTTAAATTTGTTTTTACGTATTGTTATTGACCAATCGTCCGATAATTTTTTTTTAATATTATTTTATAGCGCCCGTTGTTAACAACAAAATTGTAATTCTCAACAAACAAAAATTATCTCATAAAAAGACTATTACGGCTATAGTTACTTCCCAAACAGAAAGCTTCGAGTAGATACAGAGTATGAGTGTTTTTTGGAAAAAACCAACATCAAGGCTTTTTAAATCATAATTCGTTGATTGTTCATCTTCAGCACTGAGGTAAGCTACAGAGATGGCAAAAATGAGTCAAAAATGTCGAGAAATAATTTTTTCCAGTGCTGTCTTGTAGACTTGAGAGGCTACTTAAATTATTTTTATAACTACGAACACAATTTTTTTGAAAACAATTCAATTTCATGAAAAACAGCTAATGAGTTTTCATCCAGTTTGCTTGGAAACGAGGTATTAAAATTGACCTCATGGAGGGGTTAAGGGTGGGGATGATGAAAATTATCCGTATCATGACAAAAGAAAACGATTTGTACCATTTTTTCATTTTAACCTAATTTTTTAATAAATATATATATATATATATATATATATATATCGTCTAAAATTTTGTGTTCACGGTTCTGAGAAAACTTCCTGGTGGATAGGGCTGAAATTTTTATGAAAGATAGTTCTCATATTGGAGCAGGTCTGAAGAAAGTTTGGTACTCTTCGGTTCAGTAGTTCTCGAGAAAACTGGAAATTAAAATCTCTGGAAAAGTAGTTTTTAACGATAAAACATCGATAGATCGATATTTTTGTTAAAATTATAGAGAATGAGGATCGATGAAGACACAAATTAGTAACATGAAGTAAAGTATTGATCGAAGTAGCATCCAAGAAGAGTGTGTATTTTGTAATAGTTACATAATTTAAGTATGAGTACAGTTTGAGTGAGATAAACGAGTATGTACGGAAATGGATGAGTGAGTGGCGGAGATGGTAATACAGTGTAGCCGCAAACAGAGATATAAAATATATATTAAAGTAATCGTGTGTTCGCAGGAGTGAGAGGGGAGAAGGATTGGTAGTCTCAACAAAAAGTATGGATAACTCTGTCGATGGTTTTATGTAATTTCTTAACCTGAAACTAATAATGAAATATCAATACATCGATAACTATCGATATAAATATCGAGCAAACGGAGTTTTCTAGCAACACATTGCTGTGACAGTTTTTTTTTTTTGTCTTTTGGAACTAACCTTGATTTTTCTCAAAATTATAAATTTAAGTTCAAGGAGACATACCCTTACGTATGTTTTGACTGGACTTCGGTTTTTAAATGTATTTTATAAAGCTTAAGTACCTGCTAAGGCAGTTTTAATGGTAGTCCTAGCGTTCAACTTCAGGGTTCAGTGCCAACAGTAGCACTTCCTCCCACTGACCAATTATTGTTCAACTTAACCTAGAATTCAACATTCAGCAAAAAGTTTACATAGTTAATTTGTATAGATTAAGAGTTAATAATCATCGGCTTCCAACCCCACAACCCGGATGGATCCTATAAAAATCACCATAATATGCAATTTTCATCTATGTAATCACTGTATTGTTGACTCAACTACCACCTATTTGAGTTCAAGTTCATAACACAGCAAATAAATGTTCTGCAAGACATTCTATACGCATGTAGAGAAAATATAAGTCCTTCATCTGCGTAAAGCCTCAATTAAACAGCTACTTTTCCAACCCTAGTTTCGAAAATCCATACGTGACTTACTCCCTGTTTAAACATGTCATTTATTCGTTAATTAACTTGTTTCCCAACTCATTTAAACCTTTTTTTCATTTGCTCTCTCTTTAATGATGCATTTATATACGTTGATGATTACGTATCCTCAGTATACCGCAACTAGGAACTAAAACAAAAAATTAAACAGAAGTAAATAATGACCATCTATTCTCTAACACTCGTATCAAATTATGAGAAAAAAAGTTAATTAGTGAATGGGCTTAATTGATTAACCGTAGGTTAATTACAAGAGGGAAAATCAATGCCAGGGGCATAACTACTGTTTTGATGGCATAAAAGAAACGAATGAAATAATATTTTTCTATTTTTTTAACCTATTTGAAGAGTTTAGGTGCATCCTGGAAACAGTCCAATAAAAATCCTGAAAAAAGTGGGCAAAAATTATTTATGAAAAAAAAAAAAGCTAAAAATCATGCTTTTCGTCTTTCTTTCTTTTTTTTTGCCAATAATGGGACGTAATCTCAAAACAGCAATTCATTGTATTAATTTTTCAGAATATGCACTTGGTTCCCCTACCCAAAGAACATTATGGCATTTTTCGTGAAGGAGATTCGTATTTGCTGTACGCGGCCAGCGAATTAGGAAAATCCATCGACGCCCATTCGAAGGTAAGCTCATGAAGATATGATTTTGTCTTTTTCATCTTTTTGGTTATCCGAGTGTGTCGACTAAAACCTGCTATTTACTACCCGAAGGTACGCGAAATCAAAGGTCGTCTCGAAATACACATTCACTTCTGGCTGGGTCATAAAACCAGCAAAGACGAATCGACTATTGCGGCTTACAAATGCGTTGAACTGGACACATACCTGGGAGGAGCACCAGTCCAGCACCGTGAAGTGCAGGGCAAAGAATCGGCGAGATTTCGAGGATACTTCAAGAAAGGCATCAGGTAAGTAAACCGACCCATAATTCAGCGTCGAATAATTGGAGTGCAATCAACAAAATCCAACTTAAAAGGCAGCTCCGTAAAATAGGCTCTAAAGTGGGATTAACCGATACAGAAATATGGTGGGAATGAAGATGTTCTCCTGAACAAGAGATGAAAATGCTCCAAACCCGTACTTTTGGCTTTGCTTCCACCAGTGGGGAGGGCTCAAGAGAGTGACCACTTTAAGTTTTTAAATTTTTTTTAGACTGTAATCAAACGATATGCAATAAAATTATTTCAGCACGAAAATTACGTGCGTACATAAAATGGGGAACAAAACAGTTTTTTATATTTTGTTCGCAGTTATCATGGAAATAGAGCAGTAAAGTGGTAAAGGAGGGTTTTTACTCATTTTACTTGCGAAGGGGGTAATAAAATTGATCTTATGAAAGGGTAGAGGTTAGGGTAGTGAAAAGTTTTCGTTTCGCGACAAATGAAAACTAATAAAACATTTTTCCATTTTGACCTTATTTTTTTAGTGTACTTATATGTGTGGATGTAAGTATGTATCACCTAAATTTTTAGTTCGTGGCTTTGAGAACAGTACGAAAAGAATAAAGGCTAAAATTCTCACGAACGGTAGTCATCATATAGGACCAGGTCTGAAAAAAGTTTGGTGTCTATTGGTCCACTAGTTTCCGAGAAAACTGGAAAAGTGGTTTTTCCAAAATTTTGATGAAAATATAAAAGGGATCAAGCTGAAATTTTCACGACAGATTTTCCTTAAGTAGTGCAAATCTGACAGGAGTTTTGTGTTTCTTTGATCAGTAGTTTCTGAGAAAATTGGAAAAGAAAATATTACTGGAGAAAAGATTTTTTTTACGATTTTGAGAAAACCATTAAAGGGATAGGACTGAAATTTTCGCGACACGTAGTCCTTATATAAGACCAAGTCTGAAAGATATTTGGTGCCCATTAGTCCAATAGGTTCCGAGAAAACTGGAGAGGAAAAACTCGTGAAAAAGCGGTTTTTCCAGGATTTCGAAGAAACTTCGAAAAAAATCAGACTGAAATTTTCGCGATACATCGTTCTTACGCACGTGCAAATTCGATAGCAGTTTGTTGTCTATTAGTTCGGTAATTTGTCGAAAAATCCGGAAAATAAAAAATTTCTGGAGAAAACTGTGTCTTCACGATTTTGAAAAAACTACAAAAGAAATAAGGCTGAAATTTTCACGAAAGGTGGTACTCACATAGAACCAGGTCTGATAGGAGTTTTGTTGCTTATTGGTTTGGAAGTTTTCGAGAAAAATCTTAAATAGAAATAAAAAGTTACAGAAGAAAAGGAAGTCGACTGTGTTGCTGGAAGTATCTGTTCTTATTTACGACGCAATAGGTTACGAGCGTCTTTTCTGCATTGCATTAATTTAGGTTTTATTGTTTTTCATTTATTTATTTATTTTCTCAATATTGTAGATGAAAATCGGGAAACTGAGTTTTCTAGCGAATTATTGCTACTCTAGAGTTTTTTTTTTTCTAAATCTTAATGTGAGGCCTTATTCCTACGGGCGCAAGCTCTGATATCTTTACATCATTACTAGCAATTAAAAATTCCTGCCTGATACTTTAAAATTTAAACCACAATTAAATGAATTTGAGCGTACGTTAATCGTATGAATATTATAAGAATACAATTTATACACGTGGCAGCCAACCAGGAGAAATAGTGAATCGTTTCGGGACAGTTAAGTGGACACACAAACTTTAAATTACGAATATTGATACTAAAATCTTCCGAGGGTATCTACTGTACCCACCGCAGTGGTGGTTTCTATGTGAAATGAACTTGCTGCAGAGTGTTACCACCTTCCTCCCACAAAGTGTCAGGCATGTCCGAGTGGAATACCTGCTCCATCAACAGCTAGCCTTCGTAGCTCAGCCCTGTCTTTATCGCATTCTGACATGAAATCACTACATTCATTAACAGTCGTCGCATGATTTTGCGTGATGGTTTATTTCTCTTATCGCGGACACCGTGTACGTACGATAATTACGTAGACTACATACGAATGGTAAATCTTCATACGCTATAACTTCTTCGGCCATTTCTACGTCTATCTTCATTTTTAGCTTCCCAACAATTACAATATAATACAAATTATTATGATTTTGAAAAAATATTTTTCTTCATCCCGAGCCCTATCTCAGCTCCTATTATAGTCACAAAAAAAAATGCATGGGAATTTATTTTGTTCCAAATTCTATAATGTAAGCTTCACAGTAGGTATACGTTATTTTCGTACTGGAGTATAACGTTTATATATCCACGAAAATGGAATCAATAAACAAAAATTCACAGGTTTCACGCTTTGCAACAACGAGAGAAGGGCATTGAAAGTTAATAAAAATTAAAAAAAAACTCTAGCGCAGCAAGTCTTGCTAGAAAAAGTAGGTTTCGAGAAAAAGAATTACGAATTTCGATGGTCACATTAATTGTCTGTAAGTTTATACGTGTTAATGGTGTGTTATGATTGTATGAAGTGTGTTAGCTGCTGACAAAATATTGGACTACCTATGTGAAATTTAAACGCATTATTTCGTGAAAAAATGAAAAATTAATTAAGATGATTATGTACCGTACATAATCATATAATTGAAAATAAAATCAAAGAAATATAATAAAATTATGAAATAAAAAAAAGAGAACATGAACATGGAGTCAGTTCTTGTAAAAAGAAAAGTTCATGTAAATTAGAAAAAAAAAAAAAAAAAGGTTTATTAGAAGTAGCTTCAGGTCGATCCGCACCAAAATTAGTACCTAGCATGCTACAATAAATTATAATAAATATTCGTTTCAAATTTCGTACATATGGTTCTGAAATTCCGCTTTTTATGACCAATATAAAAACAAAAATAGCGATACCGGAAGTACCCTCTTGCCGATCAGCATATTACAATAAATTAAAACAATTATTTATTCAAAATTTCGTGGCTATTGGTGCAAAATTAAACATTTTACAGCCGAAATAAAAAAAATGGTAGTACCGGAAGTACCATCCTGCTGATCGGCATTAAAATCAATAAGTCTGGTTCTTGGCTTAGTACAAATATTCGTACCAAATTTCGTGAGTACCGAACAAAATTTGAGACCTGTACAGTGGAAACAATAAATTTTCTTATATTTATCTACCTATATGTGTAATATATATATGCATATGAATTTGAATTATTGGTGCCAAAATTTTCCAGAGGTCATGAAACAAAAAATGTATCCACCCCCAACCGCAACAAGCGTAATAAGTAGATTTTCTGAAATTATCTACTTAAAAATTAAGTAGTTGTTCATTTTTTGTTTTTTATTTCATTTTTGTATTCATTTGTAAACAACAAAACAACGTTACCACCTCTACATTATTTTTCATTACTATTTGCTCCTTCAACTTTTTTTACTGTCATTATCTGCCGCCTCTCATACAATTCACATGTAAAACATTGGTAAAAATTGGGTGGCCTACACTTTTTCACAACTGACTCGTGAAACATTTTCAATGTTAAGAAACTCTAGCTTAGAAAGCTACGATAGAAAAAGTAGGTATTCAAGAAAAAGAATTACGAATTATGATGGTCCATTAATTATCTATGAGTTTACATGCGTTAATGGAATATTATAATTGTATGAAATATCTTGGCTGCTGACAAGATATTAGACAATGTGATATTTAAAAGTTTTATTTCTCGAAAAATTAATTAAGATGATAAAGTACGGTACATAATCATATAATTTAAAATAAAGCAAAAGAAATATAATAAAGTTATGAAATAAAAAAAAAAGTGTGGGTGTGTGCGTAGAGAATACACGACACCACACAAACACCAATCAGGTCGGTTGCGTAATACGTAGTAGTATGTGTGCGGGCCGAGCCCAGTAAACAATTAAGCTGCGTAGACGAAATACACAGCCGTGAGCGCAAAAAGGTTGTTTGCGGGTTTTACCCCGCTGGCCCGCTAGGTGGTCGACGAGTGTGTAAGACACACTCGTTCGTCATCGACCACCCGTCGCCACACCACTCTCCTCCTAGTAAGTTTCCGAGGAAACTTACGGTGACCTGTGACGCCAGTCAAGTGTGGCGCGGCGTTCACTACTACGCTCACGGATACCGTTCACGAAGTAGGATCGCCAGGTCTCTTCGGTTTGGACTTACCGAAGTTGGCTGGGAGGGTGGGACGGGAAGGACGTGTTCGGGGCGCTCGAGGCTGGGAAATAGGGTTAACTCGAGTTTGGTGCCTTATGAGCGGAGTCTGGGACGAGACGTGGGAATGCTCATAAGGGGTGGCGGGTAGGTAACTGGTGCTGCCATTAAAGGCGACATTACCATGGCCGGAGGATAAACCGGTGCCGCGAGTTGTAGATGCGGGGGAATGGGAATTCCGGGCGGTGGCATTACAACTTGTGGGAGTGGCATCGGGGTTGTCGCTAGGGTGAGCAACAGGGCATTGTGTGCTGCAAGCACAGCGGCAGTGAATTGTTCCCACGGCTGCAGGGATTGATTCTGCGGTACAGGAGGAACCACCGGTTGCAGTACAGGGGGCTGTACTACAGACGGGGCGGACTCCTGTACGGGAGCCGATAATGGAGCGGGAGTTTGGGATCGGGTTTTGCCGCGTCTTTCGTCCCGTTTGAGCTCCATGTAAGAGAGACCGCGAGCGCGAGCTTCACGCCGGGCGCGGCCCCCTGCCTTACGATTCAAACGGGGACGTTTCGCCGGTTTATCAACAGCCGGGGGACTCTTGTCAAAAGAGGTGGAAGGCTGTGATTCGGGGACTTTCTCCGGCGAAGGTGTTGCCAATAAATCGATAACTGGGTTATTATCGACAGCAACACTTTCTGTCGGTTCAACCTCTTCGGGTACTGGCGAGAGTACACGTTGAGGGACCGACGAGGGTTTTGAGGGAAGATGGACGGTTGGGGTCGGGTCGACGTCCATCGCTGTCTCTTCCGCAGTAGTCGGTTCAACCGAGGGGCGAAGTAACGGAGACTTGCCTTTCGGGACTGACGATGAGGCTACTGGTGCCTCTGCGACTTTGGAAGTTGACGGTTGGGGGGACCGCTTTGTTGCTGCAGACGGACGTTTAAAACCGCTGGTACGCAACGTAGCAGTCGCTTGCGCTCGGCGCTTCCGGAGGGGAAGCGGTTCAATCTGTTGAACCGTCTTGAGCGGTGGGAATTCCCCAGAGGGGAGTCCAACCGAGGAAGACGGTTGAGGACCGGGCAAAGGTCTCTTCGATTGAACGCGCTGTACGACTTCAGCGAATGTGCGGGTGTCAATCCGCGCATTGCTTAATTGTACAGCGGTACGAGCGTGAGGTGGCGTCTCCAACAAGTACGCAGTCTTCCTGGGGAGCGGAACGAAAACTCGAGAACGAGAGCTACGGACAAGGCCGCGCTGTACGAGCTCAGAGCCCCGCGCCGCTGCTCCAGGAGCAGGCCGGTACTGTCGGATGGGCACACCTCGGCCCCTGGCAGCAGACTCCACCCTCTGCCTCAGCGTCGATCGCCGTTGCTGTACTCGAGAAGGAGTACGGCGTGTATCCTCTTGTGCAGGTCCGACAGAGGTAAGCGTCACGGGTGACGCCGATACTTGTTCGGACGTAGAGGGTACAGGCGATTTCTGCTTCACCGGTGGAAAGGTGGCAGTAGCCGTGGTGGAAGGAGACGGGGCAACGTCAGCTGGTGACGTCGGGGAGGAAAAGGTGGGAGAGGGGGAGCGATGGTCGTCTACACGAGGAGACGACGGTTCATCGCCGTTACCGCCCTCTGTTAATGGGGGTGTAGCCCTTAAAAGGGCTGTTTCTTCATCTTCGGAAATATCCGGAATGCTAGGGGAAAGACGCTCTTGGGACATATCGCCAGTCTATTACGCTACGCGAGATATTATTAAAAGCGCCTGTTGTGTAGCATTTGATGAAGAGTATATAACAGCCAGACACGTCAAGAGAAGAGTGAGTGTCTAAAACACGAATTTCACTCGTTTTCTTGACCGTAACCGCCGTTTATTTTCGTCTCGTAAACAAGAACGAAGTTGCGGTTGCGGCAGCTGTTGTTGCACAGTATTACGAGTTCGTTTTGTAGGCGGGGCCTGTTCGTCTTCCGAGGAGGAAGACGCGTCGTATTTATGCGACTGGGTGGCGCCACGAAACAATTTTCGTAATACGTCGTCGTCTACAACGCTTGACTTGTCGTCAGTTGCGTGAGCCGACTCGGACGAGTGCGGGAGAGGAAGGGGAATCGCAATCGGTTCGTCGTCGAGCATAGTGTCAGCTGTTCGACTAGAAGACTGACCGATGGGGTGCGATTGTGTATTTTCCTTCGATAACGCTTCGGGAGGCGATTCTTTATTTTGATCGTGTGTATTTACGATCGGGGAAGAATCGAGCGTGTCGTCTATGTGTGTAGACGACGTCGAAGGTTGGGGTGAGGCATTCGGGGGTGAGTCGTCGTTTTTAGGTAAGACGACGTCAGATGACAAGTCAACTGTCGGTCCCGAAGGATCATCGACGGAAGTTGAGTCATCTGGGTCGGCTTCTATGTCTGTGTAGACATAGGCCGACTTTAGGCGATCGATCGATACGCGTGTGTGTCGTCCTTGTATGTCGATCTCGAACCATTTATCCGTACGGTTGAGGACTTTGTACGGTCCGGAGTACGGTGGGTCGAGTGCCTTACGAGGTGTATCGACGCGTAGCCATACGTTTTGGGCTGATTTTAAATCAGCGGGGACGTATGAGGGGGAATCGCCGTGGTTGCGGGTGATTTGGGTGAACGCATTCGCACTTTCGCGAATGCGTTGAGGAAGGTTAGTGCCGTCGATGTGGGTGACGACACTTGGTGGGCTGTCTTCAAAGAAATCAGCCGGGAGACGGAGCTCTTCACCATAAAGGAGTTGGGCTGGGGATACGCCGAGGTCGGAGATGACCGTCGAGCGTAGGCCGAGAAGAATGAGAGGCAAATTGGCTGCCCATTCTCCACGCGAGTCTTTGGAGTTCTCGCGGGCCATGATGGTGGCTTTGAGAGTTCGATGCCAGCGCTCTATTTTGCCGTTCGATTGGGGGTGATACGCCGTAGTTGAGATTTTGTGTATTCCCAACTGGCGCGCAACCGAGTTGAATAAAGCACTTTCGAACTGGCGTCCCTGGTCCGTCGTTATGGTTTCGGGGACGCCGAAGGAGGACACCCAGTGTTGGACGAAGAGTGTTGCCACTCGATCCGCGGAAATATCCGTTGTCATGATGGCGTGAGGCCATCGTGTGGCGCGGTCAATCATTGTCAGACAATGACGAGGACCGCTAACCATCGGCAACGGACCCACGATATCGATGTGCACATGCTTTAAGCGATCGGTAGGGCGGAAAGCTTGGAGAGGGGCTTTGGTGTGTCTACCGATTTTAGCTTGTTGGCATGCGGTGCACTCTTTCGACCAACGTAGGCAGTCAGATCGTAGGCCAGGCCAAATGAATCGATTAGCGATCAGACGGGCAGTTGTCCGGCCGCTCGGGTGCGAGAGCCCATGAATCGAATCGAAGATGATTCTCCGATATTTGGCGGGTACGAAGGGTCGTTTTTTCCCCGTGGACGTGTCGCACGTTAAGAGTAACGTGTGTCCGGGTACTCTGAACGATTCGAGGATGAGGGCAGAGTTGGGGTCTGCGAGGTATTGGGCGAGTTGAGGGTCGTGTTGTTGGCAAAGGGCCATCTCATTGTATGGCACAACACAGGGAGAGGTAATGGCGGAGATTGATATACGTGACAAACAATCAGCGGCTATGTTGTCCTCTCCTTTGATGTAGCGAATATCCGTTGTGAACTGCGAGATATACTCAAGTTGATTTTGCTGGCGTGGTGAAGCTTTCTCGCACGCCTGAAACAGGGCAGTCGTGAGGGGCTTGTGGTCCGTATAGATGGAGAAAACACGCCCTTCGACCAGGTTACGGAAGTGCTTCACCGCTGCAAAAACAGCGAGTAATTCGCGGTCGTATGTCGGATATCGGCGTTCGGTGTCTGATAATTTGCGGGAGAAGAATGCCAAAGGCTCTAGCGATCCGGCACCGTGTTGATAGAGGGTAGCCCCTATCGCGTGGTTAGATGCGTCGGTTGCCAAGACGAGTTGTTTGGACTCGTCAGGATGCGCCAAAAGAGCAGCATTCGCTAACGCCTGCTTTAAGTCGCGGAAGGCGGTTTCGGCAGTGTCAGTCCAAATTATCGGGGTTTTGTCACGTTTTTTGTTGGAATGGATAAGCGCGAAAAGTTTACTCTGAATGTGAGCGCAATGTTTAATTGTACGCCGGTAGAAATTCACCATTCCGAGAAAGCGCCTAAGGTCATGAACGGTTTTGGGAAGTGGGAAATCAAGTACAGCTTGGACACGTTCGGGGGTAGGTTTGATACCTGAGCTGTTGACTCGATGGCCAAGGAAGGTGAGCTCTTCACGTTCATGTTCGGACTTGTTACCGTTGACAGTGAGGCCAGCGTTGTAGATACGCCGTATGACCTCGGTAACACGCTCTTCGAGCTCATCGGGGTTGGAGGTGGTAATGAGGATGTCATCAATGTACGCGTAAGCGTAGTCGATGTCTCGCAACAATCCATCAATGTACCGTTGGAAGGTTTGGGCGGCGTTTCGAAGTCCGAAGGGCATATAGGGAAATTCGTAGAGACCGAAGGGGGTTATGACGGCTGTCTTGGGGATGTGTTCTTCGGTCATCGGGACTTGGTTAAACGCCCGCACGAGATCTAATTTTGTGAATAATTTGGCACCAGCTAGTCTGGCGTGGAAATCCATAATATTCGGGACAGGGTACTTGTCGGGGATAGTTCGTGCGTTGAGTGCTCTGTAGTCACCAAGCATGCGCCATGTTTTATCGGGTTTTATATGCATATGCAAGGGGGATGACCAGGCACTTTTGGAGGGTCGGCAGTCACCACGTTCGAGCATGGTTTGGAAGGAAAGGCGGGCTGCCTTTAGCTTCTCGGGATGTAGACGACGGGCACGGCAAAACACCGGTCGACCTACAGTTTCGATATCGTGGGTGACTTCGGTAGGGGAAATCCTCGGGCGTAAGCCTTCTTTACCGGTTACGCCGGGAAATTTGTCGAGGATTTTCTGGAATCGACTATTTGAGTGGGCGATGGTGAAGCAAATCTCCGGGGGATAGTCGATGGGTCGGGGTTTACCTACAACGGCAAGTCCTGTGGTCTTATCAAGGAGGTGCCCTTCGCTGACATCGGGAAGCAGTTGGTAGTGGCTGAGGAAGTCTGCTCCGATGATGGGATCAGCGATATCGGCGATGATGAAGGCCCACTTAAATTCGCGACG
Source organism: Ericerus pela (assembly GCA_011428145.1). Lineage (NCBI taxonomy): Eukaryota > Metazoa > Arthropoda > Insecta > Hemiptera > Coccidae > Ericerus > Ericerus pela. The sequence goes on from WOFM01002262.1 coordinate 454,533, forward strand.
AAGGCCGAAATCTACTTGCACCAGCTTAACTCCGTAAGTACTAATTGGAGTTTGGTTCGCAGCGTAGATTTGGAGCTTAGCGTTGCATTTCCGGTCTTCGGCGGTTGGAGGTATAGCCGATATCTCTGCGCCAGTGTCAACCAGGAAGTGATGCTCGCTAAGCAGATCTTCAACGAATAGACGGACTGAATTGAAAACGAGTGGGAGTGCCGTCTTGACTGACTCGTTTACTCGTTTCCCGAACGGGTAGGGGATTTGGAATCGCGTCTGTCGCGATTTTGGGGTTTGTCCCACCATGAACACGGGGGGTCAGAGCAGTTGCGCGATTTCCTCCCGAACTGTTGGTGATACCAACAGTAGCCATCACGGGAGCGGGAGGGAGAGCGGGTATTTACCAGTCTCTTACCATCGATGACTCGTAGCGTCGTCCGTGGTTTCGAACGACCGGAGCTAGAGTCACGAGAGCGCGATCTGTCTCTGGACCTGGCATCGCGTGAACGCGAACGCCTATGTTCAGGGAACGGGGTGGGGTTTTTGGGGGGGTCGACAGAACTCACCTGTTTTCCAGCCAAGAGCTGTTGAAGCAGCTGGGTAATGGTAGCTAGTTCCGAGGAATTAGCCGTTGGTGCTGTCGACGGAGGTGCCGCGGGAGTTGCGATAGCGGAGATGGTGCTGGTCGCAGGGGATGTCGACGGAAAGGTTTGCTCGAGAGCTATTGCCTCGTCAGCTTCGAGCGCTGCCTGTCGAGAGGTTGCGGGCTTAGTCATGGCCAATGTTTGACGGATATTGACCGGGAGGGATTGGAAAAGGAGGTTGCGGAGGACATCGTCATTTACTCTTCCTTCGTTTAGGGTGACGAGGCGGCGATGGTACGCCGAGGGCCTCTCGGAAGGTTGACGATGGGTGTTTTCCAACAGAGTTCTTATCCGGGTGTAGGAGGAAGGGGAAAACTCCTGTTGGATCTGGTTTCGGAGGTTCGACCAAGTGTGCAGCGAGTCGTCGGAACTGTAAAGTAATTCCGACACAGCATTGGCTACCTGGGTCGGCAAGTGGCCGGAGATCGCCAGGTAGAGCTGAGACTCGCTGGTATTGCCACTGGCGCGAGCAAGATTCTCGATCTGCTGCAGCCAGAGACGCACATTCTCGGCGTTGAACGGGGGTAGGCCTGTTAATAACCGTGGTGGATGAGCTTGTAAGGAGGGAGAGACGGTAGTCGCGGCGGAATTTGCTTCCTGCCGGTGCGATTGCCGATTGAGGATTGGGGACAACCTCAGCGTGGAACTGTCAACTGGCTGGTGCTGGTTGACCGGAAGTTCTTCGCCCGGGAGGTAATTGTCGAGGAATGGACCTAAATTTACAAGCGTAGAGGACTGCGGGATCGCCAAGTTCGTCGGTACAGTCGACGAACGCATGCTGACATGCGGCGTTGAGTGGATGGCAGACGTGAGGTTGGGCTGGTTCTCCATCCTCCTGGGAGGATTGCTGACTGTGGCCTTCGCAGGCGTCAGCGGGAGAACCAGGTCGTCGAGGGACGACGGAGTTAATTTGGAGGCCATGGAGGTGGTTGAAAACAGAGGCTAAGTTTGCACTTTCCTCGTCGGCAGCTGATTGCCGACTGTTTGCTTCTCTTTGGGATGGCTGGTCGGTACTTGCGTACTGACGTCGAGCCTGGGGAGAGAAGAGGGAAAAGTGGAACGTTAGGTAAATGGAAAGGGAAGGAGAAGGAGAACCTTCTCCGTCGGCAGCTGGGTGCCGACTGATTTTTATGGACGTTGGTCGGTACTTAAGTACCGACGAGCAACGAGGGAAAGGGGTAGGAGAAGGAGAACCTTCTCCGTCGGCTGACGAGAGCCGACTGAGTTCCTTCTTCGGTTGTTGGCGGGTATGCCAACGTTTGAAGAAGGGGCGTGGTTTGGGAAAATCAGCTGGTAAGAGCCGATTGGTTGTTTCCGAGCTAGTCGGAAGCGGGTGGGGAAGGAGGTGACGGTTCCTTCCCCCGTCAACGGTAAACGTCAACAACAAAAACAATACTTACGTCGGAGGTCACCACTTGTGGGTGTGTGCGTAGAGAATACACGACACCACACAAACACCAATCAGGTCGGTTGCGTAATACGTAGTAGTATGTGTGCGGGCCGAGCCCAGTAAACAATTAAGCTGCGTAGACGAAATACACAGCCGTGAGCGCAAAAAGGTTGTTTGCGGGTTTTACCCCGCTGGCCCGCTAGGTGGTCGACGAGTGTGTAAGACACACTCGTTCGTCATCGACCACCCGTCGCCACAAAAAGAAAACACGAATATGTGGTTAATTTTTGTAAAAAGAAAAGTTCATACAAATTAGAAAAAATAGGGAAAAAAAGCTTTACCGGAAGTACAGTCCGGTCGATCCGCACCAAAATTGGTAGCATGCTACAATAAATTATAATGAATATTTATTTCAAGTTTCCTGCAAATTCCACATTTTATATTCAACATAAAAAAAAAATAGCGGTATCGGAAGTGCCGCCCGGCCTATCCACTCTAAAATTAGTAGCGTACTACAAATTAATCAAACTAAATATTAATTCCAAATTTCGTGGCTATTGGTGCTAAATTGAGCATTTTGTAGCAAAAATAAAACAAAAATGATGATACCAGAAGTACCGTCTGGCCGATCCGCACCAAAATCAATAAGTCTGGTTCTTTGCTAAGTACAAATGTTCGTATCAAATTTCATGATTTTCTGATGAAAATTATAACACTTGTACTGAGGTAACAAGAAATGGACTTCTATCCATTTACCTATATCTATATTTTTTTCATATATATACGAATTTGAGTTATTGATGCTATAATTTTAATTTTCCTGAGATCATGAAACGAAAAGCATACCCACCCTCAACCTGGGGGCTAATACCACACCAAACGTAATAAGTAGATTTTCTAAAGAAACTTATTTAAAAACCAAAAGTATAGTCACACGTTTAAGCCGACCCAAGTGGAAGCATGGGATATAGGGGTAGAGCATTTCTATCGTTTAAAAAGTCCACTCCCGCCATATTTCAGCCATAATAATTTTTATCACTTAATTCCACTCACACTTGAACCTCGTTTTTAACCTTATTTTACTGGACCCTTAAATGTTTTCTCGCATGCTTGTTGGCAGAATTCTAAAAGGAGGCGTAGCTTCTGGTCTTCATCATGTAGTGAATACATTCGAACCTCGTCTATTCTGCGTGAAAGGACGTCGGTGCCCCAATGTGGTTCAAATGCCATCCATATCGTGGGAGCATTTCAACTCGAATGGCGTATACGTACTCGACACCAAAGACGTGACGTTTGTGTGGATTGGCAGGCACTCGAATAACATGGAAAAACTGCAAGCAGCCAGGGTAAGGCAGTTTCAGCATTATTTTTTGGAGATTTTCTGCCGCGTAATGGTGAAACAGATTTGTACTTATTGGTATCGCAAGTTACTAATAACGGATTTTGAACATGGACCATGTTTTTACTGCGGGTATTCTGCTGGAAATCGTCTCGTTACGAAAATATTATGTTACCAGATATCGACGCAGTGATAATAAAAATGACGATCAAAACCAAAAGATTCTCGAGTCTTCGTCATGGTCTTGGTCTTGCACGGTCAAGTCTTGTTCTCGATAACAAGATTTTCATTTCTGTTGATGACTGAAATTAAACCTCTCGTTCAAGTCTTTTTGAAATACTACACGAGAATCCGAAGTTGGCACAAAAACAAGTAACAATGAACATAATCATTGAAAATAATTCAAGCATTATGACTGTGAACATTTTACAGTTAATTCATATTTTTTCACAATTATTTTTTTGTGTATGGCAGGGGTCTTGGTCCATTTTGTTTACAACTAGAGGAGGAGCTTTCTAGAGAGAATTTTCCAAATGTATTTTGATAATATCGAAGCTAAAACATGTGGCACACTTTCCCAGTTTCACAAATCTTTAAAATAAAATACCTCAAATTGGAGAATTCAGTAATGCATGTTGAAATTATAATTTTTTAAATTATTTTTCTAATGGCTCATCTCCATTATTGGGGGCACCATATATGAAGAGGCATGAAATATAATGTAAGAATAGACTACCTACATCTAGATAGAAAATCTCAGTATATTAATTTATTTACCTTTCTTTACGTGTATTCCTCAATAAGAAAATAATTCTGAAAAAAATTCTCTTAGTCACTACCCTGAATTTCAGCCCATAAGATAATTATGAAAAAAGTTATAGAAATTTTAGGTGTTCAGGCAGTACGGGGATTCGAACCCGTACCGGCCGAACACCTAAAACCCCCCTCGCTCACCACCACCAAAAGCCGACACCGTATACACTCGGCCACGATGCCGGGTGACGGTGATCGAGGGAGAATGGCAATCAGCCGTAGTAGTGTGGCAGTAGTCGCCACACCACTCCCCCCCAGTATAGCGGAGCGTGATACGACAACCAGTACAGAGGCGCCTTGCGGGTAGGAATGTACACCGGCGCGTGGTGATGTCCCCTTCCATCACCGCACTGTGGCACACACCCTACAGCGCCGTCACATACCGGCATCGGTGGTGTGACGTACCACCACGGCTATTGGTTTTGTACGTGTCCGAGAGATGGCGTGCATTACCATCCCTCATATCACGTCGAGGTCACCACTTTAGGTGTTCAGGCAGTACGGGGATTCGAACCCGTACTGGCCAAACACCTAAAACCCTCCTCGCTCACCGCCACCAAAAGCCGACACCGTATACACTTGGCCACGATGCCGGGTGACGGTGATCGAGGGAGAATGGCAATCAGCCGTAGTAGTGTGGCAGTAGTCGCCACAGAAATTATTTTATTTCAAATTTTATGCAGGCCTACATCATAGGAAAATTGAAAAAAATAAGTCACATTAATTGGCTCCCATGAGGAAAACACAGTGTATTTGGCTGGAGCATTTTTATCGCTTACTAAAAGGCTTTGTCAGCTCCTGGCCACTTCTTGGCCCAACCACTTTCCGTACGTTTTTTTCAAGAATAAGAACAAGGATTCTTTTTCTTCTTCCATTTTTTTTTTTAAATTTTCGCAGACTTTTGTCCAAAAAACAGGCGTTTTTCTTAATTAAATTTTTCACTCAGGATTTTCCCTTGGTTTTATTGGCTTTATTAATTATTAGTCTGAAGAATTTTTTTTGATACAAAATAAATAGTTGCATTGATGAGCAGGTAGATACAGTATGTACAGGACCAGTAAAGAACAATGATTTCCTGAATAGGCAACCACTGCAAATCACTTGACATACTTTAAACTATAAACTGTTACAAAAGAGAAACACAAACCATCACCTGTAATACACGGAGTATGTGGACATTGTGGGGGGAGTAAATGGTAAGGATTCACACTGGATGTAAAAAAGAAGACAAGTGTCTTGCACTAGCTTGATCAAATTGTCATTTATTAATTTTTATTTTATTGTTTCTCATGTGAGTTAGCGAGCATAGTAAACGCCAGCACAGTATCAATGGAGGGATCTTTCAGACATATGCAGGGGGCCTTGACCAAGGCACGCCACTTTGTATGTCAGCCCCCCACATCTGCCCAAAAGATCCCACAGCCTATGCAATGAGTGAACCTGGTACTTGAGTTAATCTAGTATCTGAACTCATTGTAACTAAAAACATGTCTAATCAAGAAATAATTATTTTTAAAGACATTAAAAAAATTGAGGAACCTAACAAACCATTATACAAATAAAAATTTAAAAAAAAAGAAAAAATTTTTCAAAATTGTCATCCTTTTGAGATTCAATCCTGGCACTATTTAAGTAGCATGCCAAGCCTCTATCACAGTGCTACGGCAGCTGGACAAAATGGTGCCAATTACAACGCTTTACTGATGAAAAACGACGTTACAATTAGTAATAACCTTATAATGACAATATGAGCAAGCTGGCGGGAGACACTTTCAAAAGAAGTAAGTAGATACGTCTGTTCTTTTAAAATTTTTAATTTTACCTAGCAAGTTAAATGCATTTTTGATAACATTTATTTGAGGCCACCTATTTGCACCTTCAAGAACACTTGCGATTTTTTTATGGAACAGAGTATACGTTTATATGTATACACTATCCTTCTGAATTTAAGGGATGACTGTTATCAAATATATTCTAATTTGGTAAACTCAAGCAAAACGTCGAAAGTATGCACCAAGTATACACTCAAATTCCCCACTTTTATATCACAATGTCTTGACGTTATAAAATACATCGTGCTTATGGAGTTTCACTGGTCCAATACTTTATACCTAGTCAAAGGGTAGGTATTATTTTCAGAATCATAGCTATCTGGTGAGCATTCCTCCTAAACCAAAAAAAAATTAATCGAGCACGAGCATTTAAAAATGCCTCATATGGCATCGAGAAATATATAAAATACGTAAAAACTCATTTGACCCCCTTAGGGGTGGAATTTTGTAAGAACTAAAAAATTAGGGTTAGACAATGAGACAAATGACCTTTTAAAATGAAAACTGCTTTAATATCTTATTGAGCCTATCATATACTGACAAATATGTAAAAATCAATTTCACCCCAACAGACCTCTCGAGGTGAGGAATTTCAAAAAATTCTCTCCTAATGGGCACTTACGACATGTTAGAAATGTATCTTCAAAATTTCAGGTCTACAAGTTAAGCGGTTTTGGTGGGGCGTTAATGTCTTGATGAATTAGTCTGCCGGTCAGGGCTACATTGAATTTCATATTATGTAAATATGTAAGGTACACTGAGGATACCACCATTACCGAATTTCTGCCATAAAACCTATAAATATACCATTTCAACCCCACTGTTACACTTATTTTATAGGGCTAGCGTGAATACAATTAGTTTTACGTTGCGATCATTGGACTGAAACTGTATAGGTACCTACCTATATATGGGGTCAATCCAATAATATCCGCGAAATTTGTTTTCTCCACCACTGACTTGGCCACATGTTAGGTACCTACATGTAGCCTACATAACACGTAATTTCAGGTAGGACAAGATATTAGAGACGAACATCACGGTTTATCTCTGGTGTTTGTCGACGATGGCAAAGAAATGGAACTGCCTGAGGCCGAACGAACCTTATTCTCTGTCCACCTCAATCCTAAATTGCGGGCAGGCTTGAAAATCGAATCGGAAGACGAAGACGACGACGAAGGTTTAGGAAACGACGACCTAAAACTGTACAAATGCTCCGAAGACGAAGGCACGTATCGGATTTTTGAAATGAAAACTGGGAAACTGTTGCAGTCGGATTTGAACTCCGAGGTAAACGCATCGGAAATATTTCTTCTGGCGCAGAGACGAGCACAAAACTTATTCGGTCGCATATATTCTAGAGCTCATACATAGTGGACAAGTATGGAACCAGCATTTGGGTGTGGGTTGGCAAAAATGCGTCGAAAAAGGAACGAATCGAAGCCATACGCAATGCGCACGGATTTATCAAGAAAAAAAATTATCCTAGTCATATACCCGTGAGCAGGGTAGTCGAAGGAGGAGAACCGGCTGAATTCAAATGTCTATTTGTATCGTGGCAGGATATCGATCAACACAGTTCTTTTAATAACGTCATCGCAGGTAAGAGATTTCATTACTGTATGATAGAGCCACGATTGCTCAGTCATTAAGTGAGCCTAGACTCTATGCGTAGGCAAGAGGTGTTAAATCGATGAATTTTGATTAAATAGTAAGCGATAAGCCCTTTTAAATAGCTAGGTTTGAGGTGGCAAAAAAAAAAGAGCTACATATGAGGCCGAATGCAAGCAAAAATAGGTGGGCTACCCACATTCCTTAAGAGAATGACTTGGAATTTACCCATACACAAGAACTAGCTACTCGCTCCGTGTGGTGAGAACTTGCTATGAGAGTAATCATCTCCTTTGCATAGAATACTTGCAGCTATTAAAACACATCTCTCCTCTGTCAGTTTTCTTCCTTCCACCTCACTCAATCTTTTCCCCTATTCCTCTCATTCTCCTCTTTTTCCTATCGTTCCCTTTCCCATCTAATATCTATATCTTCTTTGCATTCTCCATTTCTCAATTCCTCCTCTTCCTCTAAGAAATGCGCTGTTTATCCCTTTATTATTCTTTGCATCTCCCTGTACAGAAAAACTCAATCGGAATCGCGACTAAACGCACGAAGTTATTTGGATCGTCTGCAATTACAAAAGTCTGTTTTCCTTTAGCTAAAAATAAAATAGGCTTTGGGGTGTACTTCAGCATTCAGTCGTAACTCCACTTCTGGCTGCGATAAACCAATAGGCAAAAAACTTTAATTTTAATATCTATCAGCTTTCCAGGGACTACATGCTTAGAAAACTTTCCATCTGGGATCAATTACTGGGTATGCATTAGAACCCAAGGGTTGGTTTCATTTTCAACAGGGTCGTAGCGAAAGCATATTTTGTGAGGAAGAAAATTATATAATTGTCTATTTTTCCAACTCCAAAATTTCCAACGACTGCAAAATTTTGAAATTGCCTGAAAAAAAAACAAATGCAAGTCTTGAAATTGTACGATTTTCCAACTATACAATGCAACTAGTAAATTTTTTCCACTTTGTCCTTTAGTTCCATTTAGGCTGCTTCCTTACCACACGTGTTCCATCTTTCATCGCTATTTTTCTGGTTTTCTCACGACTTTGAGAATAACTTATTGAGTCAAATTATTTTCAATTTCGAATAAAAATTTTCGAACGTAACACTCCTGGCCCTAAAACCGCCGAAGCCTCTACAAAAAATGGAACTGACATCAATTATTGCATTGTGAAAACACAAACCGACGATTATTAATGTAGTAAGTTATGCACGTATTTAGTGAGCAAGAACAAAACGATTTCGGCGAAATTGGACACAGAAACATTGCACAGCATACCAAAGATCGCGTCAGAAACTCAATTAGTGGACGACGGTTGTGGCAAGTTGTCAATATGGAGAATGAAACATTCCGATTTGGTTGAAGTTCCTTATTCTATGTACGGCCGCTTCCACACTGGAACCAGTTATTTGGTCCACTACAAGTACACGATACGTGGAAAAGAACACCACGTGTTGTACACCTGGCTGGTAAGTACTATATAAGTATCTACACTCACGAACAATATTAACAGAAAAACTCTAGCGCAGAAAACCTCGCTTGAAAAAGTAGGTTTTCGAAAAAAAAGAATTACGATTTTTGATGGTCACATTAATTATTTGTAAGTTTATACGTGTTAATGGTATGTTATGATTGTATGAAATGTGTTAGCTGCTGACAAAATATTAGACTACCTATGTGAAATTTAAAAGCATTATTTCTTGAGAAAATGAAAAATTAATTAAGATAGTAGGGTACATAATCAAATAATTTAAAATAAAACCAAAGAAATATAATAAAGTTATAAAATAAAAAAAAAAAAGAAAACATGAATATATGGTTAATTTTTGTAAAAAGAAAAGTTCATGCTAATTAGAAAAAAAGAGAAAAGAGGAAAAAAATGCTTTACTAGAAGTACCATCCGGTAGATCCGCACCAAAATTGGTAGAATGCTACAATAAATTATAATGAATATTTATTTTTAATTTCGTACAAATTTCACACTTTACGACCAAGTACTTAGTTCACCGAGCTTTGCTTGGATGTGGAAATTATAAAAATTTTGTTAAGTTTATTTAAGTTGGGGAATTTCATAAATATATTTTTATGACATATCTCAATTCTCGAGAATTAAATTAAAGATTGCAACTACAAACTCATTGCTTCATTAGTCATAAATCATAATAATCATACATAGCCTAGGCCTACCAAAATTTGATAGTAAAACCTTACCTATCCGTTACTTTTAGCCAGGCAAATTTTTCATCATTCGTCATCCTTTACTGCACTGATCAATAAAATGAGATGCTCATGTTTCTGTTCAACAAATTTTCTCAAACTTGATACCTATATAGATCATTTTTTCATACCCAAAAACCCCTTTCCTGTAAATTTCAGTAACATTGTTGGTTTAGAATGCAACTTTACATACATAAATAGGTGCATACCCATATACACTCATACATTCAATTATTGCTCGTATTACAGTATAGGATATAAAAACAAAAATAGCAGTATCAAAAGTACCATCGGTCGATCAAAATTAGTAGCATACTACAATGAATATCAAACTAAATATTAATTCCAAATTTCAGTTATTGATACTAGACTGAGCATTTTATAGCCAAAATAAAAACAAAAATGGTGGTATCAGAAGTACCATCTGGCAAATCCGCACTAAAATCAATAGGCCTGATCATTGGCTCAATGCAAATGTTTGTACCAAATTTTATGATTATTGGATAAAAATTGCGACCTGTACCAAGCAAACAAGAAATTGACTTATATCTGTCTGTCTGTATATTATATAATCCTTGAAGTGCCACTTTGTGGCACTTTAGCTTGTACTGAACTGGCACCACTGATCAATACATTATTAGGATGGAAACAACGAAACATTTGTAGTTTGTGCATCCGCCTTGAATTTTGTCTTAACAACCTATTTTGATTCAAAACTTCAATAGGTTTGGCCTTTGCACGTATAATAAAAAAAGAATGAAACTAAGAACCATAGAATAATAATAAAATAACAAAAAATTACCCGAAACAAGACAGTCCACTTACATGCGATTATAGAATAATTAGCCAAGTACGTAAGTAAACTTAAGTTAAAGCAACTGATTTCACATGAGATGGAATTTACTTAAATGGATAAGACAAAGCAACGGAAAACTAATAAACTAATGACGAAATAATTAATTGCTTATTTCAACTTTTCCATAGAATGAAATTATTAAATAATACAGAAAACAAACTACTCTCTACTTATCGAATGAACAAGAATGACGTACAGTCCAGCTATAGTATTATTAGAAGTTAAGATTAAAATTTTGCCTAAAATCGTATGAATAAAAAAAAAAGAAAAAAAAGAATTGGTGATTATAAGGTACTTGGAAACAGTGTTGCCAAACAGAATAATATTCGTTGAACTCTGTCTTAATAATTTTCGTTGAATTTTGTCTTAAAAAATCGGGTTGCGCATTTATTATGATGAAATACAAATAAATTTGAAATATTGTTGCCAAAATTTTCCTGAGGTTATGAAATGAAAAACGTACCCACCCACAACCCTGGGGGCTAATAACGCACCAAGCGTAATAAGTAGATTTTCTAAAGATAAGCTATTTAAAAATTAGACCTATATACCTAAACTGAATTATCATCTCCCTCGTTTAGAACATTCTTCTTTGTGAAGTCACACTATCAGCGCCTAGCCAGGAGCTCCATTCTCCTAATGCGACTACTGTTGTTCCGCAAGAGGATCGAGCCTCCCGCAATGAATTACCAGTTTAGTGGGGCTCTGCTTCAATGAATCTCGTCGTTGTGAAACCGTTTGGTGGTGATTCGTGAATAATAAGCAGCTAAAAGTTCGTTAATATTTGGCTTATCACACGACTTTACCCTTCCTAACCAGTATACCAGCGGTATACCGAAAAGAGATGGAGCTGGAGCAGAGATGAGGCGTCAAATGGGAAGGAGGCGGATGTGCTCGACATCCAACGGTGCCACAGCTGCCGCTGTTGTTGCCAGTCCACTCTTTGCCGATATGCGAGCTAGTGTGTGCTGGACCCAGTATTACTGGAGTGGGCTGAAAGACAGCACCAGGCACTGTTCTCAACACAGGCGCCCACTTCCGCGGGTGGGCGGATACAAGTGCACTCGCAAGCGCGCATATTGTCGAAGGGCGAGGGCAACAGCTGAGGGAGGAGAAAGTCAAAAAATTGTTCGCAACTCTCATTTCAGCTGCACCGAAAGAAAGTTCCGACTAGTAAACAGGCAAGGGTTTACCCATATGTGTATCGTGTATGAATTATACACAAAAATAAAGTGGAGGGCGGTTACCTGTCACCATTTCCTTCAGTCTTGCGAAATATGAGAGAAAAGTCGATGATTTCCATTAGCTGCCCACAGGACACCCTGTGTAACCGTTAATTAAAATAAAATTTCTCTCGCAGGTATAAGGCAGACAAAAATTAAATTTATTACCAACCGTACCATATCTATAGGTGATTGCTCTTTTTCATAATAATACGTTTATTGTAATTTTAATTTAATTAATTAGGCTTAATTATGAATTTTTGAGGGGCTTTTTTTTAATACGTTGTATGATGGGCTTCTGCTCATGCGCGCAGGGCTCTCATTCCAGTAAAAGCGAGCACACAGCGTTAATGCTACACGTAATGGCCAAAGACGAAGCGATAAGCTGCAGCGGTATGCTGGTGCACCTGTTCGAGGGCAAAGAGACGCCGCATTTTTTGAGTATATTTCACGGTAGAATGATAACTTTCATCGATGAACTCAACGATAACTTGCCAACCAGATTCTTACTCCACGCGACGGGAAATCGACCGTACAATGCAAAAGCGAAACAAGTAAAATTCCAATATTCGTATTCGACGTCGACGGCATTTAGATATACCTACAATTACGCCAGCAAAATATACTTAATTACATTTGTTCTTAACTTAATTGATACCTACACCCCATACCTACGGTATCGGATTTCGACTCGAAAACGCGAACGGCTGTAGGTAGACGCGCACTTCTATAATCCGCCATTTGATCTGCGATTACACAGATTCCGGTAAAGGCATCGTATCTGAATTCTAACGACGTATTTATTTTGCGATGCGGCGAAAAGATTTGCTACGTTTGGTGTGGTAAAGGTTCAACGGGCGACGAACGAGAAATGGCCAAAAACATTGCCAACAGGTTGACCAAAGAGGATTACACTGTCGTTTACGAAGGTGAGTTATTTTTGGCAATATGTTCACATCACGGAATAGCTGTACGTAACCAACGCACGGACTGGCGTCTGCGGATCGCACAATCCTCAGCAGTACCTATTCTGTAATAATTTGTACTTACCGGAGTGACATCGCGAACACTGAACAGATAGGTAGCCTACAAATTTTTGATAAGACTCCTTATCTTTCCCGTAGCCACGCTTTATCGGCGGAAAAAAAAACAACAAAAAACCGATTAGCCTCTCGTACTGTGTGGACACATTATAAGCACTAACTTAATTCATGTAATGGAAAATTTTCGTAGGCGAAATTTTCATCTATTATCATCTGTAGCGAAATCCCGAACTTGCCCAAAACTTCTCCATGTAAAATGTGGCACAATCAAAATTCCTGTAATACTTATTCATACACTGGAGAAATGTGAAGTTACGCATTTAAAGACAGACACACTAAAATCAATAGCTCCGTTGGAGGGAAAAGGAACTGAGGGCATCAGTACCACAGAATCTTACGAAAAAAAAAAAAGAAAAAGAAGGGAATTATTACGTAAAACCGATCTCTTGAATCAATAAAAATATTGTTATTTTTGTTGGTTTTGTTTGCTTTTTTGAAAACCCCTCCCAGAATCTTCAGTTATCAACGCAATAAAAATAAAACAAAAAAACAAAAGTGTAGAAAAATCTATTATTTATCGGTCACCATTCATATATATACGAGGGAGTGACGTGATTATTTCATATAAGAACTTATGCACTGAGAAAGAGAAAACCTTAATATTTTTTTAGGAATTTATGATATTTTTTAAATCTCTGGTATTCGACTGATTTTAATGAATTTCAAACGATAGGTACCTATATTGTGAATTTTAGACATGTTTTCGTAAACTTTCTTATAAATTCACTAGAAGCAAGTGAAAATCAAAGAATTAAGAAAAGAAATTCATTGAAAATCTATGATTCTCTTCTTTTAGTACCTATGCTATAGCTGATTTCGGTCCAATTTACCAAGTATTTACGTCAAAAAATATTTAACACAGGTATTATGCAAAAAATAGTAAAAAGTAGTGAAATTTTGATATTGTTTTCAAAGGAATTTGTTTTAAAATTGATAATAAAGAGTTGAAGGCCAAAGAATCACAATAACTCATGTTGAAAGTTTAAAAAAACAACATAAAATAGAGAAAAAAGCAACTAACACGTGTAATTTTTTTTCTTGACATACCGACCTACTCAAACAGAATAAATTCGATTCAGCATGACGTATAAATGCAGATATTCCCATAATGTTTAACAGACTTCGAAAAAAAAAAAGCGGTTGTATTATAGGTACTTTGTTCACGCTAAGAAGTGCATGACATCAGAATCACAATACACGTTCCGGTTGGTTGGGAATAGAGAAAAAGATACAGATGCACATTGTTATACAACGATAAATATCATTTCGTAGAGTAAACAAACATCTGTTTCAAGCAGATAAGTGTGGATATGGTTTATGATGTCACGCACTTCTTAGCGCGAATAGAGTATAGTCCAGAATACTTTTAGAACTTTGTTCATAATTATTTCATGCCAACTTGACACAAATCAGTAAAATTTGAAGGTTTTTATTTTTTTTTTATTTTTGTATTTTTGATTTGCAAAATATTTGATCGAGTGTGCGGAAATTCTAAATGTAACTGAAAAACTATTTGCATATTAACAAAATTCCAAAAAAATGCTGCCTTGAACTGACCAGTGGAGATGCTATACAAACACATTAACTCTAGACCAAACGTAACAATTGATCAATGAAAAGAGAAGCAGATGCAGTGTGTTTTCAAAATAAAATCTCAAATAACTTAAAAACGAATGTTTCAACTGAAGCCAAAATCTGTAGGGTTTACCTTTATTTCCGCAGTATACCATTATCAACGGTATAAGTACCGAATTTCATAGAAGCTGTTGACTACATATGTAAAGTATATTCTTTACTGTAGGCTCTATTAAAATTACTGTCAATTCGAATAACTAGGCCAATATTTTTGGATTTTTTACTACAACTTTGGAAACCTCCAGTACCTTCGTTGTATATGATGGGACAAAATTAAACAACGATTGTTTTTGTTCTTCGTGGCCAGAACGACGAATTGGTAAAGTCGAGCAATAATTTTAAAATAAACTAAACGTGCACGGGTGTAAATAATTCGTGCGGAATCAGTCTGTACCCACTTTTAGTGTTTTTCCTCTTACTTTCACTCCCCCGTCCCATTTTTGGAAAATACCAAAGGCATTCCGGCCGTTCCATTGATATCTTTTTCATACAAATTCGTCCATCTGTTTTTGCACAGTAAGGAAAAATAAGTGAGGAGCAACTTTTTTGTTACACGAATAATAATATACGGTAAAGATATGTTTTCCCAATGTCATGCTTTTAGTATACCTTAGCTCCTCAACCATTAAAACCGGGACAAATCACGTTCATTAAACATTATAATTAATTTAAGGTGTGCTACACATACGGCTAAAGTTCGGGGTGGAGGTAGGCTCTCCAGGGAACACCATTTATACTATAATTATGGGTCATCGGGTTTCATTTTGGTGGGAAATAAAAAACTACCTAAGTAACACCTCGAGTTTCCACCATCAGAATCAGATCAATTTTAATAACAATTATTTTTTAGTAAACTAGTTAAAAATTGCAGAAAAACGCTCCCTTTTAGCAAATTCGTACTTGTTAGGTTAACGACTTTGGAATTTACTTAAAATTTGAACAACAATACACACGCGACGGACGAATGATTTATTATTATCTCAACTTTTCTTCGTAGGTCAAGAAAAATCAGACTTTTGGACATCAATAGGTGGTTTCGCCGAATACAAGAACTGTAGAAAATGCGATGAAAATACGTGTACCATTGTCAGACTATTTCATTGTTCGAATGTATTTGGTAACTTTAGAGGTAAGTATGATAAGGATTTTTCAACATTTGAGTGCAAGAAACTCGAAATAGCTGAATACATCAAAAAACTAATTCTATTTTAACTACCCACCCATGGATTAGTGGAAGAAATCATGAACTACTGTCAATCGGATCTAATATCGGAGGACATTATGCTGCTGGATGCGACTCATGTGATTTACGTGTGGATTGGTGAATTGGCCAATAAAGAAGACAAACGAAAAGCTTTCGACATTGCCATGGAGTACTTGCGAATCGGTTAGTAAATTAAAAAATCGAATACGAAGTGGAAGAGTTGATAAATCACAGTTGAAATTATGTTTTTCTCTGATTTTAAATTCCACGACGATGTAATCGCATAATTTTCATGATTGTAGAGTTTGATTTTAATTATTGAGAACCTTACCGGAATTTTGAATTTTATCAAAATGTTAAATCATGGAAGTTCAAAACGGTTAAATATATTTCGACGTTTCCATCAAAATTACGAAGTTAGGTACTTCATGAAAAATTCGGAATAAGTTCTGAATTCAGTTTTCAAACAATTTCAATTCATTCTGGCATAAAATAGATAGTTTTGCTGAGAAGGAGAAGTAATAAAAACATGGAAGAAAAAAAAATTTGGGGCTCACGTTCAATTTTTTTGTTGAAATTCCACATACATATGTGAGTTGGTACTTACTAAGAGCACAGATAAGGTGGTCCTAACATTCGGACCCACCCTTATATGAAAAAAAAAAAATCTCGATACTTACGAATCAAGTATGTCTTTATCGGTGGATGTTGCGTTATGTTGTCGAGAGGGGAGGGGAGAGACGTTAGAGGATATAGCAGAGAAAATGAGAAGCCCCCTCCTGAAAACGGAGCTAGGTGGAAAATTGTCCAATGAAAAAGCAGGAAACAAAAAAAATTAAAAATAAATTTTTCTAAACAAAGGGTAAAATGTTCATTTTATTGACCGAAGAACTGCGGTTTTTCATAATTTAGTGATTCATCTGGTCGGTAGTTTTTCCAAGTATTTTTAAGGACGCTGAAAGACATAAAATGCTCTGGATGCTGTATGGTACAACGAAACAAAAGAAAAATAGATTTTTGAAGTGAAACTTCCTTGCGTACGGTAGTAAACTAAAAAACGGTCATGAAACGCATCACCGACATTGCGAGAGCTTGGCCCGTTCGACTCCAATTGATTCATTAAACGAAAATCAGATAGAAGTTTCACTTCAACCGTGTGTATCGTCACATACTCTTTTTTTTTTCTGTATTATTGGTGGGAGGGCGCAAAATATCTGAAAAAGTTATTTCTACTTGAAAGCCATTTGAGAACCTCTTGAAATGCACTCCTAACGAGCAGCCAACTTATAATATTGTGCTGTTTAGGTGTTGTATATAATGTATACGAAAATTAAATAGCGCATTCGATCACTTCTGTTAACCAAAAATTTTTATTTTAGTAACGATTCTATTCAAATTTATGACTTTGATCTGTATCTAATCAAATGAAGGCGGGCAGATTCGCCAGGAAAAGAAGTAAACGAACAGACTATGAATATTAGAGGCATTCACGGAATGACTTTGTTTATAGATCCTTCAGGAAAAGATATAAATACACCGATTATCGCCATCAAAGAAGGTTTCGAGCCACCCAGTTTTATCGGATATTTTGAATCTTGGAATCATAGCACCATAGTGGTAAGATGTAGTAGTACTAATTCCAGATATTTTAATTCAACCCCAAGAATGAAAAATAATTTTTAATATTTTTCATATTTTCAGAAACGTAAATCATTTCTCGAAATTCGGAACGAGCTGGAAAAACAGAACCCAATTTTACAAATCGACTTTAAATACGCCAACGGAGCGCATAATTTTGACGAATGCGAAAAATTCCCAGTCGAGAAACTCATGCCCAAGAATCCGCAGAAGCTTCCTGAAGGGGTTGACCCCAGGCATAAAGAGGTAACTAAGTTGAAAACACTTAACCACGACACGAAGCACGAATAATCATCAAAAATATTGACTGATATTCAGGTTCATCTCACCAAGGAAAATTTCAAAAAATTATTTGGCATGGATTACGCAGACTTTAAGGAATTGGCTCAGTGGAAGAAAGACAATTTGAAGAAATCGGTTGGTTTATTCTGAAAGACGTAGCGAGCACATAATTATATTGGTGTTTCAAGGGTGTTCGATTAGAATACGAGCAGTGAATTCGTCATCACGGAATTTTCAGCTTCGTTCACAGTAATCTTATGGATCGCCACTGTATTTCTTAAATATTCGTTTATCGTAATTTAATCGAAGGCGTGAAATACAACGTGGATGTAATAACTATTTGAAGCAATTAATTTAAATATAATTACGAAAAAAAAAACCGTCAAGTACAAAATGTTAACGAAATTAAAATTAAATATAACCTCAACACTAACGTAGTGCATTGTTTTTCATTCATCGTAAGTTGCGACTTCGAATATTTAGGATAAATTTACATTGTTCTTCGTCGTTTGAAACCTAAAACAATAAAAAAATTTCAATTGCCGAATAAATTAGTTAAACAACCGATTGAACAATTTATTGAATGAAAAACTACGGATACGAAATGAAAATACATTTTTCAGATCCCCAAAACAGACGAGCTAATTTCGCATATATTCATTTCTCAAAAAATAAAACTAATGAAATAATGGAATACATCGAATGCAAGAAAAAAAAAAAAAACTCTGAAGATGAAACAAAATAAATTCCAGTGTGGAGAAATTACTGTGCGTCTGATTCCACAGTTGAGGTTAAGAACCATGAATTCATTAACATTTTTACAGAATGCAAATAGATAATGATATTTTTCATTCACGAACAGAGTACCAAAAATAAAACATTCAATCTGAAATTCATATTTTCCAAAAATTTTCAATTTTCTATTTTAATTTCTAACAAAAAATTGTATTTTTAAAAATTATTTATAACTGAATGATGCAATTTTGAAATACCTAAGAGATTCGAAAAAATGTTTTCATCGAAGCCGGAGTCATCCTTTACATTAAATAAAGAACAGAAGACGCTATTCAACAATAGAAGCAATGGATTTAGGAATTTCTTGATAATTTTCACCAATCCAACCTACTTTCATGGCTCAGTGACTTATCGCTTGAATTTAAATTGATGTTTGACATTTTGAATTATTCTACAGAAAAGTGCCTATTAGCGCTTTATTTCAAAAACATAAGAAGCTATTTTCAGATTAAAAAAAAAAGAATTGATTTCATTTTAATACTAAAATAAGAACCAGAAAGTGAGCAAAAATTTTTTCAAACCAAATAATATTATGTTTAAACTTGTTTTAGTCAATAACACTAACACGTTTTCTATATGCACCTATAGGTAATGGAATTTTGGTTTAAAATATCAACAGGAATACAAAGCATAAAAACACCTTTTTTCTTCTTCGTTATCTTTCCAGATTTCTTGCGTTTTTTCGTGCCATCGGGTAGCCGTCCTTCTAATGCAGATAGATCTTCAAAACGCGTAACTTCAGTTCCCACATTACCGATGGTCAACATGGACATTAATTTATCACGATGTTTTTCTTTCTTGGTAACTGTTAATCGGGTAAAGTAAGTTTCTTCGTATCTAAAACAAATTCGCATGTAAGAATAAAACGCTTACATCTGAGCGTATTCATTGTCAAATTCGAGTTACCGTTCTTTTTCTTTCCTAAAGTTGGTTAGGGTATTTCTCAACGTATTGGTATTTGTTACTTCCACAGGCGTATCCAAGTACTCTTCCTTCAACTCTTGCATAATAGTCGAATTCATCGCCCTCTTTTTCGCGTTTTCGACTAATTGTCTCTGTTTTTCTTCTTTATTCATATGGTCTACAAAACAACGTTGTTTACAGAAAAAAGTCGAACATGGGCATCGCAAACACAAAACGAAACCACATACTATAAGGAACGGCAGCCAGTTTTGGTGGCCTGTATATTCCATTTTTCTTCAACTCTTTACTTTCCTTAGCTTCTTCTTCTGCTTCATTTTCAACATGCCCTTCTCCATCGGATACCTCCGACTGAAAGTAAACAAAAAATACGAATTATTAGCAACATACCTTAAGAATATTGAAATGAAACGTTTTTGAAAACTGACTCCTAGATCTTCCAAATTAGCTCGATATCTACTTTTATCAGCACCGTCGGATTTACCCGTTAATGAAGCTTTGACGTATTTTTCAATCTGATACTTAAGTTTATCTTCGAGGGGCTTAATTTTCTCCAAAACGACGCGGGCGTTAACTAACCTTTCTAAAAGAATTGGAACTATTTAATAAATTGCAACTAAAATAAAAAACTGTTACCGTTTCAGCATCAACGTACCTCTCGTCTCTTCATCATCAATCGAATGACCACTACATTTCTTCAAAATCAAATATGATAGGTTTATCAAGTAGCTCATCATCAAATCGCATTTAACGTCTAGAAGACTGAGACCCTGCAGATTAAATATCATATAATCATAATGATGCAAAGAGTTACCAGAAAACTTTGAGCTACAACATTGATGTTCAGAAACACACGAGAATGTTCCAACCATCTGAAGAGATACCTTATTTCCACTAGCCGGAATATGATTGATTTTTTCAAATAAACCACTAAATTTACCGCAAGTAGAGATGATTTCAGCGTACAAATCGGAAATGCTTTCAACATGATGGCTCACTTCCATCATAAGCCGTTGAAATGACAATTTAACTGATAAAACAAAAACAATGATCACATCGATCTTGAATTTCTATAATTCCATCAATAATAATTAACGAACTGAATC
This sequence comes from Ericerus pela, assembly GCA_011428145.1. Lineage (NCBI taxonomy): Eukaryota > Metazoa > Arthropoda > Insecta > Hemiptera > Coccidae > Ericerus > Ericerus pela. The sequence continues at coordinate 475,144 of WOFM01002262.1, forward strand.
ATTTAATTTGCAACATTCACATAAACTTCTCGACTCCGTAATGTGGATTATTTTATTTAGATTCTTGAATTTCAATTTTTGCTTGGTTAGTGAAATGAAATAAATTATATTGATTGTACAAGTTGCACAAGCACTACGCATACCACATGGTTCATTCATTGTCTAAACATAATTACATGATTACGTAGACTGAGTAAAGTGATAAGAACGTGAAGGCAAGATATCAAAATAAGTATCATGGAGGAAGGTTCCCAGTTTTTTATATTTGAAGTGAGGTTGAAATCCAAGGAATGGAACAAGTTAGTTAGAGATACTTTAATGCAATGATCGAAAGTACAAATTACAAGTTTGAGGAAGATGAACGATCTCCCTCCATTACGAGATTAAAGTTTGAGTGGGAAATGAGTTTCAGCGTTCTCGGGTAAACGAATGAAAAAAGTCGTGTTTGTTGGCACAACCTGAATAGTGTTAGTTTACGTTATCGAAAGTAGTTGCGCTAAGTGTTAGTAAGCGAGTGCAAGTGGAGTGTAGAACAACACCCCCCCTCAATCTAAGGAAACAAGCGAACATGATTTATCGCGAGAACGAAAATTAATTTTGAATTACTATATTATTACACATTTATGTTCATTTCCCAAACAAAATAAATAAGATAAATTACATAAAATTAAATTAATAATGAATAATGACTAGATTGTAACATAATATATTTCGATGTATTTTCGAAATTATTTATCGACACATTGTATTGCGGGAATGGATTTGATTCGGATATTTTTTCAATCTTTCATACTGTTCGAGAAAAATTTTGTTCAATTTTGTTTAGTACTTGTTGAATAAGGGTGTTCCGAAATGTGATAAACTAATATCAACTAAACGTGTGAAATCATGTCGATGATTTGTATTCAAATCTCTGTTTATCCAAAAGCTAAATTTGTAGAGATTACAATGAATACCTACACGAAAATAAATTTTGTTTCAACAAGTATTTTTTGGCCTAAAGAATATAATATATTATTAATTTTATTTGAGCATGTGATTTTTTCTTTTCTCGAACATTATATTTTCATGTACTATATTACAAAAAACGAGATTATTATATTCAGCGATCTGTGACTTGACATATTGTTAACTTCTAATATTTATATTCCTTCCCCTTTTGAAATAAATGATTTTCCCATATAATTATTATGAATTTGAGAAATTTTATTGTGAGAGATTTGATGTTGTTAATATTTTGTCGACTAAATTTCTAAATTTTTGTTTGTCGAGACTTTTTGTTAGCATGTCTGCTAATTGTGAATTCGTACCAACAGTTTTGAATTCGATTTCTTTATCTTCCACCGATTGTGTAATGGCATAACATTTTATCATTAAAGCTCTTGCTCGTTTTTGAGCTCCTCCCGACATTATTCTGAGGGCTGATATATTGTCTTCAAATATTCTTAATAGGTCATTTTCTTCAAATATTTCTTTTTGTAAAAGGAATGTAACTTGTATATCGTCCAAAGCATCAAATACTGCAATTATTTCAGCAGCAGTTGAGCTTGTAGCTACGATTGTTTGTCTTCTTACATTCCAATTAATTAAGTCCCCATTTAAATATATTAAGAATCCTGATATAGATTTCCCTAAATTTAAATTTGATATTTTAATTTCATGATCTTTTACATCTGGGGCATAAGATGCATCAACGAAAGAGTGTATGCCTTTACTATCCGATGTGAAATTAATTGAGAATTCTTTTGTCGTATTTACATATTTGAATATTCGTCTCACATGATTTTTTAATTTTGAGTTTGATTTCGTTTGGAACCTCGAGAAAAAATTTACTGCAAATGAAATATCGGGTCTTGTTATTCTAGCCAGATATAACAGGGCTCCAATCATTGAACGATATTCTGTATCATCTGTGCAATTTTCATCTTCTTCAATTTTCAAAGATGTTTCTATTGGGGTATTTATGAAATTTGATTCATTTTGATTATATTTTTTTAATATTTTTTCTATATATCTTGATTGTATTAAGGTTATTGTATTTTCTTTTCTATCTCTAATGATCTCGAATCCTAAATAAAATCTCGGGTTATCAATTATTTTCATGGTAAATCTTTTTTGAAAAGAATCATTTACATTTTTTATCCATTCGGGGTTATTTGACGCTATTAATATGTCATCAACGTATGTGATCATAAAAATTATTTTTTCATTTGATTTTTTAAAGTATAAACATTTGTCCGTTTTGGATCTTTCAAAATTCATTTTTAAAATATATTCATATATTAAATTATACCATGATTTAGAAGATGTTTTTAGGCCATAAATAGATTTTTCAAGTCTTAATAATTTATTACTTTCCATTAATAAACCTTCCGGGGGCTTTAAGTATATAGGGACTATTGCAGGGGAATTTAGATACGCTGTTTTTACATCATATTAAACCATTTCTAGATCATATTATTATTGACTATTGATAGGAACCATCTTACTAACCAAATTGGAATAACAGGGGTGAATACTTGTCCTAACTCATATTCGGTTCTATCTTTGAAGCCCCTAGCAACTAATCTTGCTTTTGGTTGGTCGTATCCTTCATTGTTTGGTTTTCTTACAAAAACCCATCTTGTATCTATTGTTTTTAAAGATTTGTTGTAATCTACTTCTTCCCACACGTCCATTTCCCCTAGTGAAATAAATTCATCCTCAATAGCTTTCATCCATTCTTTTCTAAATGGGTTATTTTTGACATCTTTATAGCATGTTGGTATACAATCTTCAATCCACCTATTATCTATAATTTTTGTGATATTGAAAGTGTTTATATTGACTAAATTTTTTATGAAATTTGCTGGTTTAAGCACCAGTTCCTGTTCACAATTTTTTAAATTTGATATATTTTTATTTTTGTCAAACTTAGAGTACTTTTGACTGCAGATCCACTCACAAATAATTGAATTTTAGTGAAGTTGGAATTTTTTATTTTTCAGTCATAGAATTGATTTTGAGTGATGGGACATCGAACTTTTTCAGTCAGTTGGAGCCTTTGACAATATACATACTGGACTGCTAATACTGATAAGAATAACACAGAGTCTAATGAACAACCAGTGAAGTTGAGTCAGACACCTGTATCCCCGTTCAAAATGTTAGTTTACTGGTTTGCTGTTTAAAAACATAGAGCTACCTGATCCACATTTAACCGAATTAACTACAAATTTCTATGTAAAAATTAAAATTAGACATATTTGTAAGAATATTTCCCAAGTAGATAAAAACATTCGTCATACAGCAACAAAAAATATTATTTTTATGCATCAATAAATCAAATTTTAAATTGATTTAACTGAAATTTTTGAACTTCTGAGTTTTATAAAACTACAATATTACCGATTTAATTCGTAATTAAAAGAAATAATTGTGGTAAGAAGAGGCCTAGTCAAAGGAAAAGACAATATGTATTAATAAATTTGATAATGAACTAACATTTTAACAGGGATACGCCTGTTTGTTTTGAACACAGATTTTTATCAGTATTAGCAGTCCAGTATGTATATAGTCAAAGGTTGGAGCATCATAAACGGATTCGACGTGATATGGCGGAGAGTTTCACCAGTTAAAGTAATAATATATTTGAATTTTTAATTTTATATCGATATTTTTTTATTTAATCAATCTTTTTAATATTATTTGCATCTCCCATCGTGCGGTTAAGCCCGTGTTTTTGTGCATAAATCAAGCGGTTAAGCCCGTGAGACCCTTAATCATAAGTTCTCGTCTTCCTAAGCAGGATTTTCTTTGATCTTTTTTCAAAAATTTATTAATTAAACGATTTGATATGTCGAGATTTGACTCTAAAAAGGTTTTCGATGGAAAAAATTACGATGCTTGGAGAACTACAATGATCTCCATGCTATATGCTGAAGGCTTATATCAAATTATTCACGATATCGAAACCGAATCAATTTTTTTAGAACAAAGCTTAGATACCTTCCTAAATCCTGAGGCTACGAGCGGAAATCCTATCATTCGCATGACCTATTTCAGAAACCAAGAAAAAGGTAAAGCCTTAATTTACCAAGGCTTAAATAATGAATTAATAGAGAGAATTAAGGAACTTAGGACAGTCAATCAAATAATTAAAACGTTAGACGAGAGGTACAAAAGCTGTACCCAAGTAACCTATATAAATGCCAAGCAAGTCTTTCAAAAATTGAAATATGATAGCAGAGGTAACATGAGAAAATATTTAGATCTCTTCTCTAGATCTGCTCAACGAATTAGAGACTGTGATAAAACATTAGATAAGCAGGAAGAGATTGAGCAACTCTTAATTTCATTAAATATGGACTTTGACATAACAAGATTAGAATTTAACACTTTAAATCAGGACCAAAAAACAATTGAAACTTTACATGCTATGTTAATAGAAAGGTCTGACAGACTATATGATGAAAAAATAACAAATTTTAATAATAATAATAATAAAAGAAAATATAATTATCCACCAAATAATAATAATAATAAAAATTTTAGATATCAACCTGGTGGAAATTATAATAAATTTAATAATAATAGAAATCATAATCCTAATCAGGGAAAAACTTATAATAATAATAATAATAATCAATTTGCGAATATGTCTACAAATAGTGATAGTAATTATAACACAACACAATATAATATGAATGAAAATAATAAATCTTTACCAAATTCCGATAAAATTGTAACTTGTTTTAAATGTCATGGTAAAGGGAATTTGGCCAATGTTTGTCCGTCAAAAAAAGAGGAATTAAAATCCCAAAATAATAATAGTGCTGATGATCCTGCACAAAACACAAGATACTGACGTAATAATAACAGTCACAATAATAATAGTAATAGTCAAAACAAAAATAAAAAAGAAAGTGAAGTCCAATGGTCTATGATGTTGCGTTATAAGGATTCTATTAGCAGCTTGAATAGACAGGATAGAAATTTAATAAACATTTTAACAAATAGGAACCAAAATAGGGAATTACCTGCTGATTATGTCAACTTAACTAAAAAAATTATGTTAGATGGTGGTGCTGTTGCACACGTAATTTTGGACTTGTCTGGAATCCAGTCATGTTGGAGAAACTGTTGGAGTTAGTGTGTGTCATACAAGATATTTTATTAGTTGTCACTCACATAGGAAATATGTATATAAGAGTAGAAAACTAAGATAAAAAACAACAAGTAATATGTCTTAAAAATGTCCATTATGTTCCTTCGTTGAACATCGACTTATTGTTGGTTATTAAAATAACCGAGAATAGAGCGTTAGGGATTGATCAAAATTTTTCTGTGTCGAATATATATGTGTGTGGTACAAAATGAATTGGCTAATGATGAAATAACTCCCAAATCATATGACCACTCAGATTATCTTGAAAAAATATGTCCTTATTATAGTAATTCTAATAAACTGGCTTGTATGCCAAACATAAAAACACAAGACGAGTGGAGTGATTTTGAAATTGAGTAGGAGATTATTGAGGAAAATGAGGAGGTTGATATAGAGAACGAAGTTGGTGTTAGAGATGAAAATAAAAATGACCCTAATAATAAAAATAATACAAACGAACAAAATTCCATAAAACAACAAAATTCAAAGAATGTATTAAATAAAGCGAATAATAATAACAATAATGAAATAATCATAGAAGAAAAAAGGGATGAAGAGGTGAAAGAAAGTGAGAGTGATGATATAGGATCTCAAATAATAAATAGTAATTATAATGAAAACACAATAATAAATAAACAACAGGATTCAGATGAGAGAGTGATGCAATCGACAATAAATAAAAAATGGATATGGCATAGGCATCTTGGCCACTTATCAGGAAAAAATCTTAGAATTCTTTGTAAGATCTCAAGAGGAATTCCTACTGGAATTAACTTTCATGATGACGAGTTCCGGCTGTGTGAGACTTGTATGAAGGCCAACTCTAGGCATCTTGGTCATAATGGAACTCGCACACGACTACATAGGAAGCTTGAGATAGTCTCATCGGATACTATGGGCCCGTTTTCACCAGGCATTTTTGGTGAAAAATATGTGTTGATCTTTGTAGATCATATGACCAAATATACGTTTGTCATCCCCATTGAGAAAAAATCGATGCTCTTCCATGAATTTAAAAAATTATATCTAAAATTAAAATCAAAGTTTCCAGACTGTCCAATTGCAACTTTGCGTTGTGACAATACCCGTGAATACTTTGACACACAGATGAAAACATTTTGTGATGAAAATGGTGTGATGTTGGACCCGATTGTGCCGTATTCGCCTGAACTAAATGCCACTGCCAAAAGACAGAATCAAACTATCATGTCCCGTGTCAGAGTGATGCTTTTCAATGCTAATTTAGATTTTAGTTTCTGGTCTCTTGCTGTTGTTGCAGCTGTCTATACAATAAATAGAAGCCCAACTAGGGCAAATAAAGATAATTTAACTCCATTTGAATTGTTTTACGGTCATAAACCGGTCATTTCAAATCTGAAAGTCTTTGGAGCAATTGCTCATCGACACATTCCAATTGAAATAAGACAACAGCAAGCAACAAAGAATAAAAAAAAATTAATTAGAAGCGAACATCCAAAATTGACACAACAATCTGAAAAGGGCATTTTTGTTGGTTATACAACGACAGGCTACTGCATTAGGGATCCTATTAATAATAAATCTCATGTCACATGCGATGTTAGATTCGATGAGACTAAAAACATAATAGAATTAAATAAAGATAATAATAATAAAATAGATAATCTGGTCATTGAATATGAAAATGACCCTGAAGAAACTCTGGTTTTGTTAAATATAATTAACACGAGGAGTAGCCAATACATTGAGGACTGCATCCCTCAGACTTGAGGAAGTCGACGTCAATCCTTTTCATGACCAATGGCTTTCTGCCATACAGGATGAATTGAAATCCTTAGCTGAAATGGGTGTCTGGGAAATCGTCCCAAAACCAAAAAATGTTAGATACGTCAACACTAAATGGTGTTTTACGACGAAATCCAATAATTCGGGTATCCATATACCGAAAGCTATACTGGTAGCCAGAGGGTTTAAGGATCTGACAAATTATTCGTTGTCTCAAACATATGCTCCAGTAGTCCAATATTGGTTAATCCGTTGGATTCTATCCACTGCCAATAAATATAATTTAAATTTACTCCAGTTTGATATAAAAACTGCGTTCCTCATTTCACAAATAGAATATCCATTATATATTACTTCACCCAAGGGTTGCCAAATAGGCGAAAACCAATGTTTAAGATTAATAAAATCAATATACGGACTTAAAACGTCCTCTAAGAGTTGGTATGATTTATTGAACTCGAGAGTAGTTCAAGCTGGTTTCACCCAGTCAAAAATCGATCGTTGCTTATGTATAAAGCAAGATAGCACAGGCGCTATGGCCTTCCTAATTGTTTATGTAGACGACATGCTACTTGCTAGCAACAATGACGAATGGACCAACAATTTAATATCTGTCTTCGAAACATACTTCACGGTTAAAATAGAACATGACCCAAAATTCTTTATAGGTTTTGAAATTAACCGTGACCTTATACACAAAACTATAACATTAACACAATTTAGATATATAGATTAAATACTTCAGAAATTTAAAATGATTTAAGCTAAACCCATATCCACACCTATGGAGACAGGATTGAAAATAAATAAACCCAAAAATGGCACGGATAATACCGAATATATGGCGATGATTGGAAACCTGCTATATGTTGAGAGACTGACGAGACCAGACATCTCATTCTCGGTTAATTATTTCTCTCGGTTTCAATCTTCTTTGACTCCCGAAATTAAAAACTACGTTCGGAGAATTATCAGGTACTTAAAGTCCACTCGGGACTATGCCTTGGTATTTCATTCAGAGAAAACACAAATAAAAGCCAAGCAATCCAGGTCTCTCGTGATTAAGTGTTATGCCTTGTTGGAGGCTTTTCAATAAAAAATAATTATATTCAATGATATTTGCACTTCCGATCAATTGGCAGACGTTCTTAGGAAAGCCCTTGATTGGTAAACGCATGAAATGTTAATTTCTGAGATACTCCACGTAAGTCAATTTTTTGGATAATTTTTTATTTATTTTAACCCTTCAAAATTTCTGATAGTTTGGTATTGAACTGCCGATGGATGCCAGTCTTCTAACATCTGTCGTAAACCCTGTGGTTCAAAATGTTGTTACACACAATTATTTTTAAGTTTCATTAGGTTCCCCGTAGCTGCTCTGCCTCTCTTATTGGTATCAAGTATCCCTTTATATTTCCATTGATTCCATAAATAGTCTATGTCCTTATACTCAATCCTCTTCCCACACGAATATTAATAATATACATATTTTTTTAATTTTTAAAATGAATATATTTAGATTCTCTCCGACCATATCATTGTAAGAATGCCAATATTAATGGATAACCAACTTTATATTATATTATATATTTTTTTTTTTCAAATAAATAGATACCCATACCATAATTAATTGAAATTACCCATGCGTACACATTACTAATCTACCTCACAATTGATATTTTTTATTTCTTTATATATTTATATGTGAACTGTTTGAATTGACGATCATTGTATATGTAATTGTGATTTAGTAATAACGTCTTGTTATATAATACTATATGTTTCATTCTTTATTTTTTTGTGATTCATCTATATGTTTACCACATTTTAATTTTTTTTATATACAAAATAAACACATTCGGTGGTTTGGAATTGTGGGGGGGTGTTGTGATACGATTCCCACACAACCTCACAATATAAATCTATGTACTCACAACGTTACCTAAACTGTAACATATTATTTAATACAATTTTGTGTGTTGCCACGTGGCAACACTGATTCCCAGTTGGGGAATAATCTTTGACTATATAGCTTAATGGACTGCTAGAACTGATAAGAAATACATAGAGTTAAATGGAACACCGCTGAAGCCACTGTTAACAGGCGTTCTTTTTCGAAAAACGACCTTTGGTGATAAGTGAAAGTACAAACACTAGTGAAACTTAAAAGAATATCGTTCTCTCATTGCTTATATTGTTAGGAGTCACGAAAATATTGATGTGAGGCGTACAGAACGAGGATCGAAAGAACTTGAGACTTGTGGTAATATTGAGGTTTATTGCACGAATGAAAAATACATTATTAACAAAATACGAAATGGCGAAGCAACAGCAATGTACGATCGAAAGTAGTAGGGGAAAGCACTTCGTGGTGAGAGTGTACGTATGACATATATATATAGTGATCGTGATGATGATGATGAAAAATGAGTGAAGGTGGGATTTCCGTTACAACACCCCCCTGAAATTTTATCGAATGAGTTCTTCATCATGTTCGACGCTGAAAGTAAAATTATTATTGTTTATATAAAAATGTTAATATTAAAAATGACATATACGTAATAAAATATTTTCTAAAAAAATGTTGACATCGCATTAATTTAAATATTATGGTAACTCTATGTTTCTAAAAAAATTTTGGTTTGCTGTGCTTCGAGAATAATAATTCAAAATAAATAAATAAATAAATAAATAGTAAAATACATGCAATAGTAGGTTAATATGTGATGCTGAATAATATATGGCATCGAATAAAAAATATTAATAATTATAAAAATGTATATAAAAAAAATAAAAATGGTAACATGCAAAAAGTTTTTTCGTATATATTGATGACTAATATAAAATATATTCGGAAGTGTGCTCTGAAAATATTCTCGAACATTTACGTCTATATAAGAATTGAAGAAAGGAGGAAAAATAATCACGATTAAATAAATTGACAAAGGTTTATGAGGCACACGATCGGTTATCAGAAACGTTACGTTTTACAGGTATTATCTGTTGTACATGACATGAAAAGATTATAGAATAATATTCATCGCATCGCTTCTTTATCTTTGGAGTACATCATTGTGTTTGAACTGGCGCTTACAACATTTTATATGATAGAGGAACGTTTTCGACTTATCTTAATTTGCGGTCATGTAATGGGTTTAATCTCTATTGTGTTTATTGTCGTAGAATTGCCTTTCATTACTTCGTGTGGGAATATTACGTGTATTTCTCTCACGGTTGTTGAAAAATGTACAGAATTTTTATTATTCGAAATGTAGGGTTTCTACTTGCTTGATTTTCTTGCTTTTTTCTTTGTTAATATTTTCGAGATTCGAAGCATTTATCTATTGCAAGTATTTTCCGGTAAATGGTATTGTTGAGTACTAATTTTGCATTAAATTGAAGGTTATATTTAAGCACTTATTTTCATGTTACGACCTATATTTTGGACTTGGGACGACTTTTATATTATGATGATGAATTCTGAAATATATTATGACTTTGGAATAAACGAATTATTTTTATATTATATTATGTGTAAATATTTGTTTCGTTTAATATTTTGACAACAATATTTTCGAATTTTGATCGATCTAGTGATTTTGTCAAAATGTCTGCTAACTGATTTTCGGAGCTTACAGTTCTAAAGAGTATTATTTTTTCTTCAAATGCCTCTAAAATTGAGTAGCATTTGATCATTAGGGCTCTCGATTTTTTCTGACTACCCCCTGAACATATTTTTTGCGTTGAGATGTTATCTTCCATTATATCTACGCTTAATTTCTCACCTAAAATTTCATAATTCATATTTTGTGTGACTTTTATAGTATCTAGTGCATCATAAACTGCGATTATTTCCGCTGCCGTGCTAGATGATGCGTGAATAGTTTGTTTAGCACAGTTCCATTCTACTAAATCCCCATAAGAAAATATCATAAATCCTGTTATGGATTTTCCCTTTCCTAAATTATTTATGTCTATATTGTTTTCATCTACTTGGGGTGCATACGAGGCATCAATATAGGCCTGTATACCATCCCCTTCTGATTTATATATTATATTGTAATTTTTCGTATTATTAATATATTTGAAAATTCTCTTTACATAATTTTTTAATGTATTGTTAGAGTTATTTTGGAATCGGGATAGAAAATTTACCGGGAATAAAATGTCCGGTCTTGTAAGTCTCGCTAAGTATAGCAATCCATCTATCATTGACCTATATTCGGTGTCATCTATACCACCTTCAATTTTATCCAATTTTAATCCCGTTTCCATCGGAGTGTTCGTATTTTTCAACTCCGAAATTCCAAATTTTTTCAGCATTTTTTCTATGTGTTTGTATTGGGAGAGTATTATTGTGTTTTGTTCTATATTTCTATTTATTTCTAGTCCCACAAAAAATTTTGGGTTATTTATGATGGTGATCGTAAAATCTTTCTGTAGCTCTTCATTTATTTTTGTAATTGATGACTGCAGGTTCGATGCGATCAATATGTCATCTACGTAGGTTAGAAAATATATTTTTTCATTATTATTAATTAGTGTATATAAGCATCTATCGCTCTTAGTTTTAATAAAGCCCATTTCCCTTATTTTTGCGTCCAACAGGTCATACCACGACTTACTAGATGTTTTTAATCCATATATAGATTTTTTTAATTCTAAAACCTGATTTGTGTTGATATTCACACCTTCAGGTTTTCGTACAAATATAGGTTTAATGATTGGTGAATTTAGGTACGCAGTTTTTACATCGTACTGTACCATAATTAATTTTTCTTTATTTATTATAGATAGCAATGATCTTATTGTCCCTATTGATGCTACGGGGCCATGGGTTTCCGCAATATTATATTCGGTTCTATCCCTAAAACCTCTTGCTACAAGTCTTGCCTTGGGTTTTGGGTTCCCAAATTCATCAAATTTAATTGTGAATATCCATCTTGTATCTATTAGTTTTTGGCGATCATAGTCGACTATTTCCCACACGTTCATATCATCGAGAGAATTAAATTCGTCATTTATTGCTCTGATCCAATCATCTCTAAAAGGGTTTGATTCTATATCAAAATAATTTTTGGGTATATTATCTTCTATATATATTTTATTGTATCTTATATTTATATTCATGATTACAGGATTAATTATTCCCAAATCGTATTCGTAATCTGATGATTTTATTACTAATGGTTTATTATTTATGAGTAATGATTTTATGTTCTGAGTTTCATCCACTTTAACATCACATGAAATATATGATTTTGTGTTGTAGGGGTCTTTAAGACAATATCCCGTATTTGCATAACCCATCATTATATTTTTTTCGGCTCTATGAGCTAGCTTTGGGTCAATTTTATTTTTAGATTTCGCTTTGGCTTTGGTGGCATTTTGCTTTCTGACTTCCACAGGAATATGTCTGTAGGTCAATGCTCCAAAAACTTTTAAATTTTTAAGGTTTGGTTTTATCCCATAGAATAGTTCGTAGGGTGTTTTATATCCTTCGTTTGCCTTTGTGGGGGATCTATTAATTAGATAGGCCGCTGTTACCACAGCATAAGACCAATACTTTATGTCCAGGTTGGCATCAATTAGCATGGCCCGTACTCTCCTCATTAAAGTTTGATTTTGCCTTTCGGCAACACCATTCAATTCCGGAGAATATGGTACCACATAATCCATCGTTATGCCAGCTTCCTTGCAATAATTTAGTATTTTTATATCAGTATATTCTTTGGCGTTATCACACCTAATAGTCCCTATGGGGTACTCTGGGAATTTATTTTTCATGGATAATATAATATTCTTAAATTCATTCGTTACCTGACTTTTGTTAACAATAGGCATCACGAACGTATATTTCGAGAAATGATCTATAAACGTTAGGATATATTTTTGGTTTGCCACTGAAGGAGTAAATGGACCCATGATATCTGAGGATGTTACTTCTAGTTTTCGAGTAGGTTTATTTCTAACACTATTATGACCCAATCTCGAATTATTAGCAATGCAACATATTTGGCAATTTAAGAAATCCTCATCCCTAAAGTTTATATTATCTGGAATGCCTACTGCCAAATTTTTAAGTTTTTGTAAATATCTGGCATTCAAATGCCCTAATCTCCTATGTATAATTAATTTTTTATTAATATTATTATTTATTTGTGGATTTTGAGGTATTTCCTCAATTTCATTATTATCTTCTTTTATTTCATCTTTCTCACCCCCCTCAGATGATTCTTCATTATCGTCATCTTCTTGAATTTCTAATTCCACAGTGAAATCATCCCATTCATCATCTATATTTTGAGTGACGGGTGCACATATTATGTTATTATCATTATTATTCATATTATTATTATAGTTTTTATTTTTATTTTCGATATTATAATATACATAAAATATCCCCTCTTCTTTTTTTGCTGTTATTATTATTTCAGCATTTTCAATAAAATATATGTTAGCTATATCCTTTTGTTGATCTATATTGATCATACCAGTGTTCGTAATTTTTATGGCTGAGATGATATCTAAATTTAGATTCGGCACATAATGAACGTCCTTTAACTCTATCAATGATTGAATCTTACTGGAATTCTCGACTTTGATCACCATTCTTCCCGTATGGGTAGCATATAAAAAAGTATTTTTTCCTGCACATTGCAATTTTATTGGAGTCACGAATTTTTTAACATCGACTAATTTATCTAAGTCAGATGTTAAATGCACTTCTGCAGCTCCATCCAAAATTGCTTTATGATTTAATATATCATAATTTTCATTTTTATTATTATTATTTATTAGCTCGTTCATTAACCATTCATTATTATTTCCATTAAATTTTTTTACCATACAGGACATTTTCACCTGTTGATCCGAATTCTCTTTTTTATTAGAGTTCGGTTGGCTTGTATTAGTTTTAGGGGGATATGTTCCCTGACTATTATTAAAATTATTATTGTTATTATTTTCTTGTGAACCATTACCATTACAATTTTGCGCTATGTGGCCAAATTGCCCACATTTGTAACATTTTGGATTATTATTTTGATTACCATTCCTATTATTGCCTCTATAATTATTACCTCTATAATTGTTTCCTCTATAATTTGAGTTACCTCTGTAACCATTTCCTCTGTAATTGCCATTACTGGTATTGCCATTACTATTCGAATTACTATTTTGGTTTTGATTTGGTTCATTATTGATACCATTATTCCCATTATTATTAAAATTTCTATTATTACCATTAAAATTATTTCGATTACCATTTGTGTAACCATTTCGACCATTTCCGTTTCCTCTATAATTATTTCTACCTCTAAAATTATTATATCTTCCCCTGTAATTATTCCTATTATAATTATTATTATTATTTCTATAATTATTATTGACTTGGTTATTATTACCATTCTGTTTTTTCAAAGTTTGATCTCTGAATTTCTGATCAGAGTCTTCCCTTAATATTCTCTTAAAATTGTCTAAATTTTTTTCATTTGAAGGTAAATTTTCGTATTGTATTTTTGCAATTGCTTGTTCGTAACATAAGGCTAATTGCAAATTTTCAAGTTCCTCTGATTCCGTGACCTCTTTACCACTATCTCTTACGTCAGTTACTAGCTCATCCCATTTTTTTAGGAATCCTTTCATATTTCCTCCAGGCTGAAATCTAAATTCCATCCATTTCGCTTTTGCCATATTTGCAGTGACAGAAGTTTTTGTGCCGTAAATATTATCTAATTTTTTTAGCATAAGAATTGCTGTATTGCAATCTCGTATTTGTTTTGTTATTTCATTAGATACTCTTTCTAAAACAAACGCTTTGGCGTTATCCTGCATTTTACAGTAATTTATCATATTTCTATCTGGCCGAAAATTTAAATCATCAATATTGTTTATATATGGCTGTAAAAATTCGTGTTCCCCAAAAATATCATAGTATCCTGCACCTCGGATAGCAGATATGATCATTCTACGCCAATCTAAATAGTATTTCCCATTAAAAACTTTTCCAAGTGGGGCTTGTATGGGTTTAATTTCGTTTGGGGATGTCATTTCTTCTTCTATTTTTTCAAAACCTAACAAATTATTTTCCTTGTTACAAATAGGTGCGAATTTTTTATTTTCGATTGATTCTTTTTCTAATTTTTTTATTAAACTTTTCTCTTCACGATTTTCTATTTTATCCAGTTTTTTTAATTTATTCAATTAGAAAAATCTATTCATGAATTTTTCTTTTGATTTTTCTGAACTATAAATTCTATTTGAGAAATAGTTTACTGAGGATTCTGCAATTTTTACATATTTTAGACTACTAATATTTTCTATTCTTCCTGAAATATCTACTACAAAGGACTCTAATATTATTTCCCCTGTGAAATATGTGACGTAGGGTAAATCGTAAGTTTCTATTTTTATATCGATAACTCTTTCACCTTCAAATTTATTAATTAATTCTTTCAATTCTTCTTCTTTAATATTATATTCACCCAATTTTCCTTCGCACAGACTAATTATTGGGGGCATAAAAATTTAATTATTATTCTACCTAGTTCAAATACACAATCATGTACCATGAAAAATAACCAACTTCAATAAATATTACCTTTACAAAAATAAAATATTTTACTTTACTTCATCTGTTGCGCTGACGAATAATCCCAGTTTTCTGTTCTTTGCTGTTGACCGTTGTACTGGCTGCTTAAATTTTGTTTGGAGTTGTCCGAAAAGTTGGGTCCTCGATTTTGTGGATCTGCGATGAGTCCTCGACGACGGGAGCAGTTTTCCTTGGGCTGTTCACTCGATCTCTTTGGCGGTCCTTCTTGGTTTTAGCGTTCGATGACTTCCAGGTTCGGCCGTTATTAAGTCGGGAACTTCAGCTTCAAATTTACGATTTTATTTTTTGAATTTTCAAAAAATTAAAATTAATCAAATTTCGAGTTTAAATTTCTCGTGAAGAAAAAACAATTAATTCTTCATATATTACACGACAGAAAACATGAAAAGATTTTCGCGCAACAGTAAAATAAATTTAACAGATTATTTCATTTGTTTAAAATTTTTAAGTCTCTCCTCATAGTTCTACCGCAGCGATGGCTACCATGATGTGAGGCGTACAGAACGAGGATCGAAAGAACTTGAGACTTGTGGTAATATTGAGGTTTATTGCACGAATGAAAAATACATTATTAACAAAATACGAAATGGCGAAGCAACAGCAATGTACGATCGAAAGTAGTAGGGGAAAGCACTTCGTGGTGAGAGTGTACGTATGACATATATATATAGTGATCGTGATGATGATGATGAAGAATGAGTGAAGGTGGGATTTCCGTTACAACAAATATAACTGAATACAAATTCAATTTTCACACAAAGTACCTTTTTCGAAAAGTAACGCTTGCAGTGTTCGGCTTCAAGATTTTATCAGTTCTAGCAGTCCATAAGCTATATAGTCAAAGGGAATAATCCGTTAAATCAAACATCTAGTCTTCTGTTGTTTCTTGTACCTTATCAATATACTGTTGTGACAGTTCATGTTTGTTTCTTGCATTTTTTAATTTGATCCTTAAATTATTTCCAACAATAATTACTATTTTCTGAAGAAAAAAAAATCAGTTATATTGATATTTCAAAAAAAAAAAACAATAAAAACCTATTCTTTCTAGTTATTGTTCTGATTAATGGTCTCAGAATTTTGTGAGAATTGGTTATTGGTTATTGACTACCTAAGTGAAGTTTTTTTGTTATTGTTACCTATCGACTTCAAAATCGAAATTGTAAATTAGTTTAAATCGACATAAGTGCAAGTGTCAAATTTAATTCCCTGTAGATACGTCTGTTAATTTCATTGCCACGTTTAGACTATTCAATTAATGTTATGTCTTGTTTTTCGTGTTTTTTGGACCCGTTAAATTCGTAGAGCTTAAACATTTTGCTAGAGAAATGATTCAGTTCATACCGATTAACGAATTATGATAATACCTCAGTTTTCAACAAATAACACACTTATATGTGACTCAGATTTGAATAATTTTCAGATATTCCTCGAAAACATGTGCTTGCATTTGAAAATTGAAATAATTTGAAAGAAAATCTTGACACAATATTGATACATAATATATATCTATTTTCTTTGATAATGTTCTCATTTGTTTCAGTTTTATTAAAAATAAACCTCATGTTTTCCAAACTTTTTTTCAATGCTATAATTTTCGTTAATTTACTGGTTCTTCTGAAACTGAGGGACGAATTCAATTTTTTTTCCTCGTTGGTTGCTGGATTTTGTGCGACAGTTTTGAAATTACTGGACTAAGTTCTTTTTTCTTTGCAGCTACTCATATCAAAAGTATGTGCAGAAAAAACAAAAAACAAAATAGGCTATTCTTCTCTTACCCAACGATTAAAATGCCTTTTTATCTTTCATTAAACTTAATTTAGCCTACATCTTGATCTCATAGATATTCTGATTATAAATGTTTACAGACAATTACTACAATTTTCATTTTTAATTGGCCATTTCATGTCGAAATGGGGAGATGGGTGGTAGGATCCTGTCAGTGATCTACTAGAATGAATTTTTCAGTCACATCACACCGGAGCACCTTTAGAACCGAGCCAAAAATATCGCCTTTTTGGGTCGGGAATGTGACAGTGCAGCGATGATTGCGTCTTGAACTCTACCTTTTGATTTCAGAGCAAAACCCTTAACCACTACCCGCATAAACCACAATTAATAATCATCCTTAACTGAAGGTAAATAAGCTATATGTCACTAATTATTATCCAATTTAGTGATCGATTCCTTCACTATGTTTAAAATTGTAGGTACGCAGCGAGCATTAAGCAACAAGTAGATTTTGTATATTTGACATTTTCATCAAAAAAGTTTTACATTCCATCCGTAAAGCTTTAAATAACCAACTGGTCATTTACCCTCAAAGTGAATTCGAAAAACACTAGACATTTTTTGCTTTTTGAAAAACCCTTCGCACGCCTTATTTTTTATTGCTCTCCTTTTCTCTAAATTAGTCATATTTCTAGTAAATAGATCACCCTTCGAGGATTTATATATGATGGAGATGACATGGAACAGTTTTAACATATGGGGTTGAGTGTCCAGACAATAGATGCTGCATGCTGGCATATGAAGTATCCCAGACTGAACACTCGAACCAATCAGAATCGAAAATCGGTGTAAAAGTGAGGTACTTCGTACACCAGTGTTTGTAAACAAATGCACGTGGCGAGATTTTCCTCCAATCAGATATTTAGATAGAAGTACATGTGTTTGTAGATATGCTATCTATAGGTTGGACACTAAAACTGCCCATGTGTTGTCTCCATCATATATATATCCTTCAAGAGACCACCAACTGCTAGACCCAATCTTTTTTCCTTTTCCTATCCTCCAAATATATATACATATATAAACGAATTTGAGTTATTAGTACCAAAAGTTTCCTTGAGTTATGGAACGAAAAACTTACCAACCCCATTCCCAGATCTTTCCATAACACCAAGATTAATTAGTAGATTTTCAATAGAAAACCGACTTAAAAATTAAACAAATACGCCAGTGTGGTCCTGAAGGAATTGAAGGCATTCAAGAATTATTTTGAATTCGACATAGAAGGAAAACAACACATTTTCAATTTTTTATCCATTTAAGCCGAAAGCCAGAACTATTGATAAATGCTCATAAGTTCTCCACTATTTGTTCAAAAATTAGCATATGCTCAAACTCAAAATTTACTTTTAAATGTCAAGCGTTTGTTTTTTAAGCATTTGCTGGGCACAGTCTTAAAATTCTAGAGCATAAAAAAAAAAAGCAAATACTCATTACCACCACTTACGGGCTGTGAAGTGTGAACCCAGGTTCTAGTCTTCAATTTCATACTGAAACCTGATATTATCGATCGTGAAGATTTTCCATTATTGGACGCTAATCATCACAATCAACAAGCTGAGTTTCTTAATAAATGTCGCTGGGAATTTTCTGAAAGTTCGCTGAATGTTTGGAATGAGTAAGGGAAATTAAATCAAATTTTTTTCTCCGTCATACAAAATTGTGACAAACTCACGCGAGATACGTTGAAATGATTCTATAAAAAATAATTTTGTTGCTGCGTTACTGAGGTGCCTCAATGTTTGAACATTTGTGTTTCTAATTATGATTATTTCATACTTAGATACGTTTTTTTATATTATAATTTTATTCATAGCTATAAAAATTTACTTTTCTCGATTGTTACATTATTATATAACTTATTTTTGAATAATTTATAGATTCTTAAAAGGTAGATGTCGTAATATGTACTGGAGGGATCTTTTAGATTGGTGATACGGCGATGGTTGCTTAAAATAATTGTTCTCTTGAATCCCTGATTCATGGTACATAACGACTGTACGTGTACATCATTTTTCTTTTTTTCCTTATAATTTTATTTTTCAATTTGTTTTGCATCCTTTTCGGACTTTTGGCTCCTGTTCTGAAGAAAAAGTGTCTCATGCCACAACGCCAAGTTATTCTTGTCGCGCTTCTGCATTTTTACGAATGTCGTCAAATTCCAACACTCTCATAAATGACGAATGACTGGAAGAAGAAACAGCGTACTGATAGACGATTTAGACTAAAGGCCATTTCGTAAGAATTTTTTTCGATCACACCCATAATTTCACTCACCTGTAGTCCCTTTCGCTCGTTCATTTTTTACAAGCGCAGGTACGTAGGTATTTAAGATGAGATTATTAGCATAGCTGACCGCACGTTCGTGTGTTACCCCCACAACTCTTCTTCTTCACCCCTTCACCTGCTCCCCCTACTCCTCTGTACGTATCCATACGTATTCGCATTACCTTTCTAGGCGTTGAAATCCGGTACGTCGTCGTCTGCACACGCCATCGAAGAAAGCTGTTCTCTGCTTAAGATTTAGGCGAGCTAAAAATTAATTCGTAATCGTCACCTTCTCTCTGTCGCCATCGTCTCTTCGACTTCGTCTTCATCGATCATCGATCAATTTTTTTTTTTTTTTTTATTTGTTCGCGTAATTTAAATGACCAACGCTAATAGGCAAACACAATGACGAAGAGAGAGATAGAGAAGAGAGGGAGAGAGAGAGAGAGAGAGAGAGAGAGAGAGAGAGTAAACATGAGTGAGACCGAAAGACAGACAAACAGACAAAAAAAGAGAGACAGACGGACAGAATAATGTGTAAGTACCTATATTATGATTATGTGTGTATGTATCAGGGAGACAGTACATCACAAAAGGAGATGGATAAATAAATAGAAAGAGCGAGACAGAATCAGATTATTCGAAGAAGCTAATATGAGAAATAAGAAAGAAAAAAAAAAAAGCTAAAATTGTTTACAGCACGTCCGAAATGGCTATAAAAAATACAAATTATGTATTAGTACGCCGTGTACATCGTCGTTAATTACGTGTTAAATTTTTTTTTTTTTTCCACCCAAAAGCGGGTATATAATAATGAAAGAAAGTGCCTAAACCGTAACTTTCTACTCAGTTTCACTTGGACCGGCATTGTTCCGATTACAATAAGCCGACGAATATATCGTCAATATAATTTTTTTTTTTTTTATATTTCATTTTCGAATGCGACAATATAAATAAATAATAATGAAAGAATAAATGGAAAAAAAAAATGGCAGACGGACGTACCTGTGCCACGTTAAACAAAAATATGTGCTGCCTATGCTACGTAATTTTACGTCATACATTATTTTGTAAATGTACGTAGGTACACATAAATACATCTACTAATAGACGTGTGTACACTTACTTTGGACATAGATTTGTGCGAAACGTAAAATCTGTATCAAAAAATTCGAATGTCAATCGATGTAAACGAAATTGTTGAGTGCCAGTAGTGAGTTGAAGTCTGGCATTAGAAGGGTGTCCGCTTAACTCTCTCGTCATTTACTCAGCCTTGTGACGAGCAAAACAAGACCAAGACCATGACCACGACCAAGACCGTGGTCGTCTGGTCTTGCATCAGTACTTTTGGTCTTGCGGTTTAGTTGATTCGAGTTCTGTTCTCCGTCAGCCTTGCTTTTGGTTTTGGTCTTGCATTGTCAAGTCTTGGCCTGAATTTTCGTCTCGTTTAGCTAAATTAATCTTAACCATTCATGTTCATCCTGAATATATAAAAATATTTCAACTTATCGCTAACTTTTTAAGTTGGCTTTCTTCAGTAAATCTACTTATTTTATTGTTCAAATTGAGATGAAGAAAAATCTAACGTTAAATATTGCTAATTATTTAAGTAGCAAAATTGCAAATGTCTTGTTATTTGTTCGTATTTTTTTGTCAGATCTGACTCATTCACAGTCGAGTCTTAGGCTTGATTTTGACCATACTGAAGGGAGAAAAACTAGCAAAAACTCACCATAGGTTGTCTTCTTGTTCAGAAAAAAAAAATATTTTTTTAGTTTTCTGAATAATGGTGCTAAGTATCCGGTGGTAGACCTATATAATAAGAGGGGATGAGGATTAAAGAAAATAATTCCACTGAAATCTTATAATCAAACAAATTCTGTCCCACCTTCCAATTTTCAACATAGACCCATCCTCCAACTTTTAATGTACGATTTTGGTTTCATTTTTAATAATCTGCTAATAAACCGAAGAATTACAATCAGTTTTAATATCTGAAAAATTAAGTGTAGATAATTTATATTATAATTTATTTTCAATTGAAATAAACCAATTATCTGCAAGTTTGATAACAAGTTCCAATTACTTCATAATTTTTTTTGCAAGTTAAAAATAGGTAGATGGTATGGTTCAGCAGTTTGAATAGTTTTTAGATTTCATAATTCTGTTGAACTTTCGGTATCTTGATGACTATAGAATTGGATTACTGGCTTAATTATCCATTTTATACAGTCCCACCAAAACTGTTGATAGAGGTGTAGGCTATCTATCATCAATAATATTCATGCTAGGAAGAAGTATACCTATATAGTAGGTATCCATTATTTAATTCCCTTCAACAGAATCGAAGTTATCAAGAGAAATTGGGTGCGAATATAGAGATATAAAATTCGGTAATGTGTTAGCTAACGTTTCTATGAAAATTTGGCTGAATTAATGAATTTTGCTATCGACATATTTCCAAAACTGCGAAACTAGATTGAGTTTATTTCATTTGCCCTTCTACTCCACTAAATCAAAGTTATCGAGAGAAATTGTAAGAGAACTGGTTGTTGTAAAAATCTGAAATTTTCATAAGACATTTTAACACGTTAGTTGAACAATCTGTGAAAATTTCAGCTCAGTTGAACAATTTGTTCTCGAGATATAGCTGAAATTCGGCGAATTCTCAAACTGGATTGAATCTTTATTACTTACTTATCTGAAACTGAATCACTCAATCTGAACCGAATTTCGCCGATTTCTCGATAGTCAAACGTAGGTACTATTGAGTTGAAATATTGTGGAGACATCGAGATATGTTAGTTATATAGATACAGTGAAAATTTGATTAAAATTCTACCACTGATTCTCGAAATATTGCTGAAATTCTACAAATGGTGGAAATTAAGTTAATGTAGGTAGGTACTTACCTAAGTAATATTTTTTATATTCCGTACAAAGTTATCGAGAGAAATTACGAAAGAACCGTTATTAGTAGAGAGCTGAAATTTTCAGGAAGTATTGTAGTATGTTAGAAATTTCAGTTCACTACAACAGACAGTTCTCACGTAATTGCTCTCGATAGGTAACTTTAATTATATGGAATACCTACCTAGCAAATAAATGATTTAGGTAAATCCAGTTACAAAATTTCAGCGATATTTCGAGAACCAAGCGAACGATTTTAGCCAAGTTTTCACCGGATATTTAGCAAACATAATTTCGATGTCTCCAAAAAAATTTCAGTTCAATCTTAGTTTCGGTAGTTTAGATATTACTGAAATTCCGTTCATATTAAGTATAGGTAATTAAAATGATAAGGATTCAATCTACTAAGCTTAACGAATTTTCAGAATTTCAGTAACATGTCGAAAACAAAATGCGCGATTGAGCTGAAATTTTCACAGAATCTTCAGCTAACATACTACAATGTCTCAAAAAAATTTCAGCTGTACACAACAAGTGGTTCTCTTGTGATTCCTCTCGTTATTTTCGATTGAATGGGATGTCATTATAGTAGCCTAAACGATATAAACCTAATTTATCGGCTAAATTTTCTTGATATTTTAAAAACCGAACATACGAATTTAATCAAATTTTCAGAGAACGGATACATACTTCGATATTTCTGCAAAATTTCAGCTTCTGATAACTAACCATTCTTTCGCAATTACTCTCGATAACTCTGAAGTCCAAATTAATTCCCTTAAATTTAAAAAAAATAATAATTACCTATCTACGGTCACCAAGAAAGAAGAAACTATAGTCTGCATCGTGAGTTTGTTTCGAAATATTTGATGATGTAGGTGACAGATTTGTAAATGAAAATAAATTTTATTCTTGGAAAAGGTCAAAAGTAGGTATAATAAAAAATAAAACTGATTTTTTTTTTTTATTCAAAAAAATAACAGTGAACCAAATCTTCCTTAAGCTTTTCTTTGGATTTGTTAATGATTTTTCTTCTTAAGAATGATTTAAGTCGCCAATATTGGGTACCTACTTCAGCATTTCTTAGAATTTGATACTCAAATCTGAAAAAGTAACGTTTGTGAATATCAAATCATACTTTAATCTGAATTAAGTAGGTACCTATAGCTTAACGCTAAGTGTTGCTTAAGAAACGTTCTAAAATACGGGTGTAAAACTCCAAATCCAAATAAAAAAATTAAAAATTAAAAATGCGATTGAAATACCGATAACAAAACTCAAAACTCAAATCAAAGTTAAAAAACTTGACTCACTAAAAGTATCGATAATTATTAATATTATCGATACTTGACATCAAATTATTGTTGAGACCACCAATCCTTCCCCCTCTCACTCCTGCAAACACTCGACTATATCTTAAACACACTTTTATATTATTGTTCGGGGCTACACTGATACACTATTCCGTCGCTCACTCGTTTATCTCACTCAATCTGTACTTACTCTCATCGTACATGATTGGTGTCAAATACACACACCTCTGAGACGTTACTTTGGTTAATTCTTTATTTCACGTTATAAAACTTCTTCTTCCTCAATACAAAACCTCTATAATTATCGATACTTATCGATTAGGTCAGGTCCTTGGTTTAGGGCTAATGTTTGTTCCAAATTCTATGACTATTGGACAAAAATTGCAATCTATACAGTGATACCAAGAAATTGGCTTATAATATTACAAATAGGTGTTGATATATATTTGAGTTTTTGTTGCTAAAATTTTCCTCGAGTAATAAAAAGAAAAACTTACCCACCCCCACCCACAGGTTGTTCTCCGAAATTATTAAGTAGATTTTCAATAGAAACCTACTCAAAAACTGATATGTATCCAAACCTTGCACCAAAAATTGTATTATAACCTCTTTCCTTTATTCCCATCGAAGTGATGGTACCTATTGAAACTAAGGATTTGCTCTTTCAAAATATGTCAACGTATGAAAAGTCGGCTTTGCCGAAAGAAAAGAAAAAAAATGACGCAATTAATTCAACATTTGTTGCAAATTTTATAATTGATGCTGTATGCTGGTTGCATTTATCATGACCGTGGCAGTAGACCAAGTCGGCATCTCTCGTGTTCAATGGCTTCACCATTAAGCTGATGGCAGCGGTCTACAATTCCGAAGGTCCTCTTTCATGCCGTCGTTCGTTGACTTATACTGTGACAGCCTCACACCACACACGCAAACACATGCGCACGCAAATACGTACCGTAGGCCTAAGCCTGCGTGATGAAAATGGCAACGCTACGTGCTGCCACAATTAAGGCATCCACGAATGGCGACGTAATTTACGTTACGCGGTAAATTACCTACACATCACCTGCACATTATTACGCGAATAATGCGATATTATTATTATTTTTTCTAAAAGCTAAACACAAAACCTTTTTTTTTTTTTTTTTTTTTCTGTCCAGTACTTCACGTAATTGTCGGACGTGCTGCAATGTCGATGTACGACCTCTGGACGTGTATATGTTGTGTATGTTGTGGTGTATCATTCTCTCTCCTAATTTGCTCGTCTCCAATTTTTTTTTATTCTTTTTTTTTTTTTTTTTTTTTTTTTTTTAATTCGCATATACTGTATATGGGGCTCTCATCCTTCGATAGTCGCTTTTGATTTCGTACAACGAACCTACATACCTAAATGGAAGAGAGAATATGAGAAAGAAAGAGAAAAAAATAAATAAATGAAAATTACCCGCAGGATTATGTAACCGCCCCGATATCGCAGATCCTGTCGGATATATCGTATAACCTTTCTCCTCTACCTTCTTGTCTCATTGTCTTTTATGGTACAGCGGTAATGGGTAAATGTAAATTTTTCAATTTTGGCAAAAGGGTGACGAAATTTTTAATTTGGAGCAATAGAAACCGTAGTACCCTCGTGGAATGAAGGTCTCTTCACAATTGGGCGACTGTGGTTTTTAATTTACTGAAATTTCCAGCTTCCTCGATTTGTGAATCCCTTCTAAACTGGTTAAAGATTTTACGAGATATTGGTCACATCTTCGCGAGTACCAAACTGTGATGAGAGAATGCAACTCCAAGACTACCATTGTGGTTTTTGTCTTGCGCAATCGGTCTTGGTCAGGACCTTATTTAGGGGGCTACTATTGTCCCGAGTGGCGCCGTTAAGGCGAAGAAGAAAAAAAATTAAAATACCTATCTTAATGATGACTTTTTTTTTTTTGCTAGATGGGAAAAATGAAGAGACGTAAAAATTTTATTATACCAGGCGCTCAAACTCTTAATCCGGCCCAGTCTTGGTTTCGCTCGGTCACTTAGGCCCATATTCACAAACGTCACTTTAACCTCCCTTCACTTAAACTTCACTTAAAAATGACTTTTGGCACAATTTTGTATTTAAGGGTGTGGTAACATTTTATTTTTACATTGGAACTCTCATAAGAGATACAATGTTCTTACATTTTTAAGTAAGAAATTGTGCAAAAAACTTTTTTAAAGTGAAATTCAAGTGAAGGGAGGTTAAAGTGACATTTATGAATATGGGCCTTAGTCTTATTCCTGTTTTTGTTTAAACGATTTTTACTGTTGTTGATGGCTAAATTAAACTTACCACCAACTTTTGTAATTGTCACGACTCCCAATAAGTAGTGACGGTGCACATGTGCACCCGCTGATTAGTTGTGTGGCTGGTTCCCACACATATGACACGAACACTCTTTTTGGTTCATGGTCTAAGATGATCACCAGTCTTGGCTTAATTTTAATACTGGCTAGTGCCGTACACACATAAAGTTTATTGTAGTGGTTATACGCCTGCGTACTGTAGAGTGTCCTACAGATGATATTCTTCAAATTGGCAAAATGAGAAAAATTAAAACTTAAATATTACAAATTAGTTCAGTAACAACATTGCTGAATTCATATGTTTTCTCCAGTTTAGCATTCTATGTTGGTGTAAAAAAAGTACAACATTCGATACCGAGACATGGTAACATTCCACACAGTTTGTTCAAAAATTACCGAAACTGATCTTCTCATGAAGTGGCAAACATGCCAGCAATCTGTGGAGTATTTACTTAGGGCTGGTTTTTCAATTGTCAACTAAGAAATTTAAGTATTAGATAGTGCTAAAATCACATTTAACTCTTATCGCTATCTGCCAGTTAAACTAACTGAGATCTTAACTGAGGATGGAAAAACCAATACTTATTGTTGGGTGTGTAGACTAATTTTTTCTGCATATCTGATGAAAATTTCGAAGTTGTTAGTGGCCTTGTTCTCATTTTGTGAGAGAAATTGTAAAACTGACATTTCACCTCGCAGTTTTTTAATCGTCAAAAAAATGAGTCATTGTGAATAAAACAGACAACTAGGGTCGAATTTAAGGGGGTAAAAGGGGCCAATGGCCTTGGACCTCCATCAAAATAATTATCAAATTATTACGGTTGCTTTTTTCCACCTGCTTTTCCACAGTTTAAAATTCTACGAAGGTCCCCATATCAGTAGGTAAATTGACAAAATAGTCAATGTGTAAATGTGTAACTATAATTGTTTAATCATTTAGGTATAGACTAAAGTTAGAATGAAAGATAAATTTTTTGTACTTCACAGTATCATGTACTTTTTAATTTGCAATGCATGAGGCAGGAGATTTAATTTAATTATTTTTTGGGGGGACGTGACAAGAAACCCTTGGCCCCTCATGCTCTGAAATCGTAAACTCGGCCTGACAGAAAATAACGGAAAGTTATACAATTTAATACCAACAGAATTAGCTATCAGAACGTACATTTCCTAATAGTATGATAGTTAATTTGCAAACTTTGGAGAATCACACGAATAAAGAATATTTGAGATGGCATTATAAAAGGGGCTCTATCGTAGTGCTTATTAAGTAGGTTTTCTATTCGAAATCTACTAATTAATCTTGGCATCAAAGAACAACCTATGGAATGGGAACATTTTTCGTTATATAACTCAACGAAAATTTTGGCACTAATAACTCAAATTCATAATTATACATATATATACGTAATTATATATAAACCAATTTCTTGTTATCACGGTACAGGTCACAATCTTTTTTCGATAATCACGAAATTTGGAACGAATATTAGTACTCACCCATTTTGTTGCGGATCGGCCACAGGGTACTTCCGGTATGGCTATTTTCATTTTTGTTTTGGCTATAAAATTTTCAATTTTCGACCAATAGCTACGAAATTTGAAACAAGTATTCACTATGATCTATTACACTTTGCTATAAATTTTGGTGTACGATACTTCCGGTAACATTATTTTCGTTTTTATTTTGGCTATAAAATGCCAAATTTTAAACCAATAGGAACGTAATTCGAAACAAACATTTATTAAGATCTATTAATAACTTTTTAGTGACTAGGTATCTAATTTTATTATTTTCGGAAACGTACTTTTTCTAACGGAACTGCTATTGCGTTAGAGTTTTTCTCATACTACTGCCTTCAGCAATAATATAGCATAGAATTACTTTAGTTCCACAGCCTCCTTGCCGTCCAGATCTCCCATAATGCAATTTCTGTTTCTTCCCTTAGTTGAAGGATTATCTACGTGGTGTTTGTTTTGATTTGAATGTGAAAGTTACTGATAAAGGCGGATGAGTTTGAGAAAATAATATTGTCAAAATGGCTGGAAAGATGGGAATAGTGTACATAACTATAGAAGGATGACATTTTGAAAAGGAATTTCAATAAATTTTTTGAATAAATCAGTAATTTTGAGTACAGCGTGTGTCCGGCAGACTACCAAAACACATGATAATTTGATAATTTAATTCACATTTTAATCAGTTAAGTATGAAAAAAGAACTGATCTCCATGTTTTAAGTAGGTAGCTGGCAGTTTTCTGTGCTGTGTTGCCATTTTATGAAAAGACCAGTCGCAGTACTACTTGGTAGACATTCGTTGTGCATTACAATTTGTGTTGATTTGTGTTGACATCGTGTCTGAAGCATGCATTGGAGTATCTTCTTTTTTCCTTGCTCTAGGTGAATGAACCAGTTATAACAGATTATTATTACGTTAAGTTGTAAGGCTATAAAGTTGAACATTCCCAATACAATTTCGCCTGTAAGTTTTCTTTTACTTAACCTCGTTAACGTGCTTCAACATTGCACCGCTGTTTAACAAAATACCGGCATAGCTCCAAAAACATTGAAATTTTTGTCAGAAATAATCATGACTTACCACTGCTACCAACCACAGCGAGGGGCCATTGTCGGTGACAGTGATTTGTGACCATAATTGGCGAGCATTGCTTTAAATCGTGGCCACAGCTACTAATCAAAGTCACTAAGCGCAAAATAATAACCACAATCGTCAACAATAGCCAAGTAAAAAAAAAAAAAATCTAAAATTTGACTTCAGTATAGAAGATTGCACCCAATAAGTTGAAATGAACACGTCGTCTTCAAATGTATATTTACAATTTCGGCACCCGGGGTCTACAACTACTTTGGCTCCTCTTCCTCCTTCTCATGCCCCTCAAAAATCAACCAGAAAAAATTACCAAATCGCGCATAAAATGCAAATGATCGTAATTATTAAAAATGATTGAAACAACTTGCAAAAATTTTTGAATAAGCTAAATTATTCCCAGGTCAGGTTGTACCTTATTTTTGAAACAATAGAGGTTTTTTTCAGTTCCACTCTGGTGAATCAGTCTTTTCAAAGTTCCGGTGTTGCACTTTTTTAAATGAAACATCCAGTTTTAAAAACCAAGTCGAATTGCCGCACTTTCTGCCTAATTCTGCTTGCCATTTGATGAAACGCTCTGCTGAAACATCACATTATTGATACCCGCCAATCTAGCAGTGCCGGTGTTGGAATTTCCTTGGGAGGAGAGAGAGATAAGAGTAATCCGTAGTAATTATTCATTCATACAGAACGCAGATGCTACCAAAAAACGCTGCAGCTCCACCGAATTGTCCTTTGTCGTGTGATGCGGGAGGTATCTTTCCACGTATTCAAGGCGCAGATATTACTGCCAATATCCTGTACTTGCGGGAAGGATTATTATGTTCGCAGGAGCTACAATGCCTGACAGATTTGAACCACCAATTCGAAATATGTCGATATGTTGATATAAATGTTAGGTACTTACCGTTAAAGTATGAAATCCTTATAATCAGTTAAAGTGTGTAGGAGTAGAAGAGTGGAGCCCAGGCCGAAGATAAAAGATACCTACGATTAAGCTCATGGTATTTCCTGGTTTAATTGGGGTTGTTCCAGTTTGAGGCAATGGTCCGATTTTCCAAACCAGTTGGGCTTCATGTCCCAGTTTCACATTGACCTTCTTTCTTTTTTTTTACATTTAACAGTAAAAAAATAATCAAATAACTAAGTTTGTTTTTGGTGAAACCTTGTTAAAAAATGGAATAACATATCCATCCTAACCCGAAATAATAAAAATGGTCTAAAATAGCGGTTCCAAACTTTTTTACTCCCAGCCCCGCAGCACAGAAACCATAATGGCGCTCAAAGATTTTTGCTCGAGGGCTATAGCTTCCGTAGTATCCCTCATAAATCTGCCTCTAGTCTTCCGAATTTAAGCCATAGAGAGTAGATCGAAAAGTTCTTTTGAAAATTCAACATAATATTCATGTTCTGGTTTATTGAAACTTCGAACTTTTTTAATAGACGCCAGATTGATCTAATTTGGTTCAGTAGTTTGGGATGAAATTACTCATGCAAAAAGTCACTTTTTCTCTAAATTAATTTGCGACGTGATTAAGTCGTCTACGCCCTCCTGAAAACAAAGGCTAATTTCTTACGAGGATTTCAAGAAATACAATTTTAACGTAGCTTTCTGATGAACTAGTTTTTTCCTCTTTTTTCATCCTTTTCTTTTTGTTTTTTAATTTCAGGAATGTTCAACCCCAAAAACCTTCCTATATTCAAGCAACACCACACTCATCATTTGGGGCATCTGCCTGTGAATCCTATAAGGGTTAACAATGAACCGGAGTAGCTCTGTTCCAGTGTTGTTTATTTCGAAGTCATTCTCTCCAAAAAGAATAATGTAATAGGTACCCTCCTTTCCTTCACGCCCTTATTTCTTTCCTTCCATCCCTTTCCATCGATCTTCATTTAGTGGAACTTGAATATTGCGACTACGCCGAATGAATAGTTTTCTTGAAAATGAATTGAAATATCAACATTTAAGAGTAGGTACTCCGTAATATTTCGAAAAGACCATTGAAACAAAATTTATTCTTTTAAGTAAGTTATCGTAGGCCTCGAAATTGATGTTTGAATTCAGTGTTGAATGAAATAAAAATTTTGCGTACAAATTCTATAAATCGAGTTATTGAATTTACAGCCTCTGTAATAGGCTTCTGAAAACAACAGTCCACTTCCTGTTGCTATTGTATGCTCCGCATTTCATTTGCAAGAAACTGTGGTTCGAAATCAACCTCCAGCAAAATATTTGATTGATTGCTGTCAAATGCGATTTAAAAATTCCAATCATGTGAGGTATTGGGTCATTGAAATGACCCCCTTATCGCAGCACCCATTACTGTTATTTTTTCTTTCAGATACTCGCCGTATTGCTTATCATATGTCACAAAACGATGCGATTATATTCATTAGGTGAGCACTGGCCATTGATCGTAGCATTGCGGTGAGCTACATTCAGGCTTACATTGGCAGTTCAGTTTTGGTTGCACCAAATGCCAAGGCCTGCAAATTTTGTGTAGCGTACACATGAGAAATTCCCAAGTGGTTTTCGCTACACATGGGAAATAATTATGTTTACTCACAATTACTCATTCTACTTGACAAAAAAAATGTTGAATCATTTGAAAAAGCACATTCAGTTTAAGTGAAACTAAAACTAAGTATATGTTACTTCGTAAATAAGATGTCCATAAACCTAATATTATAATATATGTTCGTATCTGAAAAAAATCAAATTTTTTTTGTTCTGTGTAAAATTAGCACCAAAAAAATTTTTTTTTTTTGCTACACATGGGAAAATGAGGTCCATTTCCCCGGCCCCCCCCATTTCAAATTTTGACCTGAAAATTTTTGGCCAAATTGTGCTCAGTTTGTGCTAATGTGTGCCATCAATTTTAGAATTTGTGCTCACCCCCTTCCTTAGATATAAACAAAAGAGTCTGGGTGGGGCTGGAGAAATGCTAGCCCCACCCATTTCGAATTTTGACTCTAAACTTTGTATGCTAATTGTGCTTCATTTGTGCTAATTTGTGCCGTTAATTTTAGAATTTGTGCTCATTTATTTTCAAATATAGGGGCCTCAGAAATTTATGTGTCAGCCCCCCCATTTGGAATTTTGAGTTGAAACTTTGCATGCTAATTGTGCTTAATTTGTGCTAATTTGTGCTGCAAATTAAAAATTTTATACTCATTCCCTTTCAAAAATATTTGTGGTTTTATGTCTCCCCTCAGCCCCCCCCCCATTTTGAATTTTGACCCAAAATTTTTCATACCAACTGGATTCAAATAGTGCTAAATTTTGCTACCAATTTTGGAATTTGTTATCACCCCCTTCTTAATATATAAAAAAAAGTTTGTGGGTGGGGCTGGGGAAATGCTAGCCCCACCCATTTTGAATTTTGACTCAAAACTTGGCATACTAATTGTGCTCAATTTGTGCCAATTTGTGCCAACCATTTTAAAATTTGTGCTCACTTCCCAACTCAGATAGGGAGGATGAAAGATTTCCCCTCAGCCCCCCCTTTTTGAATTTTTATACAAAACTTTGCCCACTACTCTTTTTTGATTTGTGCTTAATTGTGCCAACAAGCTTATAATTCCTGTACATTCAAATCTTTAGTTATTTGCAAAACAAATTTGGGTGGGGCTGGAGAAATGCAGCCCCACCCATTTCAAATTTTGACTTGAAATTTTGCAAACTGATTGTGCTCAATTTGTGCTGATTTGTGCCAACAATTTTATAATTTGTGCTCAATTATTAACTGAAATAAGGGGTGAGGAAGGTTTTGTCTTAGCCCCCCCCTTTGGGAATTTTGAGCTGAAACTTTTCCCTTTATTTTATCTTAAATTGTGCTTATTTGTGCCAACTTTCTTTTTTGAAATTTTAAAGTTGCAATTTCAACCAACTAATAACAATCACCCATTTCTGCTGTAGCCTAAATAATAGTCATTTATAACAAAATTTTCAGTAGGGTCAAGAAAATTCAAGCCTTCCATTTTAAATAGGAGTTAAATTTTATTACAATTTTTATGACAGTTTGTACCAAATTTTTACATTGGTATTTTGAGGGAACTATACTTAACCCATACTTAGCAGTATGTCAGATTTTCTTAATTTTGTATTTTCTGGGTGTTGCTAAAAAACTTTGTAAGTACATGTAAATTTTTCCATTGATCATTCTCTATTGACAGTTTTTTCCATTTAAGTTGCCAAATTAAAAATATTATCATAAAAATCTTCTATGTGAATTGAATAGAAAGAAAAAAACAAATTTTTATGGTCATATGTGTATAAATTATTAAGTAGGTATTTATGCTAATTTTGGTTTTATATACTTAATAATTTAGAAAATACATTTGGTGATGTATCACACAATAAAATGTAAAAACTCAATATTGGCCCCTTTAGGGGCCCGTTTGAGGATGAAGAATAGGTCCAATTGAGAAAAGAACAGAAAATTTGGTCTGGGCGCCTCAAAAAACATATTTTGTGATGTATCACACAATAAAAAGTGGAAACTACAGATTAACCCCCTTTTGGGGCCCATTTGGGGATGAAGAATGGGTCAAATAGAGAAATGAACACGAAATTTGGACTTGGCGCCTCAAAAACCCTATTTGGTGATGTATCACACAATAAAAGGTGAAAACTCAAAATTAACCCCTTTTTGGGGCCCATTTGGTGATAAAGAATGGGTGAAATTGAGAAATCAACATAAAATTTGGATTCGGCGCCTCAAAAACCATATTTGGTGATGTATCACACAATTAAAGTGAAAACTCAAAATTGGCCCCCTTTTAGGGCCCATTTAAGGATGAAGAATGAGTCAAATGGAGAAATGAACACCAAATTCTGACTTGGCCCCTCAAAAACCATATTTGGTGATGTATCACACAATAAAAGGTGAAAACTCAAAATTAACCCCTTTTTGGGGCCCATTTGGCGATAAAGAATGGGTAAAATTGAGAATTCAACATAAAATTTGGATTCGGCGCCTCAAAAACCATATTTGGTGATGTATCACACAATAAAAGTGAAAATTCAAAATTGGCCCCTGTTTAGGGCCCATTTGGGGATGAAGATTGGTCAAATGGAGAAATGAACACCAAATTTGGACACGGTGCCTCAAAAAACTTATTTTCTAATGTATCACACAGTAAAATGTCAAAACTCGATAATTTTGCTAGAGGAATATTAAGACATGCATCTCTAAGGAAGGCTAATATAGTACTGACAGAATGGTGTTATCTGAAATATTTATATAACTACAAGAAATACCGTATCCTAGACACTTTTGGGTGATCCAATCACGATGCGTTATTCCATAATCTGACTTTTTTGATGAAAAAAATTACCAAATTTTGAAAAATATTTTTGGGTTTTCTATGGGGAATTTTTAAGATTACTTTGGCCAGTGTTATCTATATATATAAAAGAGAATGTAGGTCTGTTTGTCTCTTATGCATTACTACACCATTAATCTATATATATAAAAGAGAATGTATGTCTGTTTGTCTTTTATACATTACTACACCATTCATCTGATGGCCATGAAACTTTTGGAAGTTGTTGAGTATACTCCAGCGAAGGTTTCTGGCATAATATGAAAAGAAAATTTCAAACAGTTGTCAAAAAATTTCCCAAAATATGTATTTTATTCAATATCGATATATCGAAAGAAAATATTGCATCGATCTGGTGAAGAACATCAATACATCGCAAAACATATCGATGTTTGAATTCCTGGGCGACGAATGGATAATTTAACAGTTCCTAGGTGAATTGAAGTGCATTCGTGAAATTATTAAAAACCGTATTTCATAAGAAAACCTCACCTCGATATCCTTTAGTTATCAGTTAATATTGAATTAAAATATTACTATATCCTATGCATAATGCAACAGAATTAGAAGCAAACTCATTGTCACTGTTATCGCATAGGTATACAACAAACATCGATATGTTTTGCGATGTATTGATGTTCTTCACCAGATCGATGCAATATTTTCAGGTCCATTTCCCCGGCCCCCCCCCATTTCAAATTTTGACCTGAAAATTTTTGGCCAAATTGTGCTCAGTTTGTGCTAATGTGTGCCATCAATTTTAGAATTTGTGCTCACCCCCTTCCTTAGATATAAACAAAAGAGTCTGGGTGGGGCTGGAGAAATGCTAGCCCCACCCATTTCGAATTTTCACTCTAAACTTTGTATGCTAATTGTGCTTCATTTGTGCTAATTTGTGCCGTTAATTTTAGAATTTGTGCTCATTTATTTTCAAATATAGGGGCCTCAGAAATTTATGTGTCAGCCCCCCCCCCATTTGGAATTTTGAGTTGAAACTTTGCATGCTAATTGTGCTTAATTTGTGCTAATTTGTGCTGCAAATTAAAAATTTTATACTCATTCCCTTTCAAAAATATTTGTGGTTTTATGTCTCCCCTCAGCCCCCCCCATTTTGAATTTTGACCCAAAATTTTTCATACCAACTGGATTCAAATAGTGCTAAATTTTGCTACCAATTTTGGAATTTGTTATCACCCCCTTCTTAATATATAAAAAAAAGTTTGTGGGTGGGGCTGGGGAAATGCTAGCCCCACCCATTTTGAATTTTGACTCAAAACTTGGCATACTAATTGTGCTCAATTTGTGCCAATTTGTGCCAACCATTTTAAAATTTGTGCTCACTTCCCAACTCAGATAGGGAGGATGAAAGATTTCCCCTCAGCCCCCCCTTTTTGAATTTTTATACAAAACTTTGCCCACTACTCTTTTTTGATTTGTGCTTAATTGTGCCAACAAGCTTATAATTCCTGTACATTCAAATCTTTAGTTATTTGCAAAACAAATTTGGGTGGGGCTGGGGAAATGCAGCCCCACCCATTTCAAATTTTGATTTGAAATTTTGCAAACTGATTGTGCTCAATTTGTGCTGATTTGTGCCAACAATTTTATAATTTGTGCTCAATTATTAACTGAAATAAGGGGTGAGGAAGGTTTTGTCTTAGCCCCCCCTTTTGGAATTTTGAGCTGAAACTTTTCCCATTATTTTATCTTAAATTGTGCTTATTTGTGCCAACTTTCTTTTTGAAATTTTAAAGTTGCAATTTCAACCAACTAATAACAATCACCCATTTCTGCTGTAGCCTAAATAATAGTCGTTTATAACAAAATTTTCAGTAGGGTCAAGAAAATTCAAGCCTTCCATTTTAAATAGGAGTTAAATTTTATTACAATTTTTATGACAGTTTGTACCAAATTTTTACATTGGTATTTTGAGGGAACTATACTTAACCCATACTTAGCAGTATGTCAGATTTTCTTAATTTTGTATTTTCTGGGTGTTGCTAAAAAACTTTGTAAGTACATGTAAATTTTTCCATTGATCATTCTCTATTGACAGTTTTTTCCATTTAAGTTGCCAAATTAAAAATATTATCATAAAAATCTTCTATGTGAATTGAATAGAAAGAAAAAAACAAATTTTTATGGTCATATGTGTATAAATTATTAAGTAGGTATTTATGCTAATTTTGGTTTTATATACTTAATAATTTAGAAAATACATTTGGTGATGTATCACACAATAAAATGTAAAAACTCAATATTGGCCCCTTTAGGGGCCCGTTTGAGGATGAAGAATAGGTCCAATTGAGAAAAGAACAGCAAATTTGGTCTGGGCGCCTCAAAAAACATATTTGGTGATGTATCACACAATAAAAAGTGGAAACTACAGATTAACCCCCTTTTGGGGCCCATTTGGGGATGAAGAATGGGTCAAATAGAGAAATGAACACGAAATTTGGACTTGGCGCCTCAAAAACCCTATTTGGTGATGTATCACACAATTAAAGTGAAAATTCAGAATTGGCCCCCGTTTAGGGCCCATTTAAGGATGAAGAATGGGTCAAATGGAGAAATGAACACCAAATTCTGACTCGGTGCCTCAAAAATCATATTTGGTGATGTATCACACAATAAAAGGTGAAAACTCAAAATTTACCCCTTTTTGGGGCCCATTTGGCAATGAAGAATGGGTCAAATTGAGAAATCAACACAAAATTTGGATTTGGCGCCTCAGAAACCATATTTGGTGATGTATCACACAATAAAATATGAAAACTCAAAATTGGCCCTCTTTTGGGGCACATTTGGGGATGAAGATTGGGTCAAATGGAGAAATGAACACCAAATTTGGACACGGTGCCTCAAAAAACTTATTTTCTAATGTATCACACAGTAAAATGTCAAAACTCGATAATTTTGCTAGAGGAATATTAAGACATACATCTCTAAGGAAGGCTAATATAGTACTGACAGAATGGTGTTATCTGAAATATTTATATAACTACAAGAAATACCGTATCCTAGACACTTTTGGGTGATCCAATCACGATGCGTTATTCCATAATCTGACTTTTTTGATGAAAAAAATTCCCAAATTTTGAAAAATATTTTTGGGTTATCTATGGGGAATTTTTAAGATTACTTTGGCCAGTGTTATCTATATATATAAAAGAGAATGTAGGTCTGTTTGTCTTTTATGCATTACTACACCATTAATCTATATATATAAAAGAGAATGTATGTCTGTTTGTCTTTTATACATTACTACACCATTCATCTGATGGCCATGAAACTTTTGGAAGTTGTTGAGTATACTCCAGCGAAGGTTTCTGGCATAATATGGAAAGAAAATTTCAAACAGTTGTCAAAAAATTTCCCAAAATATGTATTTTATTCAATATCGATATATCGAAAGAAAATATTGCATCGATCTGGTGAAGAACATCAATACATCGCAAAACATATCGATGTTTGAATTCCTGGGCGACGAATGGATAATTTAACAGTTCCTAGGTGAATTGAAGTGCATTTGTGAAATTATTAAAACCCGTATTTCATAAGAAAACCTCACCTCGATATCCTTTAGTTATCAGTTAATATTGAATTAAAATATTACTATATCCTATGCATAATGCAACAGAATTAGAAGCAAACTCATTGTCACTGTTATCGCATAGGTATACAACAAACATCGATATGTTTTGCGATGTATTGATGTTCTTCACCAGATCGATGCAATATTTTCTTTCGATATATCGATATTGAATAAAATACATATTTTGGGAAATTTTTTGAAAACTGTTTGAAATTTTCTTTTCATATAATGCCAGAAACCTTCGCTGGAGTATACTCAACAACTTCCAAAAGTTTCATGGTCATCAGATGAATGGTGTAGTAATGCATAAAAGACAAACAGACCTACATTCTCTTTTATATATATAGATAACACTGGCCAAAGTAATCTTAAAAATTCCCCATAGATAACCCAAAAATATTTTTCAAAATTTGGGAATTTTTTTCATCAAAAAAGTCAGATTATGGAATAACGCATCGTGATTGGATCACCCAAAAGTGTCTAGGATACGGTATTTCTTGTAGTTATATAAATATTTCAGATAACACCATTCTGTCAGTACTATATTAGCCTTCCTTAGAGATGTATGTCTTAATATTCCTCTAGCAAAATTATCGAGTTTTGACATTTTACTGTGTGATACATTAGAAAATAAGTTTTTTGAGGCACCGTGTCCAAATTTGGTGTTCATTTCTCCATTTGACCCAATCTTCATCCCCAAATGTGCCCCAAAAGAGGGCCAATTTTGAGTTTTCATATTTTATTGTGTGATACATCACCAAATATGGTTTCTGAGGCGCCAAATCCAAATTTTGTGTTGATTTCTCAATTTGACCCATTCTTCATTGCCAAATGGGCCCCAAAAAGGGGTAAATTTTGAGTTTTCACCTTTTATTGTGTGATACATCACCAAATATGATTTTTGAGGCACCGAGTCAGAATTTGGTGTTCATTTCTCCATTTGACCCATTCTTCATCCTTAAATGGGCCCTAAACGGGGGCCAATTCTGAATTTTCACTTTAATTGTGTGATACATCACCAAATAGGGTTTTTGAGGCGCCAAGTCCAAATTTCGTGTTCATTTCTCTATTTGACCCATTCTTCATCCCCAAATGGGCCCCAAAAGGGGGTTAATCTGTAGTTTCCACTTTTTATTGTGTGATACATCACCAAATATGTTTTTTGAGGCGCCCAGACCAAATTTGCTGTTCTTTTCTCAATTGGACCTATTCTTCATCCTCAAACGGGCCCCTAAAGGGGCCAATATTGAGTTTTTACATTTTATTGTGTGATACATCACCAAATGTATTTTCTAAATTATTAAGTATATAAAACCAAAATTAGCATAAATACCTACTTAATAATTTATACACATATGACCATAAAAATTTGTTTTTTTCTTTCTATTCAATTCACATAGAAGATTTTTATGATAATATTTTTAATTTGGCAACTTAAATGGAAAAAACTGTCAATAGAGAATGATCAATGGAAAAATTTACATGTACTTACAAAGTTTTTTAGCAACACCCAGAAAATACAAAATTAAGAAAATCTGACATACTGCTAAGTATGGGTTAAGTATAGTTCCCTCAAAATACCAATGTAAAAATTTGGTACAAACTGTCATAAAAATTGTAATAAAATTTAACTCCTATTTAAAATGGAAGGCTTGAATTTTCTTGACCCTACTGAAAATTTTGTTATAAATGACTATTATTTAGGCTACAGCAGAAATGGGTGATTGTTATTAGTTGGTTGAAATTGTAACTTTAAAATTTCAAAAAAGAAAGTTGGCACAAATAAGCACAATTTAAGATAAAATAATGGGAAAAGTTTCAGCTCAAAATTCCCAAAGGGGGGGGCTAAGACAAAACCTTCCTCACCCCTTATTTCAGTTAATAATTGAGCACAAATTATAAAATTGTTGGCACAAATCAGCACAAATTGAGCACAATCAGTTTGCAAAATTTCAAGTCAAAATTTGAAATGGGTGGGGCTGCATTCCCCAGCCCCACCCAAATTTGTTTTGCAAATAACTAAAGATTTGAATGTACAGGAATTATAAGCTTGTTGGCACAATTAAGCACAAATCAAAAAAGAGTAGTGGGCAAAGTTTTGTATAAAAATTCAAAAAGGGGGGCTGAGGGGAAATCTTTCATCCTCCCTATCTGAGTTGGGAAGTGAGCACAAATTTTAAAATGGTTGGCACAAATTGGCACAAATTGAGCACAATTAGTATGCCAAGTTTTGAGTCAAAATTCAAAATGGGTGGGGCTAGCATTTCCCCAGCCCCACCCACAAACTTTTTTTTATATATTAAGAAGGGGGTGATAACAAATTCCAAAATTGGTAGCAAAATTTAGCACTATTTGAATCCAGTTGGTATGAAAAATTTTGGGTCAAAATTCAAAATGGGGGGGGCTGAGGGGAGACATAAAACCACAAATATTTTTGAAAGGGAATGAGTATAAAATTTTTAATTTGCAGCACAAATTAGCACAAATTAAGCACAATTAGCATGCAAAGTTTCAACTCAAAATTCCAAATGGGGGGCTGACACATAAATTTCTGAGGCCTCTATATTTGAAAATAAATGAGCACAAATTCTAAAATTAACGGCACAAATTAGCACAAATGAAGCACAATTAGCATACAAAGTTTAGAGTGAAAATTCGAAATGGGTGGGGCTAGCATTTCTCCAGCCCCACCCAGACTCTTTTGTTTATATCTAAGGAAGGGGGTGAGCACAAATTCTAAAATTGATGGCACACATTAGCACAAACTGAGCACAATTTGGCCAAAAATTTTCAGGTCAAAATTTGAAATGGGGGGGCCGAAGAAATGGACCTGGGAAAATGAAAAGTTGCCGGCCCTGCCAAATGCTGTTATCCAGAGAGATGGCTCATATTATGGATTATTGAATTTTTCTTTTCCCAACCATTTTAAATCTTAGTTACTGGCAGGTAGCTAGGCTGGAACCTATGAAATACTTATTTTGATTGATTGCGTTGGTATGTAACTTGTAGCTTCTCCGTGTCTTATTTAAAGTCTGAGTCTATGTTAAAATTGTTAGGCGCCAACATGTATTCACTTCATTTTTTTCAGGTCTCATGTCTGATCAAGAAGAAATCAATCCGTTGAAATTTAAGTATTTTGTTTCATAAATTTGATCCAAATACATGGAATCTGTGGTGTAATATTTGCAAATAGTTGGAAATTTGTTTCAATAGTCTTTAGCTCCTTTTAGAATTTTTTGTACATCTTTAAATATCAAAATGATCACCTCATTTATTACAAATTTGGTTGTGTTGAGCCTTTCTCAACTTAGAAACAAAGTCCATATTTTTGACCGTCAGCTGGACAACTTTGGCTGAACTTTTGAAAGTTTGATACTGTGCTACACCTCCGGAAGATCATATAATTTTGATGTTTCTGCAACGTTTGTGGAGATTGATTGATAGTATACAATTTATCATAAAATTATGTGAGTTTTTGTTCTATTTTATTGATTTGTTTTTATTTATAATGTTGACCTAACCTTTGTAACAATTTCGGGGAGAGGGTTGAGGTGCTTCAGGATAACGTGGTGTTTTGTATGTTCTGATGTTTCCCTTTTAATGTGGTACAAATTTCTATTTTCACTAGCGGGGTACAAACTGAAAAGTGAAGGTAGCTGGAACAAATCTCAGTGTGAATTATGCTGCAAATTTTGGCATCAAAAAAGAATGAAAAATAAAATTAAGAAAAACTTGTTAATGTGCTTGGGTATTTGATTTCATTCAACTCACGCACACTAACAAAAAACATTAATTTCTTGTTTCCACCGAAACAATGAATTATATAGTGTTATCAGCCTGCATTCATCAGTTGAGTTGTTTTCTCTAAACCATGAATACAAAACTTTCTCCGGCTAATTTTTTTCAAGATTTCTTAGAAAATTCTGAACCAATAAATACCGAACTCCTATCAGACCCGTCCCAGGTGAGAAATACCTTTCGTGAGAATTTCAGCCATTACTCTTCTGTGGTTTTCTTGAAACTATGAACACGAAATTTTTTCAGCTATTTTTCTTTTCCAGTTTCCTCAAAAACCACTGAACTAATAGGCCCCAAACGTATATCAGACTTGCAGCTATAAAGACAATCTTTCTTGCAAATTTCAGCTCAGTCCCTTCTGTCGTTTCTTCAAAACTACGTTTCTAAAAAAATTTTGTCTTCCCAATTTTGAGAATGACCCAATAGTGCTGAAACTCTTATGAAAGGTATTCCTTACATGGGACTAAAAGTCTGAAAGGAGTTCGGTGTTTATTCGTTTTGTAGAAGAAGTTTGATGTCTATTGATTCTGTAGTTTTGGAGAAATCTGAAAAAAAAAAAAATTCCCAGAAAAATTTGTTTTGAGGAAATGACAGAAGGGATCAGGCTAAAATGTTCGTCCTATGTAAAAATTAATGAGAACCTTTTTTATAGAAAATTAAATGAATATCAATTTTGTACATTACAATTTTTTTATTCAAAAATTGATTTTATGAAAGGTTCCACTCGCCGTACAAGGCTACGCTTACCACCTAAGGTTGGGGACCTTTGGTATGTTGTTTCGGATAGTATTCCTTACATTTCAAAGAAAAATTCATTCTTTTTAAGAATTATTCAGATACCGAATATCTATAATGCCTGGCCGAAGGTCAAGTAATGCCCTGGTAGGCTACCTATTGAGCTATCTTAACTGTAATTTGATTGGAAGAAACTTCGCTACCCGAAGAAGAGTACTATGAGATTTTTTGTAAACGAATTTGACTATACCTGGCCTATTATTAATAAAAAATATTAGGTATACCTAACGACTGTATCTACTTTAAAAATTTTTCTAACCTTAATACATCAAAATGTGATTTCTCATTCAGCTTCCTGAATAATTTGAAAGCTGCCGCTGCGGCTTGCGATGAAAATGAAGTTTTATTTTGAAATTTCGAGTCATTTTGGAGTTCACAGTTTCAGTTTCAGTCTGGAGTTGAATGATGAGCTAGCATCATCGATTTGTATCAGCCACATGAATGGCTAACATTGCTTTTATATAATTCGAGTTTTGAGAATTGAGGTCCTTTTCTCGAGTGCGAGTGTCTTGTATTTTACGGTTTTGTCTCCTACCAGGGCATACCGAAAAATTCCATCCAACCATCCAACCATCCAACCAGCCAACCAGCCAACCAGCCAACCAGCCAACCAACTGGACCACCACACGATACTGCTGCTGCATTACGAACGCAGTTGCAGTGGCCATCTGAAGAAATAATTGGGCTGTTCCCGTTTTTTATCGAAGTGAAAAGACTCGTTAATTGTGTGAGAGACAGTGGTGGAGGAAAGCACTCTTGAGGCCGTACAGTGTATTTCTTGTTTGGTATAAACGGCCAATATTGCCAGTGTCCACATTCAGTTCTCAGTTCTCGATTTTACCGTTACACATGTTCCATCCACCATCGTCCTAGTCGTTCGTCACTACTTTTATCTACTTCGGCGAAGAGCTATAAGTAGCAGCAGTTCGTCGTTAAATCCGTTACCTATATTTTATTAAAATCGCGATCGTTTTTATCTGGTAAATACGTTTAAAAGACGACGACTCTGAGGAAAACCGAATCTTTTCTGTGGCTGTAGTTTATAATCGTTGATTTTTCGTTCTTTTTTTTTTTCTTTTTTTTTTTTTTTGTGTGTTCCTTAAAATCCGTAAGTACACGATTACGTATATTTTTTTTTTTTTTAATTCGGAATTGGTGATTTTTGGGAAGGTTTTCTGACCTCCTATATACTACTTCGTATTTTCACGTTAAAACATGTTCGTGTGTCGCCTTGTGACCGAAAATTTTTCAATTAACTTGAAAAATGTTGAAATTCTTATGAATTATTTGTACTACCTTTCGAAACTTTTTCGTGGAATAGGTTAAATGGTATTGGCATTAATGAACAAATGCCAGACTAAAGTAAAAAACGTACGGATTTGTGGACATTATACAATTATTTTGTACATAACGCTCTTTATATTTCTCAACCTCTAATTACATTCAGTTTATCGAGGTGATAATTTCGATTTTTGAATTATTTTCTAATCTATTTTTTTGACTCGTGTGTCCCAAAATGGTCGCATAAATTTGTCTTTCCCGATTAAGTTGGGATGAACTTACCAGTGGCAGATTCGGAAGTTTTCCTCAGTAAGAGCGGAGGACGGTATATTAAAAAACAGAAACAAAATTAAAAACCTAATGCCAAATGTTTAAAGTTGTAGTCGGTTTTGTGTATTTGAAATATGCCTCTGTAAATCAATTTGGCTGATTTTTTGTGAGTTATTACTTTCTGAATAACCTTCTTTTTGCCAATTATCAGCATCGGAAAATTTAGTTTTGCTGAGAAAAAAATTTTTTTTGAATTTTGAACAGAAAAGATTTTTTTTAAATTGCTATTGCGAATTACGTAGTATGGCAGCATATTACCCATCAGGTAGCCTCCGAAAAATCTATAGGCACGTATCTATTAATTTTTTTGCGATTTTCGATCGTGGAAAATATCGACCAATTTTTAAAAGAAAATCTTATATTCAGAGGTCAATTACCATTTTCTGTCCGATATTCCTCATATATTCCGATAAATCTAAATCAGTTCTAAAATTGTTTGATGGTTGAACCATATAAAAAATTCTAATCCGCTCAAAAATTGATACTTCAAAACTTTCTCGCGCTGCAAACTCCCAAGAAAATAAAATTTTGAAGTCATTTAAAATTTCGTAACTTTTCGCCATCGTTGTGTTTCTTTTAACGTGAAATGTAAAAAGTATCCAACTTTCAACCAAAATTTTATCATTTTGTACGAGTACTTTAATGTCTGTTATTGGGAGAAAAAAAAATGAAAAAAAATGAAAAAAAATGATACAACCAAATCCCCATTCATGGATACGCTACTGGAACCTACAAAAGAGCATATAATAAAAAAATCTTACCGTACTCCATTTGCCTCCGTGAAAAATGTGGAAAATGTATCCTTCAAATTTGTTTTTCACCTTTAGCATTAATTTAATACGGTTAGTAAAATAATGTTTAATATTCATTTGTCTGTAAAAAAAGTTATTACTAACTTCCACTTATATTACATTCAACACTGAAGAAATAATGCTGCTTAAAATTACGTCTTTTTTATCACATTCTGGTTCCTATAATTATTTATTAATCGTTGCAACAATGTTCAGAAAACTCGTTACCTACACTAAAAGCATAGTAATTTAAATTCTTAAGTCTGTTTTGGTGGATTATATGTGAATATTGATGACACCTTTTTTATAAAAAATTGAGTGGTCAACA
This sequence comes from Ericerus pela, assembly GCA_011428145.1. NCBI lineage: Eukaryota > Metazoa > Arthropoda > Insecta > Hemiptera > Coccidae > Ericerus > Ericerus pela. The sequence goes on from WOFM01002262.1 coordinate 520,142, forward strand.
TTTTTTATTTGACTATTTTTTCGTAAAAAATAAGTAGCCTGTATCGAAGTACATGAAAAATTAACTTAGGATCGCATTTTTCTCATTTATCTTGATAGCCAGCAGGGTGGTTGTGACGTTTAGTTCGTCATTGTGGTGGTTCATACCCCTTCGACCCATATCGAAAAAAGTTTAAAAGTCTGAACTGCATAAACTTTGGTAATATTTGGAAATTTAATAACTTCCAACTTGACTGCAGTATCACACGTCAGTAGGCCAGTTTTCCGGTTTATTGACGATTTTTTCCCCTTAACGTGTATATAAGATGATAAACCCCCTCCACATTAAGTATAAACTTTTTGAGATTACACCCGCAGCTTTTTGGTAGATTTCATAGATTGTACCTATTGTGGAGGGTGGCATGTCACGACTTCGGGAAAATTTCAATATATAATCCCCAGACCCAGAAAACATTCTTCCCACAAAAGTTTATGTATATAGACATATACTATTTACCTGTATATGTATAGGTAATATAACGAAATGTCAACAAACTGGAGGGCATCAAGGCTTTTTGAAATTTTCATTGTAGCCTAGAACGCTTAAAACCTGTAATGTACGCAACCCGCAGTACACGTATTTTGAAATTCTTTCTGTTCTAAACGAAATCTTATCTCTCCAACTGGCGTGCCGTTGGTCTTTGTTTCATTATACCTTCTCTCTTACAGCTAGTAGAAGAAATTTATTTTGTAATTTGCCCCTGATTTCTAGTGTTCCATTCAGTTTCCTGTTTTCTGTAGGTTAATCTGGTTCAAATATTTTCCTCTTCCTCTGTACCTTACCGTGTTGTGGCTGAAAATGTGAACATAACACAACTTTACATTTTTAAATTTTCAAGTTTGAATCTTGAATTAGTTCTTCTAAAAGATTTTTTGACACTCATTTGCCCTGAAAATGAGGGTATTTTCTTGAGTTAATAATTTATTTACTTAATAATATTTTGTATTGTTAAATTTTACACTCTACTTTTCTGTTGATACCTTTTTAGATCTAGCAGATTCAAAATAGGTGTACTTACTTTTTATCCTTTATATTTCCTAGTATTATTCAGTAGTACATAATTTCAATCGATTTACTTCATTTTTCCCTTTAAAACTGAAACTCCAGGAAAAGTTTTAGAACATTCCGCTTCAAGCAAAGTCCAATATATGGGCTCGTTTTTAGTTTTCATTAAAGTTTCAAAGAGAACCTCTTATTTAGAATTGAACTTATGGTGGCAGTTCTGACAGTTTAAAGGAACTCATTGACACCAAAAATGCAAATATCGCCTCTCGTTCCTCCTCTCCCTTTCATTCGAACTCAAAATTCGGAATTTTTTGTTAACTAGTCACACGTGTTGTACTAAACCTATTACTGTATTAAATCAATTTCATATCAAACGAATGAGTGATTTAACTAGCCGTTTTCAGTCATTTTTCATGAAAAATTTCTTCAAAAATTTTTTATTTTTAAATTCTTAATTGTTTTTGTCAAATTAACTCAGCATAATTTTTAATAAAATTCTTACCATTTTTTGGAAATTATCTTTTGTGGCGGAGCTTGAATGCACTGCAATTTATAGTTATTAAATTTTCCAATTTTCACTTTACAAAAACATATAGGTACCGCAGCAGATTTACGTTAGCTAAAAAATACATCTAACATTCAAAATTTTGAGCCTTAATTCACTTAAATTTCATCAATTTCCACCCGGATCAGTAATATTTCAGTGAAGCCTAAATACTCCCAGTAAAATTAATTTCGTATCTATTTCGCTAGGATTTTATAGTTTGGCATCTTACTTGATAATTCTGTTTCGAATTTTGAGTTTGCTTTCATCTGCAGATTTTCCTCACTCGTGTGATCGTGTCGAGTCTCAAAATACACAATTTTTTTTCATTCAAATTTGGTCGCATAGTATCTGAAGTGTTGAAAATCCAAATTTTACGTACTTTTTTTTTTTACTACTGAATCTCTTGCCATCTTCTCAGCAGATCCCTAAACCCAAAATATAAATTCTGAAATTTCTCTCAAAAAAGGGAAATTATTTTCTTGAAAATTATGTATGTTGGCATTATTCGTTTCGTCGAATTTCACCGTCGATGAAATTACACGGTGCTAATAACCGCATTCCAGTTCGTGGCATGAGCATACGGAAACGAATAACATGCTGACCCACACACAAACTCTCACGTACACACGCGCGCGCGCACACACACAAACACACGGTAAAATACTCGACAATTAATCCGAATTTTTTGCACCAGCCAAGGGTCGATTAGTTTTTCTGGAGAACAAATCATTCGATTCGTCGAACTACCCAGTTCGACTTTCTTACCAATTATCAGACACTATTCCACAAGAAAAATGGCTTACGTATGTATAGGAAAAAAAATAAATCATCGTTTCTTCAGACGCTTAATATGGGACACTGTCGAGTGAAGTGACCCAGTTTCCTAGAGATGTCGATTCGATTTCCAGGAATGGCTGTATTCTAACTTCCGAAAATTTGACACGGTTAGAGATCTTCGTGGCAGGTAGTGCTGAAAGTGAAAAATTTGATCTCGATTTGAAGGGCGCCAAGATATTATGGAAACATCATTACAGATGAAGGCAAAGAATTTTTCTTCTGACGTAGACAGAGAAAAGCGGTTGTGAAGAGTTTTAGTTCGACCTTTGTACTCAGTTTGCTTGCAAACGGGGTATTAATGTATCCTGCCTGCACAAACGAGCGAAAATAAAATACAGCTCAAGACTCCAGCGCAGCAATATTTCGCTAAAAAACCGAGTATGCCAATTTTCATCCGTAATTCAAAAAACAAACCTGAATTCCAAATTTTCAAACGCTTTAAAAAATTTAAAAAAAAACTCAATTGCTATCGATATCTGACAAATATATCGATCAATCAATATTTCATTGCTACTTCAGGTAAAAGAATTGCGAAAAACTATCGATACCTAGTAATCGATGTTTTATTGCTAAAAACCGATTTTCCGGGAAGGTTTTGTTTTCCAGTTTTCTTGGAAACTATTGAACAAACTGCTATCAGACTCCTATAGAAATATAAGGAACACATTTCGGCCCAAAATTTTTATCAGACTTATACCGACATAAGGACAATCTGTATCAAGAAAATTGCAGCTCGATCCTTTTGTTCGTTTTCTCAAAGTCTCGGAAAAACCACTTTTCTAGGAATATTTGTTTTCTAGTTTTCTCGGAAACTACTGAACTGACGAGCACCAAACTTCTTTCAAACTTGCTCCTTTATGAGAACTATTTCCTGTGAAAATTTCAGCTTAATCCGTTTCATAGTTTTTTCAAAACCGTGAACACAAAATTTTGGCGATACCGGATACATGCGTACGTACATACACACATACATACGTACATACTAGATATACATAGATACACTTGCGTATATATTAGTACATAGAAAAAATTAGGTTAAAATGAGAAAATGGTTCCAGCCGTTTTTTTTTTCTCATTGAACGGATAATTTCCATGATCCCCACCACTAACTTTTTTGTGATATCAATTTTCACACTCCGTTTGCAAGCAAATTGGGTAATTATGTGAAGCTGAAAAACCATTATAAATTTTTCAAGTATGATGGGCTGTATTTCATTGATAACAATTGTCTTGGTATTTATTTTATCATATGTCAAAAATTAAACCAGAAAAAGTTAATGAACATGGGCTCAGAAATTTATGGAAATTTGTGTAGTTCTGGGAGGATGAGGTAATAAGTAATCGTTGTTTAAAATGCACAATTCTACCATTTCCTCTAAAAATTAATGTTGTGAAATTTCTTGGTTAAATAGAAAGCGTCGGTAAATCCTTAGCGTTCAAATAATATGTGTAATGCAGATATTGCTCCTTGAGTGTTGTTTCATCAAAACAGCAGTAATTATTCTTTCCTCAAGAATGAACTGCATTAGCTATAATTTTTGAAACTTTGGTAGCATTCTGGATTAAATGAGTTTTTTTCATCACTTTTCTGATGGTTCTTTTCCATTATTGAGGAATGAGGGCATTTATTTGGCAATCTTTTTTGTCTACATTCATTTTTTAAAAGCTATTTTGAAAGAAAAATGTATTGAAACTTTTTTGTTTCAAATTTTATGTACTTAATTTTCATACAGAAATATTTTTAAAGTATATCGCTTAGCTATCGAGGAAAATCGAAGAAACTAAAAGTAGTCACACGTTTGGACCCACTCCTCGTGGGAGCATAGGCTACAAGACAACATACGAGGTTGGAGAATTTTTATCACTTACTTATTCAGGAATCCTCTCTCACCACATTTCAGACGTATAACTTTTTGTATGTGTTAATTCCATTGTAACCCAATCTTTAGTCTCATTTTCACATGCTATATTTTGCTGATAGAATTGAAGGGTTATTATTTCAGCCTAGCTGCTAGGTTACAACACAGTGTCTCTGTATCATTTTACTTCCATTTCTTTTCTTTTGTATATTGATATGCATAATACTAAGTCTCAGCCTTAAATAACTCAGTTTTGAGCAGAGTTCGTAGAATCTAACTATTGAGGAGATCGGCATGTCACGACTTGGGGAAAATTACATTATAGTTTGTCTGATCATGATCCCAAGACCCTGAACCCACTCTCTCCCGAAGCTTAAACATAATTATGAGTATAACGAAATTTTGCATGTACATCCTAGCTTTTCATTAATGAATTAAAGTTTACTTTCAACGAATACTCTAATAAATGAAATGACAGTTAACAATCGATTAGCTGCGAGCACTGGAATAGCCTACAATAATCCTTCAAACTGAAATGCAAGTAAATTTTGTAGTCGTAAAATGGGGAAAGTGAGAAGTTGTTGCCTGAAGTGAATCATTTGGCGATCATGACATTAAAAAATCACTGAAAATGATTATAGTATTGGCCAACTAAAAAGAATTTCACCGTCCAGCGACCGTAATGAAATGGTTGCCTGTAGTAATCAAGAAAAGATCGACGCCTGAGGTAGATTTTTAGATTGTTCGACGTTAACAAACTATTAATCGGCATTTTCGACGAAAAAATAACGCATCTTCAATATTTTTCTGCTTATACATACAGTGTTGAGAAATGGTTCGACTAATAGGGCAACGACTAAGATAGGTGCTTATTTTGAAACAGAAATGTTTCAATAACGTTCGAATCGCAATCTTTTTTAAAACTTGTAATTAAATTATCGTAGTCAGATACAGCGATAGACTCGTTTTCGGTGTTCTCGATTTCTCGTCTTCAGAGTTACCAACTCAGTTGTACGATTTCTACGCTGAGCATAGTCATGTACCATATTGGCTGCATATTCATACGAAAAAAAAAAAAAAAAAAAAAAAAAGAAAAAAGGAAAAAAAGAATCACTAGTATCACAGAATACGTGGCTTTTCAGTGTGGATGCATCAAAATGAGAGAATAGAGAATGGTACTCCGCCACACCACACACATGTTGGCCTACGAGTGAACTTGGACACCACGAATAGAATGCAAAGGACATTGTATTTTCAGACAGTTCTTGAAAACGATTGAATTGCGATTTGGTTGAGCCTTGGGAGAGGTTTTGACCTTTAAAAACGTTCTGTTTTGCCTTGATTGATGATCCATTTTCAACGTAGGTATAGCAACAAAAAACAACTCGCAACCGTAACTTAATTTCTCTTTTATTCGTCGATGATATTTTTAGTGTGATTAATGTATCTCGTAGTTTGTTGTGTACCTACTGATGATGTGAAATTGTGCAAGAGAAAAAATATTGCCTACATTCTATTTGCTTTTATGACGTTTTACGTTTCAAGGTTTGTGGTTCAGTGGTCGCTTCGAATGTCGATAAATATGAGATGTATAACCCTTTACAGTAAGCCTATATTTCGTATTATGGAAACCGTGTGACATCTGAAAAAATCACAAAAACCACACAAAAGAAGAAAAAGTAAAGACACCTGCATGGCCAAGTGTAGGAAAAGGACTATTTGGGAGGAATAAGGAAAAATTACCACAACAAAGAAAGCATCCCAATTACCAGAATAACCTACCACCCCCCTCCCACCACATGCCTGATTAATTTAGGCTATCAATGTGAAATTTTGATTCCAATTAAAAAAAGACAAGTGTAGAACAAATGAAAGAAAAACCGTATATTACTGTTCCAATATCCACAGCATTGCAGTGGCCTGGAGACGATGCGATGTCTGGTGGGTGTGGTGCTGGAGTCACCCCTCGTTGATCCAGCTGGATAAGCCCTGCTGACAAGCGTTTATGAGATGGGAGGCAGCTAACATTGGCTGATGCACAACTGACGGCAAATTCTAATAATTGCTTCTACTGCTCACTCTGGTACTAGATGTAGAATTGCACTGGAAGCGCAGTTTGTGCGCCCCTCTATGATTATTTTCAAATTTTGTTAAAGCCAAAATTTTTATTTGACCGAGGTGGTCAAATTGTATTGATCGAATTTTGAAATAACACTATAAGGGCTTACAAATCGGACGCCCTAATGGAAGAAATATTTTTGAATTGTGTTAAGAATCAAAATTTTTGTGAACTCCAAAACTAGGCAAGAAACCTTGAAAACAAGGGTAATTTTATACACACGATTCGCGACGATAGTTTGTAACATTAAATGAAGCGGACTTGCCGATCGAATAAGTTTTAATTTGAGCGAAAATTATTAGAGGGAAAAAAACACTTTTGAGGCAAAGATCTCTACACGGCGCTATCCGACTGCTAAAATTCAACTAACTCGTAGCCTAACTATACGGATCGTGCTTAGGTTTCAAGATGAAAACCCCCAGAACACAAGGCCAATTGCATCGTCTCATACAGAAATCACACCATCGATTTACAACCAATCGCCTGTAAGAAAAAGATTAAATATTTCGGCCGCTGCATCGATTTAAATTGTAACATATTTTTCAGCCCGGTACGGCGAGCAACCATACGGACCGCTAAAGTGTAGGCAAGCCAAAATGAGAAACTTGCATTAGGCTATTGTGCACACATATACGAAATTCACAGCTAGGCTAAGCGGCGAATAAAGATATACGGACAGCTATGTTAATAAAGAAACAAGTTCAGGTTTGTAGCCTAGCCGTGTATAAGGAATACGAGAATAAAATATCATAGAATTCAATGATTTGTACATATAGTTTCTCCAAAAAATTAATTCGGCGATCGATCAGCTGTGGAAGAAGTACATACGTCAGAAGAAAAGAAAATTTGGATGATAACTGTAGGGAAAACGAATTTTATTTAAGGGAAAATACAGGTCAGGCATCTCAACCAGAGGTTGCGCTCTTCAAGTGACCATCTGCGCATAAACTCGGTTCAATAGGCCAAGTCTGAAATCAGACAAAGTATTGAACCGACGTCCGAACGAAGGCAACTGAAATTATGTAATTCTGTGGCATGTTATGCCAAAATTTTCCATTGTTCTTCAGCCATCGGATGGTCGAGATAATACAGGTATAGCCTAGTTATACAAAGTTTAATGGAAGTAGGAGTGAAATAAAACAGTAAATAGTGACGAGCAAGTCTGTTCTTTCGTTTAACCAGCTCTCACGTTTTCATTATTGCTCTTACTGTCTTCAAAAGCTCGTAGGTACTTCAAATCTATTCTTTTTCCTTTTTCTGTTTTTGTGAGAACCGAATGCTGATTACTAATTGCCGAACGCAGATTTGGATTGTTTATGGTGTGTCTATGGTTTCAATGACTAGCTCCTGACGTAGCCTATAACTTATGAAGCAAAAAAAATTATTTTCCAGCTCCTTTTCATTCTTAACCAAGATTAATCGTTGGTTCTTCTGATTCAGGATCATTTTCATTAAGTTATTTCCTTCATTCGCATAAGTAGGTATAAATGTGCGTTTACTCGCTAAGGTTTACTTACGCAAATAGCTTTTGCTAGGCTCGAATAAAACATCTAAAAATTAATTGTTAGATATTTTTGCTAATTTCGTTCAAGTCGCAAATTCGAATGTTTAAATGTGATCAGCTAATTGCGTGCGCGCTGTATGCGCAACATTCTTTCAGAAAAAACTGAAAATTTGGAGGATATGTGCAGCATTCTCTCGATAAGTTCTTCAAAACACATTTTAGTTAATAAATTCCATGTTCGTAGGTTATAAAATATTTAGTTTTGTTTTTGTTTTTTGCTTCATTGTTTGCTCAGTGTCTTAGAGCGCATACTTTCAAGATTTTTATGAGCTGGTCACTGCCTACTCACATCGCTTTACGGTGTCTCGTATAAGGTACATTGTTCCAAGTGTTTCGAGAGCAGAAAAAAAGAGAGATCAGATTTCAATAACTGTTATTTATTGATGTCTATTCTTTAAAAGAGCTAATAGTTTACAACGAGCTCATTGCTACAGTGGTCGTGAATGTACGACCATAATGCAATAGTGTTTAGTTAACTGTGCACCTTGTGAGTACAAACTGTTGCATACAGTATGTCACTTTATGCCTTATCTCAAAACGAGCTGTTACCAGCACCTTCACTTGCGTAATGTCTAATAATTGTTTCAACCCCTTTTTCGTAGACCTAAATGAATCCCGTTGAAAAAAAAAAAAAAAAAAAAAAAAAAAAACTAAACAGAGTGAGACGGAGAGAATAATATCCACCTCACCAACCAGTAGTCGTCAGACGATAAAAAAAGAGAGGGGAAAAGTGTTTTTTCAGTCCACTTTCCTATACTTCTTTTTTGTTCAGTTAAAGAAATATTTTGTCCGTTTTCTGTCATCACAGATCGTAAAAATTGGTAACTTTGCCGTCAGAGGGGCTATGGACTTCCTTAATGGCAATAAACCTTCTATGAAATAATGAAATTTTTTTTGGAAAATCTCATGCAAATCCGTTCAATGGTTCTGGAGTGATAGTGTTTCCAACAGTTTTGAGGCCGTAGTATTTTATAATATTCTGCTTCCCAAGTCAAGGGCGTCTGGGGGTCTGAACCACCCTTAGCTCCGAAAAAAAAACTTGGCATGGAAAAATACTGCTTGTTTTTTGGTGGTGGTCGTATTGCGGGAAAGGGGATGGGTTTGAAGAGATAGTTGAAACGGTGCGGACCCCCACGCCTTTGTCTCAAGCAGTGTGATTTGGGATATCTGGTAACGGATCAAAGTCTACTGGAAACTCTGTGTTTGTAACTTCAAATAAGTACAGTACCTATGAAAGTTCGATGTGAAGACAAAATAAAAAGTTCCGAGAGGCTCATGATCCTGTAATTTTTTTTTCTCAAATGAAAATGAATATACCTATCTAATTATTTTTTAGTTTTTCTTCACATTAGGCCTATGTATTCTCGAATTTTTTCTGGCGCCTTTGCCAGGTTTTTCGATGATTTAACCTCCCATACTTCCTTAGCTTCGCCTTTGATTATAGGCATCCTCCTTGAGCGAACTTTTGGAAATTGAAAACTCTAATCCTTTGAAGTCGGTGGGTAAAATAAAATGTTATTATTTAGTCCATCAAATTAGTACCTACGTTATATCATTTCTTATTTGACTCGGCTTTTAGTTTATTCAATCGTCGTCTTTGTTTATCTACGGTGCTGATTAAACCTACACCTGTGACGCCAGCACCTCTCATCGTGTCTCAACTTCTACTTATAATGTTGACTTATAGGACTTATACTTCAATTTAAACGTATTAATCGTACATCGCATACGTATAGTCTACATTTAACAAATCGTGACAAACGACTACGTATTGAAATAAATCGATTTTAACGACCGTTTAATAACTAGGAAGTGAATTGATAGCGTAGTAAATCCTCGTAGCCTAAACGTGACATCAAAATAGTGTATAGGCTGTTGATTAAATGCGATTAACGAAAAAAAAAAAAGAAAAAAGGAAGTGGGTAATAATAATAATAATACCAGTAAAATTCGTTAATTCGAGTATCATTTTAAAGGCGTGATGACTTTGTTTTTTCTTTCTTTAATCGTTATATTTGAGGCATGAGCAAGATTCAAGATTCACTCTCGTGGGTGAGTTAAAAAGTCGTGATAGAGCTGATTCTTATCGTTTCTTCACGAGTACGGGCTACGTAACTGTTGGCTCATCCATGTTATAGAAAGAGTAAATTATTACAGAAAAAAACCAAAACCAAAACGTGCATTTTCACCTTCGAATTACAGTTTACGGCCCTTGACGAGCGTTTTATTTCGACAATAAGCAAAGACAAGAGGTTCGATGTTTGTTTTTCACATGAATTTGGGGGCTGGTGTATTACTTCTTTTTTTTTCTTTTTTACAAAGTATGGGAATGTCAGCGTTAGGTAAGAGTTACCTACGTTCGTGCTCCAGTAGGTAACTTTATCGTTGACTACTGTTTTACCAATATGTGTAGACATTAGATAACGTTTGTAATTTTATTATTCATCTCCCATGAGTACCATCTCATGTACCCATTTCCTAGTCCAATCGTGTGAGAGAACATAAGATTAAAATTCAAAAACATATTTTTACGTAATTTCATTGTTAGCCCTTTAAATTCCGAATCAAAATATGCCGAAGAAACTGAAATTTTAATGATAATTAAGAAAAAGCAAGTTTGAGACCAAGACCGTGGCCGTTTTGGTCTTAGCCAATGCTCTTTTGAGAACAACAGGGGATGATCATGACTACTATATTCCGAGTGAATGGGCATCATGATGTCAGAATGAGAATCCTACGACAGCTTATTGCAGCACCCACAATGGTATAGTCGATGAATATTGCAATGAGAGAGTGGATTTGGAGTTTTTATATATATATATGTCATTTCATTAGGTGCTATTTCGAGTGTTTGTTCCTCTAGTTGCGCAGTTATAGGGTATCTGAAAGTGGAGTTTCAAAAATTCTGTGGGTTTTACCCAACAAACTGGTTTCAAAAATTTCTGTAATGACACTAATTGGAAATTCTGTTTAGGTACTAAGATTTATGAACCTGTTCAAATGAAAGAAAAATTCGAAGAGTGAATACGTACCGTATTTGAAGTTCTCGTAGATTTTATTCTACAAAATTAAAGTTTTCATCTAAAGTTTGAGATAATATGAAGAACTGAATATGTAGACTACGCAATGGAAAGTAACTTTAACCTATGAATAGCAACGATGAGGGGAAAAAACTTTCAAATCTTGCAAATGTGATAGAAATTCAAGTGAAAACGAAAACAATAGAATTTATAGATCGAAGTTTTTGAGGCAATCTATCCAATAGATTCAGTCAATAGATAGCTTTTATGTATGTATGTCAGATTCCCATTGTTTGGATAACAAATCGAGCGAAACCGAGTGCAAAGATCGTCGATCGAATAATTTGAACGAAATCGATTCATCCTCGAGTTGAGAGGACGATCGTGTGAAATTAAAATCTTTCCATATCAGCGAGAGAAATGTATTTTTTTCGTAACTCATTCGGTGGAGAATGTTTGTCGCAACTAAATAGTAGATAATAAGATTCGAATCATTCGAATCATTTTTCAACTGCTAAAATTAGACAATTAGGTTCGAATACGAAATCGATCGGTGACTTAAAAATCATTTACCAGTCGAGACTTTTTTATGCATAACATGTGTATACCTACGTGATTATTTACGTATTCATTTCTGCATAGGTAATCGATTATGGGAAAAATGTAAGAGTTACTTAAGTATCGTTCCTGTATTCGGCCGTCAAAGTGTTTCAAGGTATTTCAGACTTTTTTTCATTCTTTTTACCACTCTTAAATATAAAGTATGAAAAGAAGTGAAAAATTATTAGGTGCGAAGGTACTATTAATACATCCTTTTCGTGTAAATGCGTGAAACCGAAGACCGACATTTATTCGAATCTATATAAATTTTTGAGTTATCAGCATGACCCAGACTTGCAGTATTATTTTGTAAATCTTCCAACAAATTTTTTATTTCTGATCTTTTTTTTTTTCTGAATGTAAAGAGTTGAGTTATTTTTGTATTATTTCCAAAAATTTCGTATTGCTTGTGAGCGCTTTTACAGCAATGCTGTCAATATTTTCTTAATGAGGCTGAAGATTTGAAAAATATAAAAAACCACAGTAAAATTTTTCAGAACCTGTCAACGATTTCTGTGAACTGAAAGATGTTTTAATAAACCAGAATCATTTTGTTCAAAAAAAAAGGCGTGCGAGGGTCACCCCTCATATATTTAATGTGTAAACATTCAGCTGAAACACGATAAATATGTATCTAGCTTGTATGTATGAGTGTATGTAACACGCTTCCAGCTCACCACAGCTCACCACGGATGTCTGCTTGTGAGTGTGTGTGTTATGGGAAAAACAGAATTTGTAACTGGACAGTGCGCTGTACAGTTTTTTTATGCAATCTCAACTTTTTCGTATCTAATATTTTTTTACACCCGGGAGGAAGCGGACTAGAGAGCTAGAATGTTTTCACATTAATAAGGAGTTATCCAAATTTTAGCATTTTCAGATAATGCAAGTTATAAATGGTGGTTTTCTTGGACGTTAAGTTCAAATATTGGATTCATTTTTATATCAAGTCCCTTCTCAACCCCAGTATTGCTGAGGCTCTTTACTCTCGGCTATGCTCACACCGTGATGATGATGATCAGTCGCGATTTTGAGTTTTTTCATTATCATCAATCACCACATGTTCTCGAATAATTTTTGAATACAAAAAATGTAATGGTAAAACTTTCATCATCGTGACATTAAGACATCAAGACATGAGCCCTCGTGGCTGTAAAGAACAGTAGTATTGTTTTTGCATTTGATAGTCGAAATTTATGTATGGAATAGGTCAGAAATTTTTTACTCTAGAAACTTGTTCAAAACTGAAAAACAATTTTGATCATTATCCCGTCATTACAGAAAAAGAATGAAGTGGAGATGTGCCAGAGAGAGTTAAACATTCGGTGGGACCAATGTCTCAAGAAAGAAGAAATATCCGATTTAAATTAATTTTTGTTGATACAGCAAGTGTCAGTAGAATACTTGAAATGTTTTGAATTGAGAAAAGTTAATTAAAATTTGTCCACTCAATTTCGAGCCCCACGACCACTAGTAAATAATTATTAAAACATTTGGCTTTTTAACCGGGTGTATAAAAGACTTGTCATTCTTAATTTCAGGGAAATTTATTCAAATCCTGGTTAACATAAGGCTCTGTTCTGTAGTGGGACAAACTAATTGTATTATAGTTGAAAATAAAAACAACTCTGTGACCTTTACTACTCCCCAGTATTTTGTCACACAAAGCTTCAGTACTTCTTTCCATATGACATTTACTGCTTGTTTTATAACTTTTGATTCTATTTAAATTTTAATTCCTTTAAAAGACTTTACTAGTGATAGTGCTGAATAAAGCTGCCTTTACTGAATATAAGTTCTGGTAAATAAGTTACAAATTGATATATATCTGGCGGTGAGCTGTATGAATCATGGCATCGGAAGTCTAATCTACTAGAACTTGCCTTCTTTTTAACAGCAGTACATTCAGTGTTACAACAATTCGTCCAATAGACACTCTCTCGCATGGAATGACGAGTTTTCTCTAGTCTTTTGTAACTTTCCTACTTTTCAAAGCCTTTCTAAAAATTTCTGGTATTCCGATATAACGTTTGTCCAAATGGACCAAATCAAGTGTTATATATAAGGGCTTATTTCATCATTCGTAATATCCTGAATATTTTGATCTCATGTTTGCCATTATTACTCGGTTATGTCTGAAAATATTTCAGTTTAAATTGTAGGAGAATAAAATTAGAGAGCATCGTTTCCCATGTTCCACTTTAACTTTGGTCCGAATGTACCGAAACTAGAAAAGGAGAACTCATTCGCTAATGTGAAATATTCCAAATATTCCAATACCACGTAAGTAGTTACTTCATTGTAGCTCAGTTAGGTATGATGATATTCACGTTTAAAAGTGAATGGTGAACAGATTTTGCGGATTACTTTAGGTTACACGTTGATTTGGCTAACGTATTGTAGTTTTGTTGCCAGAATGATACGAAGGTACTTCACTCTCCATCCAACCAGGGTGATCGAACCAATCATATTCTATATTCTGGATGTGTCTTCTCATTAAATGTAGCTTGTAAATCTACCGTGCATTGATAATTATCCGCAAGTATCCGCGATTATTCAGCAGTGTATTGGAACTGCTCAGCCTACGCGTGTGAAATTCGATTATTATGATCAACAACTTCTTACCTAATTCACGTTACGAGGAACCGATATTGTTTTTTTTTTTCGTTTATTTTTATTTTCTTCGGTCGCCTGCATATCACACCGAATATCTGCCATCTGATAGTGTGATGATGAAAGCCAACTGTTTGCAACTAGAAAGAGGTATGTAGTGAAAGTGTAGGTACTGTGCTGTTTACGTTGAATCGTGGCCATTCCACTATTCGGAAAGTTTTGCTCCACTTTTTATTTTCAGTTTTTTTTTGTTTTTTCCATCAGCCAAAGGGTAGAAATTTACCGGTTCTTCTAAACCGAACTGTAGGAATGTTATCGAGATTGACAATATTAAACTTATAGGCTAACTCTTTGAATTACGATATCGTTGTTTGAGAATTTTATTTCACAACAGAGAAGAACCTACAAATAGGTACCAAATTCTAAAAAAATACTCGAATCGAGTTGTAGAAATTGGGAGAAACACTTTCGTATTTTTGAGCCACTTTGCGAAGTTCCTGTCGTGGCTTCTTCCGAATTTCCACAACGCGTTTTGAGAATTTTGTAATGAGTTACCTACAGCTTAAATTTTGGGTACCTATTGTTGATTTTTAATACGCCGTCACACATATTATGATTTTTTTTTTCTGATCTTCTGTGGTTGTTTCTAGTCGTAAATAATTACGTATATAAGTTATTATGTGGTGTGAGATAGTTTTGCTCCACACCAATTCGACGCGAGACCACTTTACTACATTGCATCCATCAAGTAGTAGCATATTTATTTGTTTTTTCTATAAATTTCTTAAAAATTAATTTTTTTACAAACCCTGAAACTTGTGCCAGCCCTGGATTTTTACTGACATACCTATACCTTGGTAACGCTGTAGAATTTGTTGTTTTGGCAGAAGCAACGAACCTTTTTTCTTTTGTATCCGTACGTAGATGCGTGGGTAGTGGCGCATACGCATCGAATATGAGGGAATAATTGGCAAAATACTATCGGCAAATAATTTTAATGAGCGATCATTAACGGCCTGTATGTCTATTTTAGTGATGCTTCCATTTGTTTGAAGTGTTGCTACTGCATCAATTTTCAATGTCCCTACTATATATTCGTGCTCGAAATTGCCATCGAAAATAATATTTTCTTCTTCGGGGATATCGATTTTACTGTATTCCAAAAATTTCTGGAAAGTCATATAGGTACTTCCAATCGCATGAAATTACGCCTCAACCGTAGAAGTATCAAATGTATGTTCGGTACCTACACTACTAATAACCTGCAATTTGCGGACTACATGCGACTAGCACATGTGATGGTACTACAAGACCTACAATAATTATTAGTCAGTAATTTTTCTCACTCTTCTAGTATCTAGCAACGTCGCAGTTTAGTTTCGTTTCTTTTTAAATTGCATGTGTTTTGCCACCGAGTAACCTACTATTTATAGATGTATTTTGTAGCATTACGTCGTGGTAGGTAATGAAATTTTCAGGAACTTATCACGTAGGTAATTAAGAATGGCTACTTATTTAATTTCAAAAACAAATAAAAAATAAATTCCATCGACGAAGAAACAGGACGACTGTGGCAACGATAAGGGAAATTGTCTGTATTATTCTGTCAAATTTCAAAGTCTCGCTATTTTCTGCCATTCAGTCGGGCTGCAAATTTAATGGCATAACGAGGCACGCCGATGTCGCCGGTTAATTAAAGAACCTGGTTTCGCACTTACAACGTGGAAGCCATCAATAAACTAAAAACGTACCTCGATGATAAAGTGGATACACAAAAGTGGGTATGTGTTTTCGGGCATCTAATATAGGTATTAACAAAAGACTGCCGCTGTGGTCAGTGTAATCGGACGTCGAAAGTTATTCAATAAAGGAACGACAACTTGACCCGACTATGGCATCTTCTCTTACACAACAGCATTGGGTAATGGCTTTCGACAATTCGTTATCAACCTACCGAGCGAGCCCTTTTGATCTTCGTTTACGTATGTATTTTTGGAACGCATTCCGCTTCTCCGACACATTTATCAGTTTCTCTGCGGGCTCGAGCTCGACCTATGCGTGCCAATGGAAAAGATTGGCTGCTGTTGTTGTTGGCAAGCAAGAAAAATTTCGCGACTTCGACTTTCACTTCACGTCGATCGTAACTCGTCTTCTTATTTGTAAATTTCATTAGGCGATTCGTCATCATCATCATCATCATCATCATCATCGTCATCACCATCATCAACGTCCTCGTCGATTTTCATCTCTTTCTGCAATTCATCATCAGAAAGTATATAGGCCGGGCTATTTACGTTTGACAGATGGCCTACAGCGACTCGGTGATAAGAAGAAATTTATACTTTCTTGAAAAGAATAAGTTCTCATCGCGTGGTTTCGACTGAACGAAGTTAAGGGAAAACATTTGTTGCTGTGGGTTTCTGAAAGAGAAGAATATTTTACATAAATTCGAGATTCTCAACCCGTTCAGAGGTAAAAGTAAATTGAATGAAATTCAATTGAAAAATATCGAGAAATAAAGATTAGGTTTAAAAGAATCGGAATGAGAGATCATATGGGTCGGTAAATGCTCCCATATATAATTTTATTTTTAATTTGAAAAATAGAGAAATAAGTTTTTATTAAAGAATAATTTTTTTCTCGAATTTCAGCATTCTTCATTGACTAGTTTTTGAGCAAAGCATTTTTTTTTAAACTGACAAAAATTATATTATTCCCAAAGTGGCTGTACTGGTTGACTCCCTTTTTGACCATATTTTTCATATAATCATTTTTATAAACAATAAACATTTTCCTCACTCAATTTTTTAAATATTGTTTTCACTGTTATAGACTCAATGCACTATTAACGAAATTTTAATTAATTCTCAAAATTTTCCCTGAAAGCAGTAGGGGTGATGTGACATGTTTGAAAAAAATAATGAAGAAGACCTAAAATTTCCTAAATTTTGTACATCTCAATCGATGCAGCAAAGATAAATTTTCTCTTAGTGTTTCTTTTAAAAAAAAATCATTTTTATGTATTTCCCTTGAATTCGAATTAAGTATTTTTCTATCTTGCGAAATAAGTCTGCCGAATACGTACCTACCTATCCAGTAAAATTTCATATTTTTGTATCCACTAAAAAAAAATGTAGGTAGATCATAATTTAAAAACCATGCGTAATAAAAATAATTCTCAATAACACAAGTTAAGGGTACCTCTGATTACTTTCGGTAAAAAATATTTCAAGTTACCCATAGGTATTAATAACTCTTCAAAAAATATTTGATGAAAACTTCTTTTCACTGTGCATTGAATTTATTATAGTTGAAAAACATTTTTCTGAAGAAAGAGAAATGTGAAAAAATAAAATTTTACAGATTTTTTAAAGTGAATTATTATTTTAATAAAATTGGTATTATTTATTTGCAATGATACGAAAAAATGAATTTATGAATTTAAATAAGTACTGTGTGGACAATATTCGTATGAAGTATAGGGGCTTGTACTCCTTGACAACAGTCACTGCCAAAAGGCTGGCATATTTCGTCTCTATGATGTTAAACCAAAACACACACGTATGTTTGTATGTTCATACCTGTAAGTACATACAGGTAAGATACATAAATTACCTGATAAGGACCGGACTGGTACCAAACACGCTACGTTGTTTCTTATCACCTTACAGAGACAAGAAACGAAGTAATCTATGACATAATACCATACATATATGTATGTATGTATGTATGTCTATGTGCGTATACCAAATCCAGTATATAAGCTCACAAAACCGGCTACAAAATTTCCAGTGTTTGCCTTGGATTTGGCTCTTCCATACTTAAATGCATGAAGTAGCAAAACACGTAAAACTGTAGATTATCTTCTACGTGTGAATATCTCCCACAACAAAGTATTCCACAGGCACCCTAGGGCTACCAATGTGGAGAAAACATTCTTACTCTGACACTTTGTACAGATTCATTCTGAAACAACTTGCTGATAAAAACGAGTTTAGAAACTGTCTTATGGTGTGAGCTGTAGATTGATTTTGGAAAATGGAACCAAGCTACTGGTGAACGTTCGGAATTGTTGTATCTTTTTCTCCCATTTTCTAAAGTCATCTTTGAAACATTATTTGTAAAAATTTATTACTGATTTTGTGTAATAAAATATTTTCTTCATTTTGCCTCTTACTTAAATTCAAATTTGCTCTTGCTGTACGATTCTCATATGCTGAAAGAATTAAACATCATTATAACTACAATTGAGGAGGTTCATAGAAATATTAGACAAAGTCCACTTTTCGTCACTTTTTGAGTTAAAACATTTGTTTTTGTGTAGTCGATTGTGCATACTTTTCCATGGTACCTTAATGAACCAATTCGCAACTCACTTCTTCACCAACAGAAAAGGCCTAATTTGAAGAAATTCTCACTGAATCAATAGTGAGAAGTAAACTTTAAATACATTTTTCTTCAATTACAGTTTTGTGGACTTGGTGCGATCGTGCTCGGAACTCCTCAATTGGTGTTGCAGTTCAAACTGTAGCGCTGGTTATTACTTACCAATAAAATATGAAGACTATAGGTATAGTGAGAATACAAAAACCTGGCCTCTCAGTTTGTTTTCCTCAAAGTTCGGCGATGTTTCATATTCTCGATCTTTGAGGGGTCAGTTATTAGAAATTGAATTAAAAACGTCACGACACAATGGAAACTTTGATGATGTGTTAACCATAAATATTTTATGACGGCAGAAATCGATCGTGAATGGAAAGAGCATACTTGGACTGCAAATACTAGACTGTGCGAATCTGGTCATTCGTGTTCGATTGTGAAACTCGTTTCTACAGTTTTCACCACTAACTCAGCCCAAAAATTCGAATGAGAAAATTTTATGTGACAAACGTCGACAACGCCTTAGCTCGCTATCTGCTCCACATCAGAGCTCCCACAAAGCTATCCGAAACAAAAAACCATTCACGACGACGACGACCAATTCGTGTAAAAGTAAACCTCATGTATAGCTATAGAGATTAGCAAAAATGATAAACAACCAAAGATAGAATTGAGATTACAAAGAGAATAAAAGAAATGTAGAACACAATATTATTATTCTTGTGTGTGGCGAGAGAAACGAGAAAGAATTTCTACGAAGTCTACCTTCAGGTAAGATGGAGGTGGGAAATCTTTCTGGCCTACGCGACGACTCGTCAGCGTCCATCTTAGCGTCTGATCTTTCGTTCATTCTGCTCAAAGATCCATATTTATGTGGACTTGGGGCACACTGAGCCCATAGGAACGCACAGCCTGTGATATATCAGAAATCTAGCAGCATATACCTAACTGAATTTAGTAATGTTGAGCGAAAATGAAAATGATAAAATATGACAATGTCAAGCATGTGGCCCTTGTAGAAGACTACCTTTTGTGGCAACTTAAGTGATGATGTTCGAACTAAATGACGGAGATAAGATGACAAAAGCACTGGTAAGTGATGCACTCACAATAGCTACCTATTCTGCTTGAACATACGCAAATCGTTTATTGACTAGTGTCAAAAAACTGCGTTCCTTTATTCTGGAATAGGTACTTTTTTTTTTCTTTCTTTAGTAAATTGCCCTATAATAAAGTTTTCAATACCTTTGCAACGTTTGGGTATTGAAGTTTTAAAATAAGATGTATATCAGTGGTTGAGAAATCCTACCTTTTTTCAATCGGTTTCTGTCAGTTGGGTACTTAAAAAATTTAGCAAAATGTTAGTTATTTCTTGTTTCCGTTTCCGTTATGTTACCAAAATTTCTCATTCAATTTTAGTTTCTAATTCTGTTTCCGTTTCCTATATTTTTTCGATTTTTCTTTTTCAGAAACAGAAACGGAAACTATTCATTATTTAGTTTCCGTTATGTTTCCATTATTGCGAGAATTTTAATGTTTCCGCTAATTTTGGTTTCCAGTGCTAAAAAATATGGTTTCCACTTTCAAAAAATTTGATTTCAATTTCCATTTGTCAGTGCCTGGATGTAGTACTATGTTTCTAGAAATATTGATTCACTTTCACAATTGTGATTAAGTAATAAGTAGGTACGTGTTATGATAGTAATTTGGAAATTTCAGTTAGGCTTTAGTTATTTAGTACGTATAGGTACATAGTTTGGTAGGTCTATTATATCATGTTAAAATGATAATATATGTTCAAGTGAACGGATAAACTGATAAAAATACTAAATGAACAAATGAACAAATGAACAAATGAACAAATGAATAAATGAATAAAAATAAATTTAGTCATATTTCAACAGATTAAATTCTAACTGAGCCAAAATTCTAAGAGTTGGATTATAATTTATTAGCCGCGCACTTTTATTTTCTATGTATGAACATCTTACCGCTCCATGGGGGCTGCTTTCGACTTAACATCCTCAGATTTTCAGAACATAACATATGTCTCGTTGGAGCATTCTCGTTTACACTACTTGCACATGCTGCATACCAGAGTTGGACACGAATCCATTAAAAACTGACTCTAATACGAATCCGCGAATCCACATATTTTTGGGCACTCGAATATGATTCCATTCATTATCACTTTTTTCTTTATTCAAATCGGATTTGACTTATTGTAAAAAAAAAAAAAAAATCGGATTTCATTCAAAATTGAATACCATACACATTTTGTTTTTCAAAAAGTTTTGAAATTTAAACCAGTCGAAATGATTTTAAATTCCAATTCTTTAAAACAAAAACCAAAATGAATCCTTGTTCCTTGGAAAAATCGTTCAAAATTTTCGGATCTGTCGAATCTGTCAAATGGATTCGAATAAAGTTCACAAATCCAGTGTCTTTTTTGGATTCGAATCAAGGATAAGAATCCAATTTGTCAAAGTGGATTCCAATGGATTCGCCAAATCACAAAAACTGATTCAAATCCGATTGGATTTGAATCATGCTCAACCATACTGCATACACAATAAACAACTACAACTACGTACCTATGTTTGCTGATATTCAGACGGGTGTATCTAACAAGTGCGCAAAGTCAGTTTGACTCGTAAAGTTCGCGCGTAAACCAGAGGCGAGTGCTACAAATTTTACCCACGTTCCTGTATTGCCTACTTTCCTCATTTGTTACAGAATTTGCTAATTGGTGTCGTTCCTCCTGTATGGTTTGTTGGGTCGTATTTCATACATTCCAGAGTTTTAATTTTTTTCACGGTTCACCTGGATCTTAGAAGCAGCCAGTACACTCACTAAAACCGTTGGATACTGAACAAACTATCCCTTATAACTGTGAGGAAACATTTACTAATGTAACATTTAATCGAGTGTTCTAAATATTTGAAGTGACACAGTCATCTCGTTCAATGAGAATAGTTGAATGTGCTGCAAACTTACAGACAGTGGTGTAGCCAGAGGGGGACCAGGTGGGCCAAGCCCACCCAAAAAAGTTGGCTAGCCCATCCATAGCCCGCCTAAAAAATTTTAGCTGTAAAATCACCCTAAAGAAAAAAAGAAAGAAAAAAAAAAGAAAAAATAATACGTATTAATTTTGAAAAATTATGAAGAAAATTAATGCTTTTAGGTGATAAGAATCGATGAGTCATCCAGTTTGTTTTTACTTGCTGAATCGTTATTATATTCATGCGCATCACAGCTTATTATGCAAAGTCACATCACATCATTCACATCTCTTAATTTGATGCTATAAAACTGAGAAACAGTGAAATTCTAACACAGCTTGACATTTATCTTTTAATTTTTATAATTTTATTCTAAGATTTAAGAGCTATCCGTGTCTATGCAGTATCAATCATCAATATGAAGGGTTCAAAGAAGATTGATCAAGTTTTTAGTAAAAATACGAACGTAAAGAAAAATAAATCTACCAAAAGTGAAACTACTGAACTAGAATCGAGAGCAAAAAGTGATCAAAGTATTTTATTAACAGATTCAGGTAAAACATTTTCAATTTTAATTTTTCAACACTTCTTCATTCAGTCAAAGCCAATAGTTATTGCTATAACTATTGCTGTTTCAAGTGCACCTTGTGAATTCTGTTTTGCATGTATGAAATGTACAAAAAATTGTTGGCAGAACCTTGAGCCATGACAGACTCTAATTTAGCAGTTTTACAAATTGAAAAGCATGTATAAAAAAATATTGATTTATAAAAATTCATTATTTTATTGGCTGCTAATCATAAGCTCTGTTTGATAGGATTACACTAACTTACACCAACCTACACCAGTAAGGATATTCCACAAATATTCAAGTAAAACTTGGCGCAAAGTCGCATAACATTTCTACATTTATGGAATCTACCTTCTGGTGTAGGTTTATGTAAGTTGGTGTAGTTCTATCAAACAGAGCTATTGTAATTGTAGAATTACTTTATAATAAAAATAGAAGTATTATTCCAAAACAATTTTACATTTCTCAGTTTTATCTGTTTAATACCACATATTTAACATTTTAAGGAGCGGGAGGAATAGGATATTAAAGTTACTTATAATTTATTATAGTCACTAGCCCCCTCCCCAACCTTTTTTTAAATTTTTTTATGTGGCCCATCCTTAAATTTGATGGCCCTCATTTAATCCTCTCAAAAATTTCTTTCTGATTAAGCTACTACTTACAGATGACTATTCCTCTTCAAAACGGACTGTAGTTATTCATGACTGCCCCTCTCTTCTACAATTGTATGCCTATACAAACTTATTCTTGTGGCTTCTACATCACCATTTGGGAGTCACTTTTAAAATGTTGCAGTTTGTAAGTCACATCAAAAGTTGCCTCCTATAAGGACTTGTTAAATACTGTCCTGCGCCAGAAAGTTGCCTGGGTTGTTGTGTAAATTTTAAGAATGAATAAATTGTCAAATTTTCCATCATGTCTTTGATCAAATCTTGACATTTTCTGAAAAACAAAACTGAAACGCGATGGGCGAAATTAGAGAGGTGTCGAGGGAGATATCAGATGGTTAATTTCAAGTTAATTTATGGTAGGTGTGATTGGAAGTGGTTAGTTCAAGTAACAATAATGCCAGAATTCATTTGGTGGTTACGATGTATCTTTTTTTTCCTGCTTTTTATTATTTTTACTTTGACTGTACAGTGCTGAACCAGTAAAGCTTTATAAGCCCAATATAATTTATAATGTAAAGACATGACTGCATAAAAGTAGGCAACCAGCGTGTACTTGGTTCATACTTTCAATGTTTTTCTTCAGTTCACCAGTTTCGAATATAATTGATAAGGGTCATTTCATTTCTTAAATTCACGAGAATAGTGAACACAAAGTGTTGTAACAGAAATTCCACCTCAACTCATTCATCATCATCATCATCATCATCACTACAATAAATATATATATCACATATTCCATTTCCATTACAAAGTCTTATCGTCACTTACAATCAACGCTAGCGCAGGCAGCGCTTCGCCATTATATATTTTATTTCTGTAATATGTTTTAGTCTCTGAATTATATTTCTCGGCAACTGATGTCTTGTGTTCATTTTTCAGTTCTCGCACTCTCACCATACATCACAAAGGTAGTTGAAAGTACATCGTGTGGTGTACAGTGGTTGCCTATTTAGCGCCGAAATCTCTTACTAGAAATCATTGCTCTTTACTTATACGTACAATCTAAGTTTCCACCCCTACTACTTGACATCCCACTTACGTCTGAGGTTTTAGACATTTAATTACTGCATAACCCTACAAATGGGACGTGACAATAATTCTATATTTTTGTTAATCCAGATAAACACACTATTCTTACAATTCAAAACCATGTTTTTCGTGATTTCATAATTCAATACATACCTACGTCCTATGTTCTTTCCTTTGTCCCCAATCCAAAGGGCGAAGACCTCTGCAATAGTCGTGCTTTTGTTACGCTGATTTTTTTTTTTCATTATACACCCATAGCGATGCTTATAATTATATTCTCATTTCGTAATTGCGATGATAATGTGATGATGAGACAAGGGTCCTCTTGCC
This sequence comes from Ericerus pela, assembly GCA_011428145.1. Taxonomy (NCBI): domain Eukaryota; kingdom Metazoa; phylum Arthropoda; class Insecta; order Hemiptera; family Coccidae; genus Ericerus; species Ericerus pela. The sequence goes on from WOFM01002262.1 coordinate 544,331, forward strand.
ATTCTGTGGTAGATTATGGTGTAGCTCATGTTTTTTTTGTTTTTTTTTGCGTCTGTGCATGTATTTGCTCCTGGAAACTTGCAAGTCATTCCTTCATTTTGTCTCATTATCTCGACGCGTCGAATGGAAATAATCGAGAGACTCGAAATAAACTACAAATCGCGATAAAATCTGTCATTTCTTGAAGGTCGAAACCAAGTATGAGATGTAAACAAGTGGTTCAGAGGGTTCAAACCGAATAAAATGCTTCATGCTTAAATTGTTGGTGTCCATTTATCGCGTCTATGAAAATTACCGATAGTATAAAAGATAGGCTGCTTCGACTGTTTTCTCCTGAGCAGTAGAAGTGATTTCGTAACAATTACGAAGACCATGGGCGAACTTTAGGAGCTGAATCTCCTTTCCCAAGATGTGAAAATCAGGACTGCTGGGGCTACTAAATACTTTGACAGATGAGAAATATTGTTAGACAGCTTTTGAGACTGGTTCTTTCTTTTACTTTCACTGCTTGACACGGGTAATGAAAGTATTTTTTCGAATGTACCTAAACAAATCTCGTTGAAGGGTAACTGCCTTGGATCCCCGTCCACCTCAGCTACCCCGTCTCATCTCCCTAATTGAGTTGAAAATTTTGTTTCGTAGTCATTCGCGGATACATGTAGATTTTAAATTCTTCAGTTTCTGAAAACTTTTAGAACGAAGCAAAAGTTTGCTATGATGAATGAAGAATCAGGATAATAAGTATTCCTTCATAGTAAGGTTGTCAGTGCCAAAAAATTGGAGAAATTCGTAACACTTAGGTATATTTAGGGATATAGACGAAGAATGAAATTAATACTGTCCTTATTTCTCTTTGTCAAACTAATGATTAAGTTGGTCTAAGTACTTATATAGAATCTGAACCTTTAGTTGTATTTTTCCTCGCACAATAAGAAGCTCATTCCATTAATGTGTACAAAGAAGTTCATTTCTGTAATAGGACTAAGGTATATATATTTTCCAAAATTAGTGTTAGACCTATTCCATTAATTTAATATAGGCTAGTGTTAAACTGTTAATAAATTAAAATCAGTGGGTTTATAGGTGGTCAACTGTAAGTCAGTTCATTAATAAAATGACACCCGTATTCTAGAATGATACTTGAGTAAAGATTTGTTACTTAAGTAATATTTTATCTGTGACTCCCATGTATAAGTATAGGATAAATCTGGTCGAACGAGTACTTAAGTCTAATTTAACGTTAAGAAATTTTCTAGAATACAGGTGTGAATCATTAAATTTAGTAATTACTGTTTCTCGAAAAATTTCCTCACAAACAACGAGAATGAAAAAAAGAATTTTTTTTTTTTCAATCTGTTTTCCCTACAAACAAACTGTTCTCTGCTCTTGGATCACTTAGAATTCCGCACCAAAATTCATAGAACCCAAGTTAGTGTTTGTTGAAACTATTTGGACCGATTTGGAAAACTAACAAAATGAGCTGGATTAGTTTTTCAGTGGGTCTAGTTTTGTCAGTCATTTATAAATTGTTCAGTGTTATTGTATCTATCTATATCTATATTATACTCTGTATATAAACATGTATACATTTTATATATATATACATATATATATTATGTACAGTGATATATAAATATATAAAACTGTTCCGTATGTTTGTGTAAAAAGTGTAATCTTGTTAAATATTGATTCTTTTACGATTAATAAGCTCATTTATTATCCCTGAACATAGGCTGTTTATTATTGATCTTTTACCAATATTCCAAGCAATAAAAAAAAGTGTATATTTTTTTCTAATACAAAAATACTTTTATTCGTTGTCATTAAAGGATTAACGATTTAAAGAAGGACAGAACAAAAGGGAAATGAAAAAATATTATCTATCTATATGTCTCCCCTTACCCGACTCTTAACTTCTCTCTCCTTCTTTTCAATTGGCCAGTTGCTATTTGATTTCAAATTTAATAAACTGTTGGCTGACAGCCATAAATTTGGACTTCTCACATTTAATTGTGTGACGCATCGTAGGTACGATTTTTGGGGCTCTAATCGCAAATTTGATGTTCATTTTTTCATTCAACTTATGCATAAGAACAGACTAAAATTTTGTATTGTTGAGGTGTTGAAAAAATAAAAAATGATAGAACTTGAATGAAATACCTAACTTTTTACTGACAGTGCGATTGAGCCAAGCAAAGTTGACACTACTGGCAGCTAGTAAGTAATAAACATTCATCTACGCACCAAGAACGACGGTAGTTTTTTAAACTACGCATCCCAACCTGTTCACATTTGCTTTCAGCATTCCGTTATAGCAAGGATCAGATGAAAAAACTAAGTCTTTAAAATGAGCAAGAGCAATGAGAGCATGTTTCTCAAAAGAAGAGATGGATTTCTTAGCTAGGCTCATATAGCTTATTTACAAAAATAATTATATTATTCTGCAGACATATTCTCTGGCATATCCTTTAATCTACTAATTAGATCTCATATCTGTATTGCCAATCACACTGAAATATGAGAATGAGAGCTTCTAAAATGTATGTTTTGTTTATTCCATTGATATTATGAGGATGGAATTGGAATCCATTTACTTTAATATATAAGTGTCTAGCTTTTACTTGTGGCTTCGTTTACCATATAATGAAGAATGGCAGATTGGTATATTTATGCTTGGTTCTTGAATCCACCACGCTCTGTTGGTTGTGAAAAGCATTGAACATTTAGGGACGGTATTACAAAAATACAAACATCCATTAAAATTTTAACGGTCCGTGAAAGAAATTTGTATCTCATTCCCTCATCTTAATGGACCATTATTGAAGCCTAATGTTTAACGTATGATTTCAATATCGACCTTTACAATTACTGTGCCTATTTTAATGAGGATCTCAAAGTGATATGGAATGAAAATTATGGATAAATTGATTTTGCAGGTCGTTGTCATTTGTAGCAGTGGTTCCATAACATTTTTTTCCACGCACCTCTCTAAAATTTATATTTTAAAATTTCCCTTCGTTTACTTTACACGTAAGTAGCCTATTTATTATACGCTTTTATTCTACTCACTCGCAATTCGTTGAAGTACACCGGATGACCAACTTCAGCGCTGCTTTCGCGTGTTGCGACACACGCACACACACACACACACACACTTATATCCGTTTTTATCAGTTGTTTTTTCAATTTTTGTTTGTTTCTGTCTGCGGAAAAAAAGTGAGAAATTTTATTTTCTCTTTCGCCGTCATTTTCTTCTTTAAATTATAAAAGCGTATTTTTGACAACTGGTTTTTAACCTAACTTATTATTATAAGCTTTTATAATATCATCATTTGGTTAGGTACTGTAATTCGAGAATTTCAGTCTTTACTAAATCCGCACGAATGGCTTTGCCGTCACCATGTAAATCCCAACCAATAAATTTGAAAACGAGTTTATAAATCCGTCAAAAATTATTACCTCCGATAAAGGTGTAAAAAATTTTATGATTTAAAAAACAGTTTTAATTGACGATTATAACGACATGACCCAATCATTACAAGATTAAAATTACATCATCCTAAACAATCCTCCTATTATATTGCACAATACCTACGTTTCAAAAATTACGTCCTTTTTACTTTTTTATTTTTTTTACTCTGTAAATACTGTTCGCAGGTCAAACGTTGTCCAAAATAGTGCTGTCTGACTGTGGCTTTTTTATTATGTGTTATTTTATGAGATATTGACTTGTTTTGCCTCTTAGGTCCATACGGTCACGCAGTCTGAAGGCCATGCACTCTTTTATATTGTCCTCAATTCATTATGCATTGTAAAATTTACAGCCGAATCGTCCTTCCTGAATGCCTATCAAATTTTACGCGTTACTCATTTCCCAAAACCATTAATCTAAAATGGCATACCTACATTAGCTTGGTATTTGGCTTTTCTTGTTTCCCTCTCAGTGACATGGACACCAGTAGTCGGGTCTCGTTCGAGTATTGTTGCGAAATTTTATGTAATTTTATATCTCATGCCAGGTTTCGTACGTTGGAACCGATAAGAGACTCAAAACACTGAATAGGTGCTGCTGTTCGTAACATTAATACCATACCTATGTGTTGAAATTCGTCGAAAAAATGAAGTGAAATCATGATTTCGAAAATTTTAACAATTCTAATTTTAGTATACTCGGTTTGATCAAAACAAACGCGTAGTAAATTAAATTATCAAGTTAAGGAGGTCTGACATAGGTACCTACTAAGTATAGTCGTTAAGTGCTACTAGCTGTCATCACATTATGACCTAAAATGGTGATGAGTTAAATTTGAACCATTTGGTGCTTCTATGTGTAATTTAAAAATTTACATAGGAAGATATTTAACCCGTGGAACTGAACTAACTCATTCCCAAGGGGATAACAACCCAAGTAAAGAGAGCCCACTCAAACCATTCAGATTTATCGAGTTTGTCATTGTGAGAAAATGTTCTGTATTTTTCGTGAGAACGTAAAGAAGCTTTGCGAAAAGTTCAAAGCAACCAAAAAATTTGAAATTCTTATTGATCTGGCCGATCTATAAGTACCTACCATTTAGAATGAGGAATATTTTCTCTTATTCTCATTCCCATTGTTTTTCAACCCCTTTTTTTTTTTGTTACCTATTATATATATTTTTATTTAACTTCGTTTAGGAACAGAATTCAGACTTTGTTTTTGGTTCATATATGATAGACCGCAGTGAATAGTACCAAGTTTACTGCTAGAGCATTACCAAAGTACTAGGATCGCAGTTTCTGGTTAGGTTAACTGTTTCTGTGTGTATGCAATAGAGTTTGATGGATTGCACTTCTCTCATTTTACACTTACAAAAGCATATTTTTTTTAATTAATTTTTAACATATTACAGTAGATGCCGCATATTAGAATCACTTTCGGATCAAGACAAAATGATCCTAATAAATGACTGATTCTGTTAGGTGAAAGGTGAGTTATTGAAAAAAATTCCAAATCAAAATTTTTTCATATTTTTCAAAAAAAAAAAAAAAAAAAAAGCACAGTACCTGCTGGGGTTGACCAAAACATTTAATGTGAAACACATTTTAAGCTGCCAAATCTCCACCTTTCACGAGCACATTTAAAAACAAGTACCTGGTTCACAAAGCATTGCTTAGATGTGGAAAATAGAAAAAATTTTGTTAACTTAAATCAAGCTGGCGATCAATTTCAGCAGTATATTTGTTAGGTATATCCTTCGGTATTATCGTATATCTTGAGAATTAAGATCGCAATATTTAACTAATATTACCTAATTCATCAGTCATAAATTATAATAATCACACGCAGCTTAAACCTAGCAAAATTTGCTAATAAAACCTTTTCCATCCTCTACTTTTCAGGTTAATCGCAAATATTCATGGTTCGTTGTTATCACTTGCTGCTCATGGATAGATTGAGATACTCATATATCTGTTCAACGAATTTTCTCAAACTTGAGACCTGTCTAGATCATTTTTTCATACCCAAAAAATTTATAATGGTTTTCAATTGATTTTGCAGCCCTAATTGGTATTGGATACGTGGTACTTACTTACATAACATTTTTCAAGCTACCTCGTAGATCTCCAGAAATGATTTAAAGTTACCTTATTCTAATTCTTATTTCTACCTCGCTGATTGGTAGAATATTTACTCTTCATTTTATTTGGCGTGGAAAGGTGGAAAACGACTAAGTCAGACGCTACATATTTCGATTCCTACAATCAAAAGTCGTATTAATATGTAATTGACCGGACCAAGTAGATGGCGTTAAAATGTGATTAATTTATGCAATGATCACCGTCGGCTGACAGGAATTACGCTTTTTAGGTGGACGGATACGGTGACCGTGTGGCCGGGTCGTAGACCACAAGCGAAACCTATCTATGGAGTGTAGGTCAAATGGTAATAGGCCCAAGCCCAGACAAACAGACAGACAGAGATAGTGTGACATAGGTACCCGATTAAAGTGGCAATTGCAATATTATAATATTATTACATTTTTTCTCCTTTCTCTTTCTGCTCTGTCTTTCCCTGTAGGTATTGCATCATACATTTCCATGGTGTGTGTCACCCTGCTCGAAGATTATTACATCAGCAATTCGCATACTCTCCAGTTTTCCAGTCATCCAAACAACGTCTTATAGCGCCCACTTTTCGATTTAATTATTTGTAAACTTTTTTTTTTTTTTTTTTTTTGGTTTGTTGTGGTTTTGTTTTTTCATTCATTTAATTTTGTTTTTCTTTCGATCGCCTACAGTACTTCGGTGCGGTACGCTTCTTAGACTTTCGTTTCGCATGGCTGACGAGGCCGAGGTTTGTGGTAATGACTGGCGAAGACAAGTAATTAATGGTCGTCGATTACGATACCAAGATGATTATCATTTTTTCAATTTCCGTCTTTCTACCATCGTATCGTCTGTTGTCATCATTCATCTCTCTTTCACCTTTCTCCCTGGGGTCGCTTGTGTAGGTACACTTTTATTTTTCTTAGTTTTATGCTTTCTACACTTGAGTGATAACCTTCATCGCAACAACACGGTATCTGTTAAAATGTGTCAAATAAATCGAGGAATGTTTCGTTGATGGTATCAAAAGTGATCTCCATCGATTATAATTATGATACAGTGCATACTCGCTAACCTAACACTCTTGTGTTCCGGCTATGTATCAGACTGACAAAACGTTGGCTAGTGTGCATGACTTTTTCAATAAAAGGCGAAAACATTGAATTAGGGCCAAATACAAGAACAATATTTTAGTCATGGACCTATCTTCCGTTTTGGTCTTGCGCTGTCGAATTTTGATTTTGGTTTTACTACATTTGGTATGCGGATGTCTATTGTTGCTGATGAATACGATGCCTGTATAATATTGTTAAAAAATATTAATTCTAAATTCAAAATTGCTTATTTTTCTCCATCTTTGCTTCCTTCTTCCTCTCTCCCTATCTTTTCCCCTACCACTCTCATTCTTTTCATCCTCTTCTCACTCAGTCCTTTTCGGGATTTTTTTTTTTTTAATCATTAAAAGACTAGTAAAAGAAAATACATATTAACATCTACGCTGTTGTGCTTTTTTTTTTTTTTTTTTTTTTTTTTTTTTTTTGTATAATAAGCCGCGTTCAAAATAGTTTGAATTAAAAACATAGTTTTATGCAAAAATGACTTATTCAATGTTTTTGGGGCTACTGAATTTTACAAAATTCAAAAATTCAAAAATTCAAAAATTACATTGTAGTTTTAGTAGGGTATACACAGCTCAATCAAATAAGAAATTTGAAAAAGAAATAATATCTACCAAATATTTTGATTCTGAAATTTGATAAAAAATGAAGATGGTCTTCAGAGTAATCAGTGATAAAATTCTCTTACTCTCCCTAATTTTATATCCGTCATGGTGGCTGAGATGTAGGATGGCAGAAAAGGTACTTCTTTTTAAATAACAATAAAACTGTAGTGACAGAGTCACAGGCAGTGTACTTTTCAGTGAGACGGAGAGAAACACGAGTAAAAGTGAAGATGGGGAAAAAAAGAGGGAGTGGTTGAGAGATCAAGGATAGGAGGTTGAATGAGATAAGTTTCATTCATTTTAGATGAAGTACTGCCAATTTGAGGAAAACCAGGTACCACATTCCGGTCAGCCTGAGTATGTAATGGAACTGAATTCTCTCAGCAAGTATTCCAAATGAAGCTCGTATCTCTTAGATTAAGCAGTTTATAATGCAACAAATATAGCTTTTTCAAAAAAATAAAAGCAATAAAATATTAAACAGTACAAAGAAAAATTCTTAAAACACAGTGAGGTAGATCAAGTATATCTACTTGAAAGAGAAAACCAGCAAACTTGTTATAATATGGTGGAATTGTTGCTAGTGATGATTAGCGGCATAGTGAGTTTCTTTTTAGGGGACCTATGAGGGCTAAATTTCATTTTTGGGGGACGTGTTTTCAAAAGAACCCCACAGCTCCACCACTGGCTATGATGTTGGAATTGTCTGAAAAGGAATATTCTAAGTTATTATTGATTGTAAAAAAATAAAAAAGGACCTACAAAATGTATTTGGAAATTGCCATACCTTGTCATGGCTCCACCCACGGGTCTCCTGTGCACGGGCGATGCGCCAGAGTACTCCCTCTTGGTAGAGGAGACATTGGTGTTGAGGCAACATCAGTTGTGTGTTGCGAGGCGTGTGACTTCAACCAACTTTATATGGTCCCTTGGACCTTAAACCACACTAATTATAAGCTTCCACCTACTACATACCTTGCTCTATACAAAATACATTCACCAGTTATAGTCGACAGTGAGATGGGCATGTGGTCAAGTTCACTACTTTTAGCTGGCAAATATGTAGGTCCCAGGTTTGATTTTCCAAACTGACAAAACCTACAATGTAGAAACAAAATTCTCAGAAAATCAGTCCAAAGGTTTGTGGAGGAATTAGGGCATAATAATTAGGTACTTTATTTGTATTTTGGAAAATGCAATTTTTTCAACCCAAAATGTATTAAAAAATAAGAAGAAAAAAACTAAAACTGTCTAAAATTAGCAGTTTTTATTTTTTTCATTCCCTGGGGCATTTAACTGAATTTTTTCAAAAGTATCATGTGGTGGTACGTAAGTGCGGCGTACTTTTGATAATTATTAAAATTTAGTAAATCTTTTTAGGTAGGTTCTTGCCCCCTTTAAAATTTTAACAGTGAAATTTTTCATGAATGTAAGGAAAAATTTTTTATAAAATTGTCAAATGTGTATCTCCTCAGTATTTATTATTGACCAAAATTTCAAAATTTTTAGTTCACTCTAAAAGGAGAAAATTAATTTAAATGAAAAAACACATAAAACCATATACAGTGGGAATGGGTTGGGGGTAGAATTTTAATTAAAATTATTTTTCACTAGGAAGCACTTTTTGGAATAATTTTTGTCAAAATTTGAGTGGGTGCCGCAACCCCCTTCTAATTGTCATAGAGCCTTTGCCTTCTTTGGAAACAGGAACGAAATGAGTACTAAAATTAAGTTAAATTGTAAATTTAAAATGGACAAAATTTATATCACTATGATTTATTCGTGCATAAAATATTTCAATTACAGTGTAATTTCAAGCAAAATTTAAAAAAATTGTTGTAGGAAAAAATACTTTTTTGAATTCGGTACTTTTGACCATCTACTTTCGATGGAGTAATCGATGGAGTAATAAATCTCAGTGTAAGTACTTAATACTCCCGTAGTGAAGTTAAGAATTTTAATTTTTGTGGATTCTTCTTCGTCTCCTATTATCGCTACGGATAAAAAAAACAAAATACATTACATTGTCATTTCATCCAAACCATCAAAAACAAAAAACAAATCAATTTAGCCTGTATTTGGCAATATTTTGATTTATGCAGAATTCAAATTTATCACTTTTTTGAATTGCATTTCGCAGTATTATGAATGCAGTTAGCGTCGAAAATATTACACCTTGGTTGCAGCCCATATTTTAATACCTAGGTGGTACGACGTTTATATATGTTAAGACAGCCGTAGATCGGCTCATGAAATTACGAAAACGCCATTTTAGTGTAATTAAACGATTAATATATTCTCGGTAAATATAAAAGCATTACGAGAGTACAAACGCCGTAAAACGAATGAATAAAAGAAAAACGAGAAGATAGGATATACAACTTAGGTCACGTAAAGAGAGTGATAGATAGGAGGCAATGTACACAATAATTCATTGATATGATAAACGGACACGGACAATATATCAACAATATATAGTGAGAAATATTAATATGACATTCGTCGGTTCGAAAGTACGATGCAGGCGAAAGAAAGTAACTAATTAATACCTTACAAAGCGCGTTTAATGACCAAATTAATTCGTATGCACGTAGATGGAATGATGATGACGACCATAATTTGCCAGGAAGTAAAAGGGACAACCCCTCGAATTTTTGGTAAAGACAGAAAAAAAAAAGGCAAACAACGAACCATTAGTCGATGATTTCATTTTTTCGCCTTTTTTAATTGCCCAAAGATATTACCAATTATATACTCATTTTTTAATGGTTAGAGAATTGAAAATTAATAAAAACGTTCGTAGACTAATTCATATCGAAAACTCAGCAGGGTGCTGTTGGAAAGAAGGTGGGTTAGTCACTTTTCCATAAAAATTGTTGACCGCTTTCTGGGTACCGACTATGGAATTGTCGTTGCAATGTACAATCAATGAAACCAAGGATACCAAAATCATAAAGAGTGCGCTCAGTGTTTGTTGAACATGGGCAGCCATTAGGAGAGTCAAAAAACTGGGTTTTACGACCTTGGTCGTGTTCTTGCATTTTCTGTTTAACTGAGACCAAGACGAACTAACTCATACCAGACTCTCACCGTGAGTCCAAGATTACACCTAAACTTTTGAAAAAATTTGAATAAGTTGTAAAACGTTCCCACAGACTTGCTCCTCGAATAATTTACAATAGTGTTCCGTCATACTCAGGTAGACGAATACATTCGCCAACCTAAATATTTTGAAACATATAAAGACGAATATTTCTAGTGAAATACAGTAGAGGCCGGAGCTAATTGTGCGACAGTGGCTCCACCATATTTTAGCGCCCCTTGTGGATTGAGACACCCCTTAAAATTTTTTAAAATCATCTCAGAAAAAATGTATAATATAATGAATCTAAACTTTTTAATCTGGAAGTATCGGGTTCGAACTTCATCGGCAATTGAATTTTTTTTTATTGTAAAAGCGTACTTTTAAAAATTCATTTTTAACGTTAATTATTTGCGCCATTTTGGCGCCCCTTTTTCAAGTGAGAGTGGCTCTAGCCACAGAAACACGCTGCCGCCTCCAGTGAAATATTCACTATTACCTCCAAATATGTCCTACTTATTGATAGCCAACGAATGTATGCAGACAAACACTAAAGTCAGCATATTTGTCAGCACAATAAAGGAGAGTACAATAATTACATTTTGACTGAGTAAACAATTTAGGCACCAAAACGAAGCAACCTGGAAATTCGGAATAAATCAGGACTTCACTTGCCATTCTTTCGGACTGAATAGCAGTAGTTACTTGTCTTCTTCCGATAAGTCCAAAAACGCCGCTGTTCCCCTAGTAGTGGAAGAACATAAATAGGGTATGTTATTATAGTTACAAAAGTATTTAAGTATAAGTATTTAACTTGTGACGTAATTGATGTGACTAAAAGAATAAAGAAAAGTAAATGAAGTCGAGTTTACTTATTTTGTGATGTCTCTATTCCCTACTTGATAATTGTTTAGTGTTTGTGGTATAGGCTAGAATTATTATTTATTTTAAAAGGGCATGCAATAATATTGTGGCAAAGTCCAATACTGACACCATGTAGCCTAGTCATGGTCTTATTTTTGTGCGTCACCAATCCTACCTAACATTTCCAAATAAATGTTTATAACAAAGGTTTAGCCACGCAGATTTTTGTAATTATCTTCCGTAGTGCCACCTGCATCGGTAATGACTACCGCCCCCTCCCTGTCCAGGAAATTGACTGCTTTATTCAAAAACCTCATCGATTGACTAAACAAATTCAACAAGTATGACTTCTTCAACAAATAAACAAAAATATATCGATAAAATCAATGATCCAGTATAAAAAGTTCATGGTTAACAATCAGTGTGGGGAATATATATATATCTCGTACGCACGACGTAATCTCTTATCAAGTACAACCAAAATCATACATACACACTTTGTTTGTTCGTATGTTCTTACTTGCAGATACAGGCAAGTAAGATACAATGTTTGGCCAATGACAGTATAATAGATAAAGATTTCGGCGATGTCTTGGACCAGTACACAAATGTATTATATCATTTCTTATCAATTACCATAGTAATGAATAAGAAATGACGTACTTTCTATAACACATATACATATGTAAATGTACATATGTGTGTCTGTTTGCATGTGCCAAATCCACTATATAAACTCAGGAAACAGGCTACAAAATCGCCAGTGTTTGCTAAGGATTTGGCTCTCCCATACTTTACAGTATGAAGTGACAGAACACGCAAACTCTGTGGAAGACCTTCTTGTGTGAATATCTCTCACAACAAGGTATTCCACAATCAGTTTTTGTATAGTGTGTCAAAAAGGAAGATATGGAGAGATGCTATCTTCCGTAATAATCGGATTCTATTGTAGTGCCTTGGGCACGTTTATTGCTTGTGGAGCCCACGGTATATAAACTGTGTAGTAGAGACCTACACGAGTACGTAAAAAAGTAATCGTGTATGAATTGCCAATTACCTTACAAAACGATGCGAGTACGTAATCAGAAAAATATTACTCGTAGCAGCGTGGCATCGTAGGCATCATAACGATTATACTCATATGTAATCGCCGTTTGTTTCCCCAAAGTTCTGCAACAATATTATAAACCCTATCTTGGAATGCATTGCATTTAATGGTATTCACATTCAAGTGATTACTAACAATGCCACGATGTAATGCCGATTACTTACTCGCATCGTTTGCTACACGAGTACGAATACACATGGGTAATCGTGTTACTCATTTGACAAGTATTTTGTACTTGTAGTCACACGATGCCGTACGTACTCGTGCAGGGCTCTACTGTGTAGCCAATAGACGTAATTTTAAGGAACTGAATTGTGCAACTTGTGCAACCCCTAAGCAACATTTTATCCATAATTCACTAGTATTGGTATGTAGTTACATCAGATTGCACCACACAGGAGCGTCATTTTGGGGAGGAGGAGATATGCTAATAATTTTGTTTTATTTTTTTGCTCTTCAACAAATTAAACGGTTTTTATTTGAGTTCTGGGTCATACTTTCATATTCTTCCATTCCTTTTTTTTTTTGGCGTTTGGAGAAATTTCCTCTTTCCCTCTCGTTGATCGGCACCTGTTGGATCAACATATTTTTTGTGCGTCCTAAAGTAAATGAACGTAACGAATAGCATAGAAAGGTATCCTGTGAAATAATAAATTGTTGTGAATTCAGAAGGTAGGTACAAAATTGATGATCAATATAACAAATTCTTGACTGTTTCAAGAGAAAAATCTAGATTTCTAATTTTTATATCGCGGCACATATGCTCCTATGCTCGTGTGACAAATTCTCCGCTGATGACCTTTGCTTAAAAAATGCGAAACACTCGTCTTCCATCTCGGTGTTTCCAAATGCAGCGAAGCTATCTTAATATATGCTGCGTTGGTGACAGCGTAGGGCAGCTATTTGTCGAACCCAACTAAAAGCATTGGTAAATGAATGAAAAAAGTTTACGTCTTAAATTAGCAACGGATGTTTAAAGTAAATTATAAACCACCAAAAGTAATAAATATGCGATCTCATACGATTCGTCTCATAAGGTTAGCCGTGTCATATTTGAGAGACCAGGTTCATTGCCTAAACGCGAGCCATTCACATGGTGATCGTTATCCGGCTACTTATATGTTGAATTTCAGCCTTTGTTGTTTCGACAATTATTGTAGAATGGCCATAAATATTCCGGCCGCGAAGCCACCTTATCAGCAGTGAAAAAGTGCGTCGATAAATGCGGGTGTAATTATCATAACGTTAAAGTGAGAGTTTGACTGCGGCATAATATTACGGTGTGGTGTTGACAGCAAAGGTACCTACAGTCAATCATCATTGTAATGAGAAAGTGCGTATGTATTCCACGTAGTTTGGTGTGGAATTATCTTTGAATGTTTCCTCCCCTAGACGTGTAATTGGACCATAATTTTGTTAGTTTCACTTCACAATAATAAAAATCGATCTTCTTTACTTTCCTAGGTACGAATACCAACTAAAGGTTCGCGTAGGTACCTCAACAAAGCTTTTCATTCTTTAATTTTTTGTCTTTCTCTCTCATTTCGTCTTACGTGCAATAGAAAACCCAAAATTGTGTAAATAAAGAGGTACTCGGACATAAATACGCAAAAATTACTCCATAAAAGAAATAAACCAAGTAAAATTACTTTTTCTCGCCTCTCGCTTAATGCGGGCGAATTAATTTTTATTGTTCGTCACAAATCAAACAACGTGGAAGTATACACTTCCAGGTTTTGCCAAGTTTCTAATAATTTTCTGAACGAATATAAATCGACTTTATCGACAGAAGGTTTATAATAATGGCCGTCGTTACAAATGAAAATGAATTTATAGCGCGTATTTGAGTTGGGCACACGCTGTAGTAAACAACACTTTCCTCAGTTTCTGCGTCAAAAGCGACCAAACACAGCAACAGCAATCTGTAAACGTACAAAATTTAAAACGGTATATTATATTTTAATTTTTAAAATAAACCTAACCCAGCCTAGTCGACGGCCAGACGGTTTTTTTCTTCCAAGTAGGTACAATAAATTAACCAAACGTCTTAAATGAGAAATCGTTGCTTACCTCCTGGACAATTTTATTTATTTATTTATTTTTTTTTTTTTTTTTGCTTTTCTTTCGACTTCCTATTTGAAATTCTTTCGAAGACGAAGGCACTTTCTAAAATTTGAACTTAGATATTTACCTGTACCTTTATCGATTTACACCAATAGCCTCGGGCTTGGTGCCAAAAGTGAATTTTTGATTCGTCATAATATGCGAATGAGTAGGAATACTTCCTCCTGTCGAGAGAGTATCCGTAGGAATTTGCCAGAATTTCGACGATGGATTTATAGTTTCTGGTTTCGAGAGTCTGCGCACGGGCTCTCCTTCCAATTAATATGCGCGAAAAAATATCGCCTTCACAAATTAGACCAGCAGCACATCATTTTTGCACCATTGTTCAATTATGAGATCGTCGAAATGGGCTGCGTAACGAATTTGACGTCGGTGCCTATTAATTATTATGGCTGCGCAGAAACGCTTACGAATGGGTGTAGGTATGCAGTTACTGGACAAGTAGAGTTGAACAGAACATATAAACGAAACACTGAAAAGACAGCAGTAGGTACTTTATTGTTTAATTTACGTATCTGGTAAGAATTTGCCCACACTAACTGCGACTGAGCTTTTCTTAAACGCCACTCCGATCTGATTAATTTCAAACTTCGATCAACTTTGCAAGCCAATTTGATTTAAAAATATTCATTTGAAAAAATTCTTTAGTTTCTCAGCTTGAGGCTGGTAGGTTTTTTAGTACCTATATTTGTTATAATAAAATTGAAAGTTCTGGTTGCTGTTACACTGGCGATGAAAAGTTACGTAAACTATACCTTATAACTTCTGTTGCGTGTAAGTAGGTCTTCTTAAAATGTACTTACCTACATCGTTAATAATATTTTCATCCAATAGGTCTTTCGGTAGCATGCCAGGTGAAGTGCCCAATGCTTTTGTGCGTATACTTCCTCGAGACAAGGCACCTGCATTCCCATAAATTCGTGATCTAATTTTTTTCTCATGTTCTTTTTGTAATGTGATCTACCTTGGCACTTATAACTGTCTATGATCGTTAGGCTCCAAAATTAATTTTCTCTTTTTAGCGCATCGCATGAGAAGACAAAAAACTTGGTTTCACGTTATACTATGTAGGTTTCATCATAATCTACACCGAGTGAATCCTTGGGCTACAAGACGTGCTTTATATTTGTCAATTTCACCTGTTTTTGTCCTTTGTATCCAAAAAATCCATTTATTGCCCACGATGTTAGTATTATTTGGGCGATCTACCAAAATCCAGGTGTTTTTATTCTTCAAAGATTCTAATTCTGCATGCACAGCTTTCAACCAGCGATTTTTTTCTGGTCTTTTGACAATTTTACTATGGTTTCGAGGAACATCATCATTAACATGTATTAACATTGGTAAATTTGTGTGATTTTTCTCCGAGTTCCATTACTTAATCAAAGGTCTCTACCCACCCTACAGTAGATGTGGAAAATATTAGCTTAAAATTAGATTTGACCAGAGACGAGAATACGTCGAACGGATTAGGTGCATCGACGACCGACTTCTAACAAGCGAGTCGAAAACGAGCAACACATGAAAAGTGACACAAAATGAACGTGCAGCCTCGCACCACCTCAAATCTGCTGCTAGTGGTTTCATACCGTCATTTCGTTCCATTATTCAAAATATGGTTTTCGCTCTGTAAACATAAATTTTATCGTAAACGTATAGTTGAGTGAGAAAATATTTGGCATCCAATTTCCTTTAAAAAAGTTCCTTTAAAAACTTTTGCCATCGATATTCACGAACAGTGTACCAAATGTTGTGAAAATGAAGATGAAATATAGTGTTCTTTGCATCGAATTCTCTTTTAATGCAGTTTCTGGGTGGTCGACACAAGGTGACGAAGAAAGATGTTTGTAATCTGAAGTTTCTCATCCTCGGATGTGTTGCACCCTTTTGACGTAGGAGATAAAATTTGTGGGCAGCCATTTTAAAGGTGGTAAGTGCGTTTTAACTTCGAAATACTTTGGGTTTTTACTGGAAAAAAGGGACGAGAGTTTGTTTTTGTAAGCTTTCGCCAGCAGCTTCGCCGTTTGTTCTCAGCAGACGGCAATTATTGCATTTCCACCTCATACGCCGTATGGACGGGAGACGAAACGCATTTTCTGATAATTTCCTTCAACAGCCAAGTAAAGTGAAGCTTGATTTACTTATGTGGGCTACATGGAAAATTACTGCGTTATTACGCTGGGTCCCTTGTAAAATAACTTTCCACTTTATATGTGGAACGTGTTAAATTTTTTTTTTTTTTTTTGCATTCTGATCATTCGTCGGTGTCTGCTGAGATACTGTGTACCTACTTATTGCTGCTGAGTAATATTATTTTCCGATATTCAAATACCCGTTGATGTTCTATTTTAATATGGTATACTTTTTCATTTCCACACCGTGTTTTGTTGAAGTAGTTGGTTAGTGCAGACCATACGAGGCGAGGGTAAAGACCTAAGGGCTAAGATGTGGTACATTTCGGACGATCCTGTTTTGAGGTGATTTAGAAACATAGCTTTTTTGGTGTTCGTGTAACCTTAGTGTAATAGAATTTGTAATAAAAGCAACCACGAGTGGCTATTCTGGGTTTTCTTTGTTTGTAAAATTATGGACTCTGTTCGTTATAGGTACTTTGTACCATTTTCACCTTGGCTGGTTTGTGGTAAGAATTTGTGTTGTCGCCTGATTGTGTTTTGTGGAGATGCGAACTCACAATCAGTCAAAGAGGCGAGCTTACTTCTCTTTGTTAAAGGGGAAATTTTAATATCGAAAATATTTAGGAGAAGCTTGATTTTAATAACACATTTTTCACATTTCTAGTTCAAGATAACCCGTTTATGATGGACAAACTTTTATGTCAATTTTGTTGCATAATTAATTGTTCGTACTTGCTTTTGTGCTAAAATAACTCTTTCACAACATTTCTGCCATATCTGAATAAAATACTTTCACAAGTGACAGGTTAAATGAAGTAATTTAGTAAAAAAAATGTAGTTGGTAACATGATTTGAGGTGTTATGTAAATTAAAGAAAATTCTAGTGATACTTAGGTACCTACCTACCGTATCTACTCTGTATATATACGTTACAAGAATTGAAAATACCTACTGACTATTAACGACGAAATTAGAATTTTTTTTTTTTGAATCATTAGCAAGGTAAGATCTAATTTTTTTTATCGATTTAAATTAATTATCGCTCGAAGTGAAGCAACAAGAAAATATACAGTCACTGGTTGGTGCACTTCTACCGCCAGCACCACTACCAATCGCTTCCATTTTTAGCGTATTCACTCCGCACCTTACGAATTGCATGTAGGCTACTGCTACTGTGAAACTCTTAAATTACTTGGTGTGAGAAATTCATCGAAATATTTGCTTTTGTTTGTATTTCTCTTGAGCTAATATCGCTGGACCAATGTTTATTAAAAAAAAAAAAGTACCTTATGGTATAACGAATAAGATAAGAGCTATTTCGCCATTTTTTTTCTTCTCATGTTATACGAGTAAGAATGCAATTGGCTAACTGTTCGTATAGAAAATGAATAATTTGCAATATTTGCATAACGTACGCAATGATGGGTAGATTCTAATGCAAATGTGAAACGTTGGCCGACTATATTAAACGGGTAGGCTTACGTGATATTTTCGTGTCTCTGTATTGCAGGTTGCGTTCTCGTTCAGCCGAATAACATATCAATATTAATAATTATACCCTATTCAATCGAAGAAGGTGAATCCACCACCCGCAACAAACGAAAAAATCAACGTGATTCACACATTTGAGAGAGGCTGAACACATATTTTCCCAACAGCGTCAGGTAAATTTTGTTCTACTTAGCTGTTGTGTGTGATTACGCTGCGGCCCGCATTGAAAGATTTATCTTCTTAGATTGAATAGAGAACGTACCTACATGGTTCTTTCAAAGTATGCAAGAATCTCAACTTACAACCAGAGCATACTAAATATAATGAAGAACGCGAGCAAAACAAAAATTGGAACCACTTTCAAGATGAAATGTCCCCACTCCTACGGAACCACACAATTTTCAATCTCATGAATTGATCTAAAAAATTCCTGTTTGCTGTGGTTTCTGAATTAGTAATTATACCTATTTATTCATTCACTTAATTCGATGATTTGATCAAATAAATTTCTGATTTATTGTCAACGGACTGGAATGTGGGGCAAGCAAATTTGAATTTAGTACCGTACCGTAGGAGTGGGGACAGTAGCTTCAAAATTGATACCATATTTCGTAGTAGCGTTTAGGTGGGCGTGCATATTTCACGAGTTGCAAACCAAGGACTTCTTCGCTCTTTCACCGTGAAAATAAAACTTTTTAAAGCATTCAATTGAAACTTTTGAAGTTATTCTTTCATTCTTTCACATTTGAACACCATCGAAACCTTTGACTTTAATTACAGCTTTCTCGGTGGAGCTTTAAAATACTAAATTCCCATAAGACCCTGAGAATAAAACTTTTCAAAAAATAAATAAACTTTCAGAGAATATACCTTCATTTTATCATGCGTAATATCATCAAAACTTTTGAACTTAATTACAACTTTCAGGGTTGAGATTTCAAAACCATAATATTCTCAAAAGACACTGAAAATGAACCTTTCAGAATAAAAATTAAACTTATATACTTACCTACACTGAAACCTAAACCTTTCAAATCAAAAATAAGTTTAGATTAAAAACGAATTTTTAGACGATAAGCTTTTATTTTTATTTTTTTTTTGGCTTTAACCTTATGCGAAATAAGCATTAGTTCGTTTCGGAATGTTGGCTGCAGTATGGGAATGTTTTAAAATCGCAGTAGTGAGTAGAATAGAAACTAATAATAAAACTTTTCTACGTGAACCAAAATTCTTCGACATGTGATGCCATCAAAACTTTTGAGCATAATTACTGCTTTCAAATCTCAAAACCAGAAATTCCTAAAGACCCTGAAAATGAAACTTTTCGAAGAAAGCTGAAACTGATTATTTTATATCTTACGATATTACTAAAACTGTTGAACTTGGTTGCAGATTTAAGGGTGAAGCTTTCTTAACCGAACTTGCGAATATATCGTGAAAATTAAAATTTTCAAAACATAAATGAAACTTTTCTATGTTAAACCTTAATTCTTCCACATATGACGTTTCTTAAATTTCTGAGCTTGAATATAAATTTCAGAGTAGAGCTATCAATACCCAAAACACCCTTAAAACAAAACCTTTCAAAGCAAAAATGAAATTTTTCAATTGAAACAGGTTTTTTCATATGTGACATTAATTCAACTTTTGAGCTTGTGCAGCTTTCAAAACCACACTTCTCAAAATAATCTGAAAAATAAACTTTTTGCTGTTTAAACGAAACTTTTATCATTTTATAGGACGAAATGTCATTGAAAATTTCGGGTTCAGTTACAGCTTGCAGGATGAAACTTTGAAACCACACTTCGCAAAAGACCCCCGAAACGTACGCACCTATGATGAGCCAATATTTCATCCAAGTCCATCGGGTAGAAGTGGCGTGATGTTGTTATAAAAAAAGCCCTATCATTTTATACATAGTATATAATGATAGATAGGCACAAAAGATATTCTGTGCTTACAACTTGCGACAAACGCTTATAAACGATTGATTAGGAAGAATGAATGAATAAAATTAAGCACAAGTTTTATAGCATTACGAACATTTTTGCACTCGGTTCAGTTTTTTTTTTTCTCAAGTTGTGCGTCTTGTTGTAGTCTTACTCAGACGAGTCTCGATTGTGGTCTCGCTGTTGTAGTTATTTATTGGTCTCGGTCTTAATCGCATGCACTTCCTGCAAGACCAAGACCACCTTTTCACATCTATTGAAATTTCGCAAAAATAACCAAAGTGGTTGCAACTCTTTAAGCACACATCCTCCAAGTCTTTCAGTTACTCTTTTCACCTTTTCCTTCGTACAAGAGAAAAGGTTTCAGGAGATTCAGACCGGAAACAGCGTTACCTGTCCAACTGCAGTACTACCAATACTGCAAGCAAACGAATTCAGTGCAATGACCAACGGTATGTGGAGAAGAGATGGCGCCAATGTTGTATATTAAGTACGAAAATAAAGAAGAGAAAAAAAATAACAAAGTGAATAAAAAAAAAAAACCGCATCGGGTCTGTCACGAATCATTGACCTAGGTTGGTGTTGTGTCCTTGCCGCCGTTCGATTAAATTGTTTACAGAACGTCAGAGGAGCGAAATGAGATGCAAAGAGGCAGTCAGTGCCTGCGGAAAAATGTGAAAGATGCGGTTGAAGCGAAATACAACCGGCAATACGAGTTTCAAATGGATGCATACCCACAAATACTGACCCACAGACATACAAATACGTATCAAACTTCCTGTTTTTCAGTATTTCCTACTCCAGTGTCCTAGTTTATGGCCGCCGTGATCTCGTTGTGTGTTCGCAGATATGTACCGAGTAACGCTGAAAATAAAATAAAATAAAATAAAATAAAATAAAATAAAATAAAATAAAATGAAATAAAATAAAATAAAATGATCGAGTTCATTTTGCTCACGCGACCACGCATCCAGATCGTAAATCTTGCGATTTTATTTTTCTACAATAGGTAGGTGTCCTACGTACCTACGGTGAACGTACAGAACGTATCCGGGGTTTGATTTTCTTTTTTTCTTTTTTTCTTTTTTTCTTTTTTACCCATTCACGTTTATTGCCTACTGACTGCAGCGCGGTTAAGAAAATAGCGAAGGTTGTAATCAATTGACTGTACAAAAGCGAATTAGGCCCCAATAACTTTCAATTGTGTGTCGTGGCTCAACTAAGTAAATATAAAAACTTCGTTCTTCGAACAGGAAACCATCATATTTTTGTGATTATTTTTATTGAAGTAGATGCGGATAATTGGAATTTTTCCAATCCCATGATTGAACACCAAACGGACTGTAAACCAGAAAGTAGCCATTTTGAGATAGAAATATGGCGGCAGCTGATCACGAACTTACGAACTTACCATTATGAAATCTTATCATTTGACCCCATTGTCCCAAAGACCATTAGAAACGTAAAGTGTGTTCAGTTGTGGGACTTGACCTTTATGTGCCTGCAGCTCATTTATACTTTTGTGTCCCTCCTTCCTTAAACAAACGAATAAACAAAAATTTTTAAATTCTTAAAATTCTCCTGTTTTGATAAATTTATGCAGCAGTAAATAAAGATTCTAATGTTACAGAATTGGGAATACAATAAGAACGACAGTTGTAAAAAAAACAAACATATTATAACACACATTTTGTACTTATTTAATAAATATTGAGAATGAATAATAATGTTAGTCGGAATATTATTGCAAACAGCGAACAGTTAAGCATAGATTTTAAATTAAAGCTACATTTTTTAAACTAATTTAAAATTTCAGTTGATAGAGACTGTTAATTTTTTATTGTTGTTTTTTTGTTGTTTTTTTGCGAGGCTTTCCTTGTGCTTTTCGAGTTATTCGATGTTGTCCACAAACTACAACAGGCAGACGGTTCGAAAGAAGAATGACCATGATTTGTGAAAACTAATTTTGAGAAAAATGAAATTAATTTAGTTTTCAGACTCCTGAGGTTTATATAAAAAAAGAAAAATTTAAACGTAATTTATTTGGTACATGTTACTGAACAAATTAAACAGATTATTGTTGAAAAAAAATTACAATATTACAAAACAGAAAATTCAGGAAAAAAACATCAAGCCTCAAAAAAGTGAAGTTAAATGATATTATACCAAAACAAGTTGAATATTCATCTATGAGTAAGTTGTTCTCAGAGAACTGTTAGCATATCACGTATGTCTTTAAATAAGGAGGGTCATAAGGTTTTTCTACACCCTCGTGTATGGAATACAGAAATTTTCCATGGTTTTCGGAACTTTCAAAATTCCTTTTCTGTATGGTACTGAGATTATTTTACCACATAATCGATAGAATTCTTCCAAAGTACTTTTCAAACACCACCCGAGGCTTCTGCAAGTTTACTTTAAGATAATTTGGGATTAATGGCCCTCTGTAATCATACCTACGCCCTTCCTCTCAAAAAATCATGATGAAATAAGAAGTACCTACTGCGAGTTCTTACACCTAATTAATTTAAGAAATTTATTTTGTTTCAGAATAACATGCTAAAAGAATTTATTTTGCTGCTGTTCGGAGTAGTGTTAGTATCAGCTCAACGTCGATTGGCTTTACCAGATCCACGAAGCTGCGCCAGCAGTAAGTTATTCTGTTTAACAACTAAAATGACATTTTTTTCACTTGCCTAACCCAATTTACCATTTTCGTTTCATTAAAAAGCACGTTTTCTGGTAACTTCAAAATGATAATTCATGAACATTGTCTAATGAATTATTAAGAGAGAGACAGAAATTATGTTAGCGCCTATCGTTTGTTTGTATCTTTTCACAAAACTTACTCAAGGCTTTTACTGTACTCTTGATTATAGATTAATAATAGTCAAGTACTAAACAGTGGGCGAAAATTGACCTTTTTCTGTGATCGTGTTTGTTTTAAGTTAAAACAAGTGGGTCTTTCGATGAAGGCTAGAGAATTAATTTTTCAGGACTATTATGAGAAATGTAAAAGAGGGAAAATCACACTGAATAGCTGATAAGTTGCGAACAAACTGACCAACCAAAATCAAAATTGGTAGGTCTGGTCCTTGTATGAGAGATACTGTTTGTACCAAATTTCGTGACTATTGAAAGTGAATTGCAATTTTTATTGAGATAACATGAAAAATTAGCAACTCCAACAGCCCCAGGAAATAAACCATAATACCAGTAAAAACCAAATTTGGAATAATGTTAGATGTACTTCAAACCAATACCTGAACCAAATTTTGTGACTATTGCTTGAAAATTACTCGTTTTAGAGCCATTAATCTGACAAAAATACAACAAAATCGCCCCTTTCATACTTACCGTAAGGCTTATCCACACCAAAATTAGTAGGTACTGTCGTTAACCTAAAGCAAATACGTTTACCAAATTTCAGGCCTATCGATTGAAAATTGCGACCTGTACGCTGTTTAATAAAAAATGCATATTAACTGACCTATGAAACGGACTATGCAACCGATTCAGACCAAAAACAATGGGGTTCTTCCTTAGATGGATCCGAATATAGGTGTTTCATATTTCGAAACCATCCGATCAAAATTACGCCTGTAAATGGACTCGATGCAAAAGGGGGTACCTACATAGAAAAAAAAAATTTCCAAAAATAGTGCCAAAATGCTCAGAAAATCATGAAACGAAAAACATACGCACTCTCACCCTCGAGTCCGAATACTCAGGTAATTTTAATAAGTAGATTTTTTTCAAAAATGTACTTAATTAGTAGATACAATGATACAAGCCGACTCAGACAGATGCTTTTAATAAGTGAAAATTCACGTTACCTATCGCTTCTGCGACAGTATCCCAATGCGGGGTTTGTATATTGATATTCTGAAGAAGCGAACAAAAGAATGAAAATTAGTAAATCAATACTGTATTTCATTGAACAAAGAATTATTGCAATTTAGATAGTTGGTATCGGTACCACAGCAATCGATTTTCAAACGGTGATAGTTGAATCGGGAGAGCATAAAAATTGACCCTCTATTTCTATCATCTTAGCGATTATGTCATTGTTCTCCCCAAATGTAGCAACTGTTGATAGCAACTCATGTGACGAACACAACTACGACGCCAAATTTATTGATCTACGTCACTTTTTCTCCGAGAACCAAAAGTCTAGTATGAATTTTTGAAAACATTATAGTTGGGCTGAGTGTTCAGTCAATGTGTTCTGCCAGAGTAGGACGGTAAAAATCTGATGTAGGTATCTATGACGACACAACAACCCTTTAGCAGCATTGAGTTGTATATTACAATTAGGGAGAGGTATATCTTGAATGAACCTTTCAGAGTGGTCATTCTTAACAGAATTTGAACAGGAATCGCCTGAAAAATTCGTTTTTGATGGGTGTGCGTGGAAATCCTCGACAGACAATTCCGCGTAAAATCAAAGATTGCCTAGGGTAAGTATTTTCCTATCAACTTATTACGCGCTCGTGTTAACGAATGACAAACAAATTTAAAATCAAGTACATTTAAGCCGAAATTCTACGTTGACTCTAAATTGTGAGAAGAAAACGAGAAAGATGAAGAAAAAAGAGAAAAATACAATACGATTGTGTCCTTTCCTTATTCTATTTACACGTACTTGTCATTTTCGAAATTAATAACACATCTGACTACAAAGGAGAAAATTTTGCAGCTGCGCCTCTATCTTTCTCAAACAATGCTGTAGCAGCCAGTCTGACTTTTGGCGTTTTTGCTTTGGTGTGGTGCTGTTCAAATAAAATGCATTAAGTTGCATACAGACGAACATATCACACAGCAGTATTGTAACTAAGGTCAAAAAGAATTTGAAACTTTTTTCGTTTGTTTATACCGCAGAATATCAAATAGAGGTAAAAGAAAACGCATACCAAACAAAAAGTGGCACGCCACCACTTTCAAGACGAAATATCCCCACTCCTACGGAACCTTACAATTTTCAATCTCATTTTGATCTGTGTGATTCGTGTTTTTTGTGATATTTGAATTTTTAATTATATTTATTTATTCGTTTCAGTTATTTAAAGGAAAAATTTCTCATTATTGCCAATTAGCTTAAAATGGGGGGTAAGCAAATTTGAATTTGGTACCGTAGGAGTGAGGACGCAGTAGCTGCAAAAGTGGTGCCATTTCTCGTAACAGCGTTCGGATGAACCTGCGTTCTCCGTTATATTTAATACTCTGTGGTTTACACGTGCCTCGAGGATGCGCACATCTCGAATTTCCCATGCTAAAAAATTCCCTGCCTTATTTTCACGCAGACATGCAGAAATTTTTTCAAGTAGCTTATACATGATCCCTATCTGCACACCACCTATTTGAAGGCACTCGATTTATTTCTCACCTCAATCAAATGCAATGCATCACTACTTACGCGATTCAGTCTTATTTATATGTGGCTTGAGGAGAAAAAATCCTCACTGAAAATCATTCTATAAGAAAAGCTTTTTGGATTATGGAGTCTGCTGGTTCAGGGAGTTGAATTGGTGTCTTACATAACTCGCCTACATTCAAAAATAGTACTGTAACAATTGGTAGAGTATGATCATGGATATGAAGGACGAGATCACCATATTATTTTGGTTACCATCCAACTTCCCTCCATCAAATTGGCAGAATTGGATAAAACAGATGGAGGTGGATTCAGAGTAGGCATGGAGTAGTCCCTCGTCCTTTAGCAACTGTGCTCAATGTACTCATGTCATGGAGGCATGAAGTAGAACACTAAATGGCGAAACATGTCGATAGACAGTATCAATTAGGCACTGGTCTCTCCCGACACACTCCCATCACCAATTTTGGAGTCTGCTAATTTGGGAATTCAAACTAGCGCTGTCTACAAGAGTCACGCGCCAGCTTTGCCAAAATATCATTACTACATGTATTATATGTTTCTTACAGTTATATGTTATAGGGCATTGAAAAGTGGAGGTTTGGCAAGTTGTTTGTGTCGAAATAAGTTAAGGCATGACTCAGTGGCTGCATATGCCATGTTCAAAGCCCCGAACATGCTGCATTTTTTATGGAATTTTATAGAAAGATAATTCTTAAATTTTGGTACCTTTACGTGTACTTTTGACTATAGATGTGAACAATCAATATTACTTTTACAAAAAAAAAAAAAAAGTTTTTCCAATCATAGCCGATATAAAAAAACGTGATAAATAACCCAATGATATTTTGGCTAAGCTGGCACAAAACGCTCGTTGCTAACTTAGGCTATGCCTAAATAACCTACAATAAGCAGCAACATCGACATTAAGCCAGTGTGACCAATTTTAAGCGCCTTTGTAGATGTACTCCACAATGAACTACTATTTGGAAGCAAATTTTGTTGAGATTGTAATGACGTACGCCAAATACCAAAATGAGGATCTTGATGAAGTATTTAAAACATGAAGAAAAAACATTCGTTGTTAACGTCACAAAGGTTTATTGCCAACTGGTAATGAGGTCTGAGTCTGACCTCCAGAAAATACAACGTTAATTTTCATGTCACAGATGAACAGTTGTAGTTAGATTAATATACAGCTACATGTAGGTAGCGCTGGTGTATTAGTGGAGTGAAGGATTGTCTGAACCTTCGACCATATACTAGATGGACTGCGCATACTGATAAAATGTCGAAGGCAACCAAATGAAATGTGCATTCCATTCAAAAGTTCCTTCCCTTATCAAACTGTACTTTACACAGAATTCATCTACAAATTCTTTTCGATTCGTCGCCGTTAAATTAATTAGGATTCAGCTACGAATCAAAGAGAATTCATCTACGAATATTAAAAAGGAATAAACGACGCTATTTAATTTTAAAAACATTTTCATTTTGTAAAATGACAATGCAAATCCCTCCAAATTATTTAATCAATTGACCTATGATATTTGATAAATCCTGAAAAAAGGGAACTTTTGAATGAAATGTACGCCTTCATGGTGTCTCCATATAAGCCAATGTTAATTTTATCAGTATGCGCAGTCGCAGTCCTTTATGTGAAGGTCCGAACAACAAATTTGTTCGTTCGCTGTTGAATATTAAGGCAAGTTTTTTCTACCTACTACTTCAGTTGAAATCGCCTTAAGTGTATCGTTTTCTTTCACAATAAATGCTATTTGTTGCCACTGTGTGCTGTTGGTTACGTAGGCGTAGTCTTACCTACACATTTCGCTTGCACCCGAAATCAGCACCACACCGATTGACTGAGAAAATCGTAGTTTATTTCACTATTTTTCTTTCACAGTGGGGCGGGGAAGGGGACTTCGCCACTGTAAGCCAACGGTATTTTTCCGCAAACTTGTTTTCTTACTTTGCCCCATTTGGTGTTGCACAGAGCGAAATGTTGGCTGCTTCGTCCAGTCTCATTTGGAAATGACGTTATTGATTTCAGAATACCTAGCGTTAAATTTTAGATGCCAAAGATCGTCGAAAATGGCGAATGTAATTTTGTGCCTGGAAAAAAGAAGCAGAAAATGGAAAGAAAAAAAATACCCATTTATATGAATCGTATAAATTTCCTAAAAAAAAAAAAAAAAAAAAAAAAAGCACGCATAATCGTAATATTCGATTTGATTTACAGCCTCAAATGTCTGGAATCGTGATTTTCGATGGGTACCTATAATAATATTATCTTCGGGAGTCATTTTAACCGTACTGTAAATTATCTACGCTCGATGCGAAAATTAAATGCGAAAAATATTCGTAGCAAATCCACATCAAGGCCCAGTGAAAGTCATCATTTATTGTTTTTGTTGTTTTTTTCTTCTTCTTCTTCTTTTTCGAATTTCACTTCGTCATTCGCGTCCGACGAAAACCCCCTTCGGCTGAAAGAAAGAGGAAGGAAAATACTGGACGATGGCCAATGAGAGAATCGATCACTTCGTCTGCGATAACAGAGGCGCAGGTTGATTGATGATGGATTGGTAGAGGCCATAGAATTCTCTTCTTTTAAATTCCTCGCTTCGAATTCTTTGGTAAATGCTCGAATAAAATGGTGACCGCCCCCTGTGGGTGCTCGAAAACCGGATAACGTTACGATGCGAAGGATAGCAGCTGTTCGTTTGGCACTTATTCCCGCAGTAGCCGTCTGATTGCGAGTCACCGAGTGGCTGGTGCCCAGCTATTTGACGTAGGTCTTGCACTTGCTCTTGTCTGTGACAAAACCATAGCTCAACTGTGCAAAACCAACAAATAGGTAGTTAAACCGTGTAAAATGTTCTCAGTCTTGCAGAGTTGAGCGACATGAAAGGTGTGCGCTGTGCGCTACCTACTTATTTGGAGTTCACATTCTCACTGTCACCCTATTCGATCGTTTATTTGGTAGTGTTTGTGGTAAGCCACGATTTTTGCACAGGTACTTCCTGCAGGATATGGATGGTAGTTCCTGAGTACAATTCGACCGCCAGTAAGGCATTTGGAGGGAAGATGCCGCACTTTCTGTTTCTCCAGGAAAAATAACCTGGCCAAATTGGTGTCCTTTTAGTGCACCCAAAAAATTGTCATCCCAGCAAAAAACGTCTACCTGCCTATCGAACGGTGTTTTCTGTATGAAAAATATTTCGCAAAGTGAATTAGTTCTTCTCTGTATGGGTCACGAATGAAATTACGTAGCAGTTTGCGAACAAACTTTTATGAGATTTGTTAGAAATATTATTGATTCCTTAAAATAGGTGAGCGATAAGTAAACGCAATTTTATTTTACTTTTATTTCCTTCTGCAATGGCCAAACTCAAACATTTCTCAGAGGGTACAATTTCAAAAATTTAATTTATAGTTCAGCATCCTCCATTGGCTGAGGAAGTAAAATAGTTGAAAAACTCACAGATACAAAGAATGTTTACACTAATGTTATTTCATGTAAATATTTTCATAACAGCTGACGAGGTTTAGTGGGCCGAAGTCGCTTTATATGTAATTTAATGTCGAAAAGTAGAACAGCTGCAGATTTACGATGATTTTGAAGCCTGTGCTCGTGTTTCGCTGTGTTTTTTCACATTAATTTTCACATAATATGACGCTTCCAGTTCACTTTCTGATCGAGGTTCAATCCTAGGTATCCATTTAGCCGAGTCACTCGTGTGTATAACTTTATTGTTGATGACAGTTGAGACTAAGACGTAGTAAGTTATGTGGACGAAGAATGAAATAAACTCTGACTGACAATAGCTCTGTTCGAGAGGACTACACCAACTTACACCAACCTACACCAGGAGGGCGATTCCACAAATGTAAGAATGTTATATGACTTTGCGCCAAGTTTTACTTGAATATTTGTGGAATATCCCTACTGGTGTAGGTTGGTGTAAGTTAGTGTAATCCTATCAAACAGAGCTAATGACTTAATAAGAGAGTTTACAAAACATTTTTAGTCGCATAACTAGTTCCCAAACTTACGGCACTTAAAATCCCACATATTTTTGTTTACTTCTCCGTGGTACCCACACGTTAAGCAGTTTCCTCCCATTAGAAAATCGGAGTCGTTTATGGCAGTTTTAAAGATTCATGCAAACAAACTACAACGTTTACAATTTCTAAGTGAACTACATCTGCCAAGACTCGAGGAGCTGTGCACAACCATATAGATAACTCAGAACTTAATCGTTTTCAGCTCAAGTTGTTTTCTCTATCAGGTGGCAACTCTTCAATTCTAAGCACACATTTGAACAAAATACCGATAAGATATATGAAGAGTATTTTTCCAAAATTCGATAAGTCCAAAAAACTGTTTTCGAGATAAGTAAAAAAAAAACTATCTCAGAATTAGGGATGAGAATTTTTTTTTTCAATTTTGTGGTAATAGCAAGACTTGACCTTCTCACACTGATACCCCTCGTAGCCATTACTGTTTGTTGAATGTATAAGACGTAGGACCATTGAAAAAAAAAAAAAAAAAACGTGGACTTACCGAGTTTTGGCGCGGCAATTTTGTAAAAAGTTGTCAAATCGAGGCGAAAATAATGCCGATTCCGAGTTTTTATTAGTTTATCTAGTAACATACACAATAATGGTTCGGATCACCTCCCCTCAAAAAAAAATATAGATTGACAAAACTTTACTACAAAATCCAGAAATACAAACTTTATTTTAATATAATTTGATTGGAAAGATAATAATTTATTCGAAAAAATTAGACTTAATACAAAAATAATAATATGTTATAATGCCAGACCCTCATCCTCCTCACTCTCAACAATAGTCGTAGCTTTTCTCATTCTTTCAATAACCTCCTCTTTTTTTTTTCCAACACTTGCAAGTACCTGATTAGAGTCAGCAGACTCAGCTGTAATTAGGTCTAAGAATGGTGACAGCTTCAACATATCATGTTTTTTTTTGCTTCAGAAATACCACTGATATTTTTCAATAGTTTGGGTTTATGTCCTGCCAACGCTAGTTTGTTTCTGAATTTTTTTTTTATAATTTCCACAAGCTGATGAGTACCAAAATATGTATCAGAGATAAGGAGTTGAAAGCTATTTTGTTGGAACTCCCAGACACGATTTCCACAGTTCTTGAGTGGCAAATTGAGTGCAAACAGTGTATTTATCAACTTTTGGAAAAACGAAAAAAACACATTTGAATTTCAACTTGGCATTATGCAAAAATGATGCTAGATAGGATGCTGCCAGTGTTACCGGATGATAAAACTCATACCCAAATAGGTATTACCACCATAATCTCAAAATTTCAAAAATGTGACTCATCGAGTTTTGGAAAAACGCTCTTCATATGTGTGCGAAGATGGAGCAAACAAAAAAACGTTTCACACAATCAATTTTTTAATCGAACTTCAACGCAGTTTATCTTCCGAACAAACATCATAATGATGACCGATTTTTGTTGATCATTTTTTCACCCAACCGTTATTATTTAGTGATAGAAAAAAAAAACTTCATCATGGCGATTGAAATACGTAGGTACTTACATTATGATTTTGTGGTTGTTTGGCAGGAGTACGTCACGCCACTTACAGAGATGCAAGAGGTGTCACACATTCGTATTTCTTCAGCTGGGAACATGCACCCACCAGATCCTTGGAAGTGGATTGGTTGGATTCACGAAACATTTGTCGCAGACACTGCATGGACGCCGTCAGTCTAGAAACGCCACAGGAGAATGAATTTGTCAAGCAACGACTGACAAGAGGTAGGTAACGTGAATTATACCCACGTATAAAAATCAATGTAATTTTCCATTTTTCTGTAGACACAGATCGTTCTTCAAGCTACGTATAGGGAATTAAACGTACAGCGAGGATGTGTTCTGCCTTTTGCATGTACCAAATTATGCTGCCGAAAAGTCTGATATTCTCGATAGCTCTTCTTTTATGCGGCTTACAGACACAGACATCCCCTACATTTTGGCTGTTTACCAGAACCTTCAGCTAATCTTTGCATATTAAACCACCATTTTGGTTCCTTCGCACAAAATATCATCGAGTGTGATTTGTTTCCGGAAAATTTTTTTGAAATATTTTTACTGCGAAGGGATGGAATCCACAACTAAAGGCAATTTCGGTTATCAAACCTTAAAGTGAAAATGGCAACGTCGCAAACTGATGAGCGAGGAACCGGATTTTTGACTAAACTGAAGTTCTTCAAGTTGATTTTCAAATTCCTCGTTCGAAAAAATACTACCTACCTATAGGTATTTATCATAAATTTCTGATCGTTTTCGTCATTTTTTCTCAAGTTATGCTCGAATACGTGTTAAAAATTTGTATTTATCTATTAGATATACCGATGATAGGCGTATCAGTTTGATAGGGGGTATACTATGGTGTAGTTTGTGTGAGGGAGACTTGGCTTCATCCTGCACAGTACACCTTCAGTAATAGAATGTGCAAACTTTAGAGTCATTTTCTGTATTTTCTAGATATGGCATTTAAAAAAAAATGTTGAGAAATCTTTTTCTATTGAAAATTTTATTCAACATATTATTTTTTGTTTGAACAATTTGTTCGTTTCATCATTAGGAGAAGGGTAAATCTCTGAAAACCTGTTGAAGGCGTAAAAAGTGGATTTTTTTAGACTGAAGCCGCGGTCAGATTTTGGAGAATTTTCAGTACCTACGTTTAAAAGAACACTTCAAACTGATTCCGAAGAAAAACGTTTTCCCTGATTTTATTCATCGAAGCGCCATTTTTTAAATCTAATTTTTCAGCCCTAAAGGTTCACTCTTCAGTTTATATTCGGTTTTGTCGAAGAGAACACTTATTGATAGAGATTAAGTCTGGCGCTAAGGTTGCCATCCTTGAAGATTTATCCGCAGATTTTTGGACTTCGGATTGCTTCAAAAATACTCATTTTTAGTGATTCTTCGTTTTTTAGGGTTTTTTCTGACATTTTTTGAGACTTTTCCTTCCTCTTCTTGTACAATAAAGTAGAGTTTCTTTATTTTTTGTAAGTAAAATTTTTTTATAATAGCCGTCTTGCCGATTTGCTCAAATGATAATTGTTTTGTATTACCTATGTTAATTATTGGTCTGATATATTTCCTTTGGCAGAAATTGTAGGTTAGTGGTTAGTACACACGACGAGTAAATAATCTACTCAATTTATATTATTCTTCTCGACCTGACGACTGGTAGAACTGAATACAAATTACTAAATTTTTTTTGTTGTGGAACTGAAACGTAATTATTATCTTCTTTTCGGAGCGATGAATTCAGTTTCTAATTCAGTACCTAGGCCTTTTTATTTTTCGGTTGTCACAATACCTACAATGTACGTTTTGAATCCAGGTATTTGAAGTGGTATTTAGGAATTTTGTTTTTTCACAATTATTTAGGTATTTCTATTTAAATTGGTTGGCCTCCCCGGAGTAGACCGTAGAGGTTTTAGCGGACCCACCGATTACCATTTTTTTTAAGTAAACCATCAGTTTTTATTGTACGCCACAATTTTTAATCTAATATTTGAATTCATAATTTCCTAGAGGCTCGAACCAGCGATTTCCAAATTTTGTTGTTTAGATCGACGAAATTTGGCAAAAATTTCAGGATATTCAATTTATGTCCACAAAAATTATAAACTCATATCAGTGGCGTACATAATAGGTAGTGCTGGGAAGCTGCAAAGCTGCAGCTACTCCAAAACCTTTTTTTTTTTTTGGGGGGGGGGGTTCGCCATTGGCTGTGAACATTTTTATTGGACAGTTTTCGGACGCCATTATTATAGTTACCTATAAAAAAGAGTAACCAATGCTGTTACGCGGCAGTAATTCACACGCCTCCATATAAGCCACAAATGTGTCGGAATTGTAAATTAACCAGGTTCAAATTGAAGTAAAGAATTGCTTAGAGTTAGACTGAAACTGAAATACACGCGTATCCAATTATATCTGTAGCTATGGTCACGTGATAGCGTTACAGAAGTGATTTTTATTCGTATGATATACATATATGCATATAAGATATGTAGGCTATTTACCTACATTTCAGGCATACGGGTAGACAACAAGCGATACCTACACGCAACTACCGCACAACTTTTTATGCATTATTTACGCATTATTGCCACGTGGAATATACGGGAATACGAATCATACGATTATCTGCGTGAAAATATGAATATTTGGAAACGTTTTTTTAAGGCTCAAGGATTATCCTTCGTTGGATGGAGTATAATGTGATTGTCGATTGCGAAATTTTTCCCATCAAAAATTGATCCAACTGACAATTTATTCTCATTTTATGTAATTTTTCAGCCGGCTGAATAGTTTCGAGTGTCAAAGTTCAAAGTGAATTGACTGTAATGTTCGATGGAAGTTGAATGAAAAAAATTGTTCGTAAAACCATATCTTGATGGAAATATAGTGTCAAAAACAGTTGGGTTTAATATGGGAAAAAGTGCAGCACTTAAGCTTTAGTTCAGAATTAGTTTTGTTGAAAACTGTCGCACTGTTCATTCAGCCCTGCGGTTCGAGGACTGTGAAGTTGGAAAATAAAAATTCATATCCTAAATGAAACAATTTGAATAACTTTTTCATGGGAAGAAAATGATAAGACTCTGTGCTCATGTAATGCAAATACGATTGCATCTTCGAAAGAATACTTTTCGTCAGAACTTACGCACCGAGTGCCGATTATATAGGCCTTTTTTGGAACCTTAAAAACGTGTTGTAGTAAGTATGCCAACCGGGGTAGCAACACGCCACAACAAAACAAACATGGTAAACTACACATTTTATATAGAATGACACTCTCAAACAACTCAAACATCCCAAAACGTCCATAAGGCCCACAACACTGGTCCCAAAAACACAAGTTAGAAGACAATCACCAGGTATAAATTGAAAGCCTGGTGCGCTTGGATAGCAAGTTCAGAGTACAGTTCACAGTAACCCCTGAAATGTAGAAATTTTGACATAGAAAGCCAAAAATTGAAAAACAGCTAGGTTAAAACTTTGAAACCCCACAAAAGAAAAACACGCTACGAGAAAGGAAACATGACTGGCCCCGCCCTTGTATCCATGTAAAGAATGATTCAACACATTACTGAAGTAAAACAATGCAAATTAAACGTACCTGGACTTTTATTTATAATAACAAAGGTACAAACCAACATAGAAATTCAAATACAGATGTCTATTTTCATATACGGGAATGAATGAAATGGTAGCGCATGGTACACAGTGACAAAGAAAAAAGTAAGATGTAAAGTTATAAGTTACCATGTCAGTATTGAAGTCAAACAGAGAGTGATCGGCCAAATATAATATGAAGGTGGACAAACCACAATCATAATAGATAAGGCCAGATCAAGATAAAAATTTCCCCATTTTAAATGCACGTCTGTATTTAAAAGAGAGAAATTATTATCAAATTTTTAGAACCTGGTTACCTGTCAAGAATCCACAGACCTTGAATGTTTACAGTAAAAGAAGCGTATTCCATTGAGATACCTAAGTATAGGAAGCCTATTTTAGAGTCAACTCTCTGGAAAAATGCGACATGAAAAGTTTTATTCAACGATGTCGGTGTTTCCATATACTTATTTCGATGGAAAACAAGCCTACTATTCGTGGTAATTACGAATTAAATGGAAAATAAAAAAACAAACTATCACGTTTCAACTCAAACTTCCATCATTGAAACTGTTGTAATAGCATTTCTTTTTCTTTTTTTTTGGAAACCTGCAAAAAGTAAAAAAGTTTATAAACAGAATTTTAATTTACATAATAAAAGTAGGTCGGGATCGACAGAAAAAAATTAGCTAAGATCAAAAACATCACTGAAGATGTAAAACTTTGGTACACAAAAATGAATAAATCGATATACTGCGTACTTAGGCTAATTATTTTATTAACTGGGTTACAATTTGCCAGGGAACTTTTTGATAATTTAAAAAAAAAAATGTTATTGGAATAGTGGGCGATATATTCGAGTATAGGTATTTCTTACTAACCAGACTGCTTGCAAACCGAGTATTAAAATTAACCTAAAAAAAAATGTTAGAGTGGGGATGATGAAAATTATCCATTTCATAAGAAAAGAAAATAGAGTGGAACCAGTTTCCAATTTTGACCTCTATTTTTTTGTATGTATATTTATATGAATATATGTGTGTATTGCCTAAAATTTTTTGTTTGTGGCTTAGAGAAAACTGCAAAATGGATAGAGCTGAAATTTTCATGAGAGACAGTTTTCATATAGAAGCTAGTTTGAGAGAAGTTTGGTGTCTATTGGTTAATTGGTTTATGAGAAAACTGGAAAACAAAAAATTCATGGAGAAGTAATTTTTTCAGGATTCTGAAAAAATAACAAAAGGGATCAGACTGAAATTTTTATGATAGATTTTTCTTATGTTGATGCAAGTTTGGTAGAAGTTTGTTGCCTTAAAGTTCAGTAATTTCCAAGAAAACTGGAGAAGAAAAATCACTGATAAAAATTTTGTGTTCACTGTTTTCAGAAAACTACCCAACAAATGAGGCTGAAATTTTTATAAAAGATAGTTATCACGTCGGAGTAAGCCAGAAAAAAATTTGGTACTTATTGGTTTGGCAGTTCTTGAGAAAACTGGAAAACCAAAAATTTCTGGAAAATTGGTTTTTAATGATAAAACAAAGATAGATGGATATTTTTGTTAAAGATGTGGATAACTATCGACAGTTTTTTGTGATTTCTTTACCTGAAACTAGAAATGTAATATCAATATTTCGATAATATGTTTGTCAGATATTGATAACTATTGATACAAATATCGAGCACAAATTTTCCAGTCACATATTGGAGCACTATTTGAACCAAACAGAACACATGACCATTTGGGGTTGAGAGTGTGATGGTAGTGGCTAGTCTTAAATTTACGCCACCTTTTGATTGAGCACCTAATCTCTCAGTGACAATAACACCTAATTTAAATGTTACCAATTGCAAATGAATTTCATTTGTAAAAGCAAACAGTCCAAATTCTGAAATACGCTTTTATACAGCTTGGTAAAACATAAATAAGGTTGAAATGGATTTAATATTTATAAAAATAGTATATTACATTCCAAGGTTTAAAAGCGAACATTTACATGTGAGAGAAGTTTGCAAAACAAGCGTAGCGAGAGAGCAATTTCCTAATCATGTAAACTCACTTTTAAACCTTGTTGAGGAACATATTTTATATAATTAATAATCAGAAAGTTATGAAACATTAAAATTCTATCATAATGATGATTCTTTCACAAAAATTATAAAAAATGGAACAAAATATCAACACCCTCATTATGGCAGATTTAACATTTCATTCACAACGTGTAACCTCTACCTCGATGAAAAGTGAACACGCCTCCATGTAAAAAGATGCTTCATGTTTTTACATCAAGGTGCGTTCACTTTTGAGATTATATGCTATTTTTCCCTTGCAAAATACCAGAGTAAGCATTGCCTTTCTCACCATGTATTATACAAAACAATTTCAAAAAGGCTTAATCCTCGAAATATGGTTAGGCGAGCTCGGCAGTGCTGAGTGATAAAAGTTCTCCACCGCCATAACCCATCCTTCCTCAGGCTCGAAGGCGCAAACGTGGGAATGCTTTCAGTTTTTTCGAATTTTCCTTAGCGACTGAACGATACACCTGCGGCAAAAATACTCCGAATGTAAAAATAATGGAAATAAAATTTGAACCAAAATAGTTTCTACGTACCATTTTCATAACATTCGCAGAAACTGATATACAGGGTGCGGTAAAGAAGGTTATTTTTCTCAAAATCATGATAATCGGTATTATTTTCGTTTTATTGGGAAGCTGAAAATGAACGTATGAAGATGGCAAAAGAAATTAGCACACCAAACTGCCACCATTACGAAGTCCAGCGTCATGTCTGTTTCCCGGCTTTATATGATGTCTGCAAAGAAAGATTTATTATTATTATTATTATGAACCAAGTATTTGAAGAATAATGAAAAAGCCTACCTACTCTACTTTCTTCTATTTTATTTTTTTGCAGTCTTCGCAGTGATTTCTTTCATCGTTCATTTTCTAATTGCCTTTGACACCCTTTTTTTCACTGCTATATTTAAGATGATTAAACTACGTCAAGAATCTCCTAAAAGTATTAAGAATAACATTTTTCTGAACCTAGATAATTTCTTTGATAGGTCTTTTTTAGCACTTGGACAAATATTTTCGTGTAAAGTATGGCAGTGAACGCAATAATTTTTTTGCTGTTGAAAAAAATGCTGAAGTCGTAGAATAAGGAAAAACCCGATCTATCATCATTTATGCAGGTTTTTTTAAATATTCTGATGTAGTTAATGATTTTCTGTCTCATTTAACAGTTTATAATTGCATCTAGAATAATTTTATTTCTAAAAAAAAATAGTTGGTAGATAACAGGTAGCCTATAATAAATTGCTACAATTCTTTTCGCGGAAGAATTTTAATATTTCCTCTTCATCTTTAGAAATATTTAAAAAAAAAAGTAATTATTCGGCGTTAGAATAGAAATTTTTTCCCGCCTATTTTTTAAAATTACCTTAATGCGCAATTCCACACTTCGATGGCATTTGAATAATTGGGCGTGTCGTGTTATTTTTAGGAAAATACTGGTTAATTCGTAATTTTTCCTTTCAGTTGCTAAAAAATTTCTATTACTTAATTTATTCGTTCAATTATACAGGTAATGTGCGGTACATCTGGACATCGGGCAGAAAATGCAATTTCCAGGGCTGCGAACGACCGGATCTGACTCCAGCCAACGTTAACGGATGGTTCTGGTCTGGCTCTGGAGCGAAAATCGGACCAACTACGCAACGTAATTCCGGCGACTGGAGTAGTACTGGTGGTTTTGGACAAGCACAACCGGACAACAGAGAAGCAGCGCAGGTAACAATATTTGAAATGAAAAAACAAATAAATAAAATTGTGAACTGAAAATTTCACTTCAACTTTAACCCGTAGAAAAATTTGGGTGATTCGGTGGTTCAATCAAAAATGTTTTTGTAGGTACAAAATTTACCAATTGTAGGCAGGGATTGAGAAACTTAACATTTTTTCATTTCATTTCTGTTAGTTGAGTTTCTGCAATTTACCCTGATTTTATAATTATTGTTTGTTTCCATTTCCATCATTTTGGTTTCTCTTTCCATTACATTTCCTGGTTTTACCAAAAATCTTCATTCATTTTCCATTTTGATGTTCGGGTTTGATTTCCATTTGAGAAAAAAAATTTCCTATATTTAAAATTTTCCAAAGGCTGTTTAATTCAAATATCGATGTATCGATATTTTTTCGATATTTTTTCAAATTTTTTCTCCCAGATCAACAATTATTTAAGTGAGAAATAAAAATGGAAACAATTCATCATATTTTGGTTTCCGTTACATTATCGCTATTGGTCTTGAAACTAATTTGTTAATTGTTTCCAATTCAGTTTCCATTTCAGAATTTTAATGTTTCCATTTATTTCGGTTTCCAGTCGAAAAAAACATGGTTACTGTGGCAGCTACCATAAGTTGTTGGCTTAACAACGCTTCTCCCTCGTTCACTGTCACCCGACACCGTGGCTGAGTGAATACGGTGCTATATTTTGGTGGCAGTAGCAAGGGAGGTTTAGGTATTCAGTCAGTAGGGGTGTTCAAATCCCTAAAGTGGTGACCCCGATATGATACAAGAGATGAATAACAGCGGCATCTTGAGGACACACCCACCAACTGTGGTAGTATGTTGCGTCGCTACTGCTGAGATGTGTCGGCGCTGTAGGGTGTGGGCCATGGAGCAGTGATGAGAGGGGGCATCACCATGCACTGGCGTACATACCTAACTGCAAGGTGCCTCTGTACCAGTGGTTGTATTATGCTCCACTATACTGGGGGGTGTGGCAGCTACCACACATTTGTCGGCTTAACAGCACTTCTCCCTCATTCACCATCACCAGCACTGTGGCTGAGTGAATACAGTGCTGTATTTTGGTGGCGGTAGCGAGGGAGGTTTAGGTATTCAGTCAGTACGGGTGTTCAAATCCCTGTGCTGCCTGAATACCTGAAGTTACCATTTCCAAAAAATTTGGTTTCCATTACTGTTTCTCAAACCCTACTTGTAAAATATCTCTTCATTATACCTATTCAGTTTTTTTAATGAAAATATGAACTTCATTTTGTGAATCCAAAAATTATTAAGGTCACAAAATCTATTTGCATTGAAACAATTAGTCATTACTCATTAATGGTAACCATATGTTGGTGAAAAGTATCACAAAAAATTAGGTGAGCTTAATGGATTTGATCCTCATGACACGAGCAAAAGTTTCAACGTTGGTAGATTTTTCAGGGGTGCAAGGGATGCAATGTAATCCCATGAATGCGTCTTGCCTATCTGAGAAAATTAAAAAAAGTCTCTGGTTTTCCTTTTTCACTCTCCATGGAAATCCCCATGCTGCTTGCTCCTTGAAGAATTGTAATAATTAGATAAATGTTACATATCTACGCATCCAACAGTAGGTCCGTTTTATTTTCCAAGAAAAAAGACACCAGGGTGATACCGAGGGAAGCTATTATGCTACATTTGAATTGTTTCCACACTTCAGTTGGTGCGTTCATCTTGCTGGAGAGGAATAGCAGCCCTTAGTGTCAGCACCGCATGGCAAATTAAACACACCTATCGTTGTTATCGAATGGTTACTGATTAG
This sequence comes from Ericerus pela, assembly GCA_011428145.1. Taxonomy (NCBI): domain Eukaryota; kingdom Metazoa; phylum Arthropoda; class Insecta; order Hemiptera; family Coccidae; genus Ericerus; species Ericerus pela. The sequence continues at coordinate 584,543 of WOFM01002262.1, forward strand.
TTCTGTTCTTCCAAAGCCAACCTTACTTATCAAGCCTTGAATTAGAATGAAAATCAGTTCCTCGCTAGGTACAGTTCTCATCTCCTTTACTTTGGCTCAATTGATAAATTCAATCATTACTTGAGAAAAAATGAGGAAAACAATCGAAAATTTATGACAAATTATATTTTAGGGAATAAGGAATTTAAAAATCAACCCTAAACTCTCGTTTTTCAAAAGTCAGTTCCTTGGGTATCTGTTTTTGAGACGTTGCGATTTTCACTTCACGGCTTACTGGTAAAGTTGGCTTTCGTTCTCTCGCTAAGTTTCCTACCAGCCGTAGGCAGTAATTTCTTTTTATTACTCGTTCCTTTTTGGTTTGCAGTTTCGCTCGTCAAGTAAAGCGATTATTAAATAATATTATTCAGGTCAGATTGCGAGGCGAGTGGAGGGAGCGAAAGGAAATTTTTCGGCCTCTCCAGAAATTCGATCACCAAAACACTGCGAGCCGGTCATAAAATTTTTATAGGCTACGTTGTTCTTTGGACGGTCCGTAGGCTACATTTTGTAGAATCTACATCCTGCGAGAGCCTATACTGACTTATACCAAAAACCAGTGTGAAACTTGGGTACTCCACGAACGTTGGTAAATTCGGTATAATTATCTATTGTTCGACTGCTCGTGTACGATAATAATGCATTCATCGCGTAAAGTGGAAAGATTAAGAAAGATAGGTACAGGTACCTACATAAAGATACTCGGGTACTAATTCGATTTTCATCGACGAGTTCAAAACATTTTCATGCTTTTTACACGCTTACCAAAAGTGACGTAACTCGTTCCATCATCGTGAGTAACAAATTCTAATATTGTAATTTTATTTCGCGCACGACAGCGAAAATAAAAATAAAGATGAGAAAGTATACCACGCAGTCGTCTGCCTTTTTCATCGAGTACCTACCTACCTACCTACCTACCTACCTACCTATTGTCCCAGCTTTTCCGTCTCTCCTACTCCTTCTCTGTCTCTCACTACTTTCCACATTCACGGACATTTACATACGACCGTCCTGACGAACGCACGAGAAGCAGAGGTACGTGATTTATGGTGGAAAAATTAGCAAAACACTGGCCATATTTAAAAGCCCTTCAAAAGAAGTGAGAACATATGTACCTACTGTGGAGCCGAGTTCGAGTTGAATTATACCAAAGGTTCCCATAGGTTTTCAACAAAGTTCTGTTGGAAGTGAGTTTTCAGTTCAACCAAAAGGCCTCAGTTTTGTTGTGATAACAATGGGAAAACAAAACTTGAAATATTCACCTAAATTACTTGCTTGAAACCGTCTCCCAAAAATGACTCGCCCGTTCACAATTCAATGTGAACTTCGTACATTTATATTGAACCCCATTTCATCAGTTTTTTCTGCAGAACAGGTGGCTGTTTTTCTCTGTAATCGGCAGATTTTAGCTTAAGTAACTCGAAAATAGCCTCAGCTTACATCCTTCATTACCTTTTCAGATTCGCCAGGGTGCACCGCCCTCGCTGCTAAATGCTTATTTTCTCAATCGTGCCACCGTCAGTGACTTTGCCAGAACGGATTAGGGGAATAAGTCCCCCCTTAGCATTTTTTTAAACAGAATTTCACAGAGTGAAATTTCTGAAATAATGTCCGGTGCAAGTTTAGAAACAATTATAATTTTTAATTTCGTAACAAATATAACGACGATTAACGTGAAAATGAGAAATTCGTATCGTCAAAATACATTGAAAATTTTCTCACTCAAATGGTTTGGCTAAAGGCCGCCGTGGTCGTCCATCCCCCCCCCCCAAGAAGAAAAAGTTATCGAAATCCGCCGCTGGTGATGAGGGCAGAGGGGAGAAATGTTTTCCCATTCAATTCCCCCATTAAGAAAATCTTGACTACGCCACTGGCAACCATGAAAATTCTCCTCTTCCTGCTACTTCGCTTATTACTATCCCTCAATATACCTATCGCCTTTTTACGGGAAACAGCCGAGTTGACTGACCACTCGCCAATCTCTTCCAAATTTTCCTCATCTACCTACATTATTACCGTTATCGAATACCGTCTCCAAAATATCGTTCTTTCATCGAAATATCTTTTCGAAATAGCAGAACTGATTGGAATCCCCGCAGTATGTTCCCAAAAACACTTCTTTTAAAAAATTTCTCCAAGCTAATTCGCAATTCTCAGCATAAAAAAACGTAGACACTTCCGATTGTCCTCTAAATTTTTCTGAACTACCATCCCACTCTGTTCTCGATCTTCCCTGCTTTTGTCCTGCCGCCCACTCGCTCTGAGTCAATGTGCCAATCGAGAAATCCTAAGTAAATGCCTGCAAATCTGTTGGTTATCCAGTGAAAAATCCACAAAACGTTTAGCGCTATCTGTAGGCATTGTTTGAAACTATCTTTCAACAATTGAAAATGGAACGTATTTCTAGCGCTTTCTGTTAGTACTTCTTTGAACTATCACTTATCTAAATGCGATCTACTTCGAATATGTATGTATTTAATGGAGGGCTGATTCTCCTAGTTCCGTTCATCAACGATAGTGTTTCGGGGAACGAAATCACTGTAAGATGTATATACTATATATATATATATAGTAACATGTAAAACGGAGTAATTTCATTCCTTGGAAACGCTATCTGTGTCTGATAGCAACTACATACAGAAATGTTAACGAATTAGTCCCTCATAACATATAGAGGTAGGGGCAAACGTTGTATTGTGACACACGAAAATTCATTCGCTCATAACTCGGATACTTTCATCCAAAATTGATCATATAGGGTATCATTTGAAAGAGGAAAATAAACTCCTTAATTTGTCATGCATCACGACTTCTAAAATTTGACAAAAACTGGGAAATTGAATTTAAAAAAAAAACGATCTTGTGTCACTTTCCAACACCGGTGTTGGAAAGTGACACAAGATATCAAAAGAGAAAATTTGTGGTTCTAAATTTATTTTTTCATTAATACATGTTATTTTAGTACAAATTTTCAAATTCCATTGATGCATTGGGTATGTAGATTACCCTGTTCTGCCGTGACGTAGACCCCACCTGCATGGGGTTAACTTTCTTCATAATATTTCTCTGTTAGATCCACACAATATCATCAATGTTGGGAAAGATGAATTTGTTCACTCCAATGGTTTTCCGAAGGAATTTGAGTTTGAAAGAAGTTCCATCAGATTTCAAAATTTGGCCAATATAGTGTTTTATCTTATCTTGCTGCTCATCCATGTCAAACTTCACTGCACAAAATTCATTCAGCGTGAGTTCCCAATTGTCTTCTTCGAGGTCCAAAAATGTTTCAAGGTCATCATCCGATGATGGAAGGGGTTGTGAGCCAAAGTCTAAATCATTATCCTTCTCTTTTGCCGCACTCCTTACGGAATATTGCTTATTTATAACCAGATAAATTGCTTCGAGGATATTCTGGTCCAAATAGGAACATTGGTCTGTCATTTTCTGGCGCCCCCTCTTCCTAATTCGATGCTTCGAAGCGTTATTTTCGGCCATTTTACAAATCTACAAAAAAAAAAAGGCATTCGAATATAGTTCAATTTTCGGCATTAATTTGAGTGTGTCACTTTACAGCACCTACACTCGGTATCTTTGAACTCAAAAATCTCCTCTAAAATTCAATTTCTCGTTCAAACTAATGATACTATTCGATTCAGCATCGAAAATACTACTGGAATAACTATAATTTTACTTACCTACTTCAATTTCGGCTAAAAAGGAACAAACATTCAAAATTTTCAATTATAAACTTTCAACCATCAAAAACATGTTTTTATTTTTTTTGCTGATAAAAATCAAGTAGAATCGATCTCACACATATCGATGTTCCTTATACATATCGATACATCATAGGAAAATGTTTTGGGTAGGTAGCGCTACTAGCACTCAAATTGGATGACATGTGTCACTTTACAAGCCGTGTTACAATACAACGTTTGCCCCTACTCAAAGGTGATCTTGTACATGACAAATAATTAAAAAAATGTAAGGTATTGAAATCGAAACAACATCGATATCAAATTCGAAACAACGAACCTCTCTCGCACAAAATGGCACTTTTCAACATTTTATTAAAAAAAAGAAAAAAGAAGCTGAAAGTTTATACTTCGAGAACAGTGATAGATAGAACAATTATTCTGAGCAAATTTTTCACCTCTTCAGACGACAAACCCTCGCTTTAAGAGCATCTTAGAGCATTCTGACCCCATATGTGACTCCTTACCCCTGCACGTCCACTTGGATGGCGCGGGGAAGGGTTCTCTACGCGGAGAACAAACATTTTGATTTTTAGTGATGAGTGCAAACAATAAATCGGCAGGTAACTGTTAAGTTTTAGTGGAAAATGAGAATTTTCAAACATTTTCTCAAAAAAAGCTAAATTTATTCGGAAATATTAAGAACCATGTCAACGGAAGGAATTAGAATTTCAGCAATTTCGATGATGAAGCGTATATTGTTCCGGATTTCTTTTCTAATCTCGGATCACGAAGCACGAAAGAACTTCAATTTTACAGTTAGTTAGAAATGGCTAAAAATGAAAAATCATGTTCATGAAAAATTCGGTTTCATCAACTTCAATTCGAGAGAAACTATTTGTAGGCCTACATGTTTCAAATATAAAATTTTTTTTACGTGCTTAAGTTATTTTTTAAGAGTTGATTTTTTCTTTTCTTCAATAAAATGACTACCTATGTTATGCAGCCCATATTAAGAGACATTTATATTAAAAATTAGGAATATACGATGGTGGCTGAGAGCAAATGAGTCTCGGGCTACCACCATTTGAGAGTAACCACTATGCGACTATACTGAACAATGTGATACATATGGACCAAATTCTGACCATCTGACCCATAATACCCGAATCTGACCCAGCCTCCAACACCACTCTGCGTACCTTCGGATATTTCTGAATTTCTTAATGATTCATCCTCGCATATGACCAACTTCTTTCGATATCTTCGCCACTGCGAAATTTCTTGAGAACATTAAGGTAATGTAAATTAAGATAATAACCGTAGCCCCCGAGCAGCTATGATCTCCATTAATGAATTAAAAAAAGAAATCGTTCTTTTTTCGGATGGAATGACTCGGAATTGTTCCTCTAAAAGATTCATTCACTGGAAGTACTTCTAGATGGAACGACATATCACTAATACCAACCACCGAAGTTCGACTGTCGTATCAGTATTATGCATATTACATATATATTAAGTATTCCTACTTAAACTGACTAAATGGAGGGAGGGGACAAAAAGAATTTAAGACGTCAACCACCTGCAAAAAAAAAAAAAAAAGTCGGCGCCTATACAAAATTAATAAATGTCTTTTTAACATTTTTACTGTTAAGTAAGATTTTTGCATAACAAATTGTGGCGAAAGAAATTTTCAAGAAATTCTTATTTTAATGTAAGATTACAATTTATTTTTCAGTTACTTTGTAAAGTTGCTTTCTAATTTTTCAGGGCAACGACGAGTCGTGCTTGGCAATTTTGAACAATTTCTACCAAGATGGAGTGAAATGGCACGATGTTGCCTGTCACCATCTCAAACCCTTTGTATGCGAAGACAGCGACGAATTACTGAACTTTGTTCGATCAAGAAACCCGGGCATTCGTTTATAAAATAACGACCAATTTTTCGAATAATTTTTCTATACACGTCAACGGCCGATGAAATTTTCAGTACCTGTATACGCCGAAAATAATTCAATAATGTTAAATTTATACCGAATTTAATGCGAAGAAGACCCACGGTATTAATAGTTTAGTGTATCTAATTGAACCAAATGTTTCATATTATTGTATTCCCGAAACTTTAAGTACTCTTCGGTCGTTAAAATCAAAATTTTCAACCTTAATTTAACAAGCATAAGAAGAAAAAAAAACTTTTTATACTTTAATTATAGCCTATCTTCTTTTTTTTCTCTCCAATTTTTTGTGCTAGAAAAATAAGATTTTTTTACGTTAATTTTTCCTTTTTCTATTTGTAAAAATATTTAATTGACTTTTGAGTTATTTGTTGACAATTTATTTAAAGGAAGATAAGTACTTTTTTTATTTTATTTTATTTAAAATAGGTAGGCGCGTGTATTTTTTGCGTTTCCATTGAACTATAAAAATGTTTTGAGTTGTGTTTGTACATTGTTTTAGAGTAAAACTTGGAATAAAATAAGCTTTTTTACTACATCGTTTTAGCAGTTTTCATTTTTTTTTTCTTTTCCACCGATGGATAATAAAACTAAATAATTAACTTGGCGTTATGCGATAAGTTTTATCCACCAATAGATTAAAATAATTGAAAAACTTGCTCATAAAAACGATTTAGGTACCAATGTGAAAAGACAGCTATTTTTCACTCTCGCTGCGTTTACCGTAGATATTTTTTTCAACGACGTGTTTAGCAGTTTTTTTTAATGGGTAATTTACACCGCTAAAAATCTAGAATGTTGAGGTTTCGAGTGAGTTGAATCCAATAGGCCTCAAAGACCTGTGCATGACCACACGTATAAGTACAGTGGATTTCCCAAAACTTTTTATCGTTTTACTCGAGTCGTTTTCACGAGGTGATCTACAATATTTGTCAGTCGTCCTATAACAATCATAACATAACCGACAGTATTTGGTGGCGAACAGTCCACTGTCCGCCAAACATGAATTTTTTAATCACATATATTGAATAGCGGTCGAAACCGAACCGAAACACACGGCCATTTTGGGTCGAGTGTCTTGAACTCGTAATTCACAACCTTTCGATGACGGAACCGAGACCTGCGAACACTACGTCACGTAAACCTGATTAGCACTTCTTGAAGATTGACCAGACTGAGACTAGTACTCGCACCTACAATGCAGAGTGGACTAGCCTACATCTTTTGAACTCTTCGAATTTCCGAATAAATGGTTGACGCAGAAGACACGTGAGCGAATCAACGGCTTCTTAATTCGAATATACCAGCAATGAAAACCTTCAAATTTTTGTTGAGCGTAATATTTTTCAAAAATGCGACAATTTTGATACCCGCGGTCATTTGATTTTCGCACCATTGGATGCGATTTCTCTTCGCGCAAGGCATTCTGCATGAATTTCGTTCATAATTTGCATTTGTACGCAGCAGATGGCGAAAAATAATTCGTCGTTTAGGTAAGTTATCTCTAAATTATGGTAATGGGGCGTAATAAAGGTTAAACCCAAGCATACATTCATTGACAAAGACAAAATTGAAAACGCCTTTAGCATATAGAATAGACTATAAATCTATAATTACACTGCTGCGCCATAATTAATATGTTAGTTGGTATTTCAGCAGTAGCCAGTAAATACGCGTTAATGCAGACGCATTGATGATACAATTCCAACACATATCGCCTCAGACACATGTTACGCATTACGTTAATTGCATGCGTACTGATCAGCATGCGTACTGATCTGCATCAGAAGACAAGTCTTTGATAGCGAAGAATTTTTTTAATGTGAAACACATTTTTATTTTCAGTACGGGGTTAAAAACGGAAGTGTATGGGCGGCTGGCACAGTGCAAACCAAGGTGTTTATGGGCATGCGCAGGGCTCAAGAGAATCTTTTTTCAGATTTTATTATCTAATACTCTACTAGTCCAGTCTCTAGAACATTAACTGTCATGTTTTTTGAGGCACTGAATTCGAATTTTATTTTAATTTTATCATTAAACGCATTCTTAGACCCTCATTGGGCACAAAAAGGGGACAATTTTTTATTTTTAGATTTTATTGTGTAATTTATCATCAGATATGTTTTTTGAGGCGCTGAATTTGAATCTGATGTTAATTTTATCACTACACCTATTTTTCGACCCTCATGGGATTCAAAAAGGGGAGAATTTTTTACTTTTAAATTTTACTATGAAATATAATGTCATTGAACACTTAGCTCAGGTTTTTAGTTGAGGTTCAAGGCATCTGTCAAGCAAATTTAAAACCATAGGCAGCTAGTACCAAAATATATATATTTATGTAATTATACATAAAAGCTAATTTCTTGCTATTACAGGATAGGATGAAATTTTTATCTGACAGTTGTGAAAGGAAACGAACTGTAGTAATAGCCAACAAGCTGACCTATTGATTTTGTTTCAGATTGGCTTTGTGGTACTTCCAGTATTGCTATGTTTGTTTTTGTTTTAGCTATAAAATTTTTAAATTTTCAACCAACAGCTACGAAATTCAAAACGAACATTTATTATAATTTGTTATAAAATGGTATTAATTTTGATGCGAATCGACTGTAGGGCACTTCCAATAACACTATTTTTATTTTGGTTACAAAATGCCTAATTTTTGATCCATAGGAATGTAATTCCGAACAAATATTTATTATGAACTATTCTAACGTTAATGATTTTGGTACTGATTAGTTAGACAGTATTTACAGTTCTGCTTTTTTGGATATTATTTTGGCTATAAAAAGCTTGATTTTGAACTTATAACTAAGAAATTTGCAAAAAATATCAATTATAATTTATTGCAACCTACTGGTGCGGATTTGTCGGAAGTTATTTCCAAAAGTTAATTTTTGTTTAGATTTTAAAGATGATTATTTTTAATTGTGTAATTTTACGTTAACAGTTACCAAATTTAATGATAACTTTTTAGTAACTAATTTTATAATTTTCAAAAATCTACTTTTTCTAATGGAGCTGGTGTCGCGTTTGACAGCTATTAAAATGTGTTCCACATTAAATATTTCAGTCCACCCCGGCTGCAACTGAAGCGCGCTTTTGTTTTCTTTTTTTCAGTCCTATTCGAATAACAAAAATGACCGAGTTATCTTTCAGCAATTTTCTCATAAAGAAGATAATTCAATTTATAGCGAACGGAATAAAAAAGCTGACTTTTAGGCACATATATACTGTATATAGAGACCAAGAACAGCAAATTTAAGATCTCGAAAAAACTGAGAAACAAGACTAAAAAAAAAGATTAAAATAATGAAAATTAAGTTGCCAATAAAGTGTTGGATAGGCCCACCGGGCTACCGGGAGTTTCCCGGTGCGCTTTTTCCCCGAGAAGTTTTTGGCGCCCTTTGCCTTTAAAACAAAAAAAATTTCAATACTTCGAGTACAATTAAAAAAAAAACTCTCATCATTAAGGACTATGACTATTTTTTTCTTATACTAGTATAGACATTATTTTGGTAAAGGGGATCATTAGGGTCGTCATTGTAATAAAACAAAACTGGGCGCCCTTGCAAAGAGAAAAATTTGACGCCTTTTATAGATTTTCCCGGTAGGAAAAAAATAGCCTATCCAACATTGTGCTTATCTTAGAAAAAAAACCCACAAAATACGGCTCGAATGTGTATGGAAAATGTAACGAACTTTGAGCTCGCTCAAAAAGTCTCCGAACTTTTTCTTTCTCTACGCCATAGCAGTCCTATAATTTGAAAATTAGGAAATTTACACCGCCACCGTGTGCTTTTTAAGTCGTATTTTGGGAATGCAGGCCATGGCAGGGTTGATTGGGTGAACCGTAAGAAATGTGGCCATTTTGTGGGGAATATTTCGACGTCTTCATCTGACGATTGTGTCGGATAGTAAAATTGTGAAATTTTTATCCAAAAATAATTTGACTCATTCCATAATCGAATTCGAATTATGCTTTAAATATCTATATGCGAAAAACACCGACTATAGCTAACTCAAGAGGAAGGGGCTTCCTACTTTCATTATATAAGCAAATTCTTGTGTCAATGTTTTTTTCTCAGAATCAATTAAATTATCAAAATTTAAACAAAAAAATATGAATTTCAAGGTTACCTATATGGACGATAGAAACAGAGACTGCTCGTGCGTTGCAGGAGTGTGTTGATATTTACAAAAATAATCCATCCAGCTCCACGTATTTCTAAAAAATTTAAGTTTCAAGTGGAAACAATTTTTCTGTACTTAGGTACGGTAAGTGACGTTTTGAATGAATATTCGTCTTTACAAGTAGAATAGGTAGTACCTATAGACCTATTAGAGGATAACAAAGAAGTTTCACTTACAAAAAAACTGTTTCTTCGACTGAGTTGAAAAGATCCCATAAAACTGAGAAGTAGTTTGTAATTATTAGTACCTACATGTTTTTTTTGTACTGTATTGTTTACAAGTGTTACAAAAAAATGTAGCTTAGCTGTGCTGTTGTATATGATGGTCTCGCAAACACTTCGCTGAGGGTTCACGGTCAATTTATCGACTATGAATAGAAGCCTATATTTATGTAAAGGCACAGAAACATTTTCAGAAACCATAAATATTACCTGTATGGAACAATTTATTGCTTTCCAGTAAATTCATCAAAGGATACCAATAATTTCAGAGGAAAATAAATATATTGAACGAAGATACCGTACAAGATATTTAGAAGAAGTTGGGAAAATGGGAAGTAATTGATACGAGGAACCCTAAAATAAACTGACTATTGATTTTTCGGAGTTACCCTATTCCAGTTTGAGACAATTCGACAAAATGGCCGAGTAGACAACAATTATTGATGGTCTACCATAAAATATACGCATCTTTTTTTGCATTCTCATTCCACTCTCCGTCGTTTTTCAACTATTTTCTATTTCGAGCCTGAGCTGTTTCATTATTTTATATTGAAAAAAAAAAATCGATTGCTTTTTCGGAAATTTGACACCTATTTATTCTCGCCAATCAGACAGTTTTCGAGCGTCAGATACTTAGTATACAAGGTGGGTCACGAAACGTCAGCTAAACTTTACTGGTAAATAGTTCAGGATGAGACGAGTCACAAATATTATGCCAGGATATGACTTATATTCCACGTCAATTTCAAAGATCTATAAAACTGAGTTTTCAGATGCCTTAAAAAAGTACATCATTGAAATTTGAAACTTTTATAGCCATTATAGCTCCTTCAATGTAGAATACAAGCCTCATATTTACACATTTTTTGCTCGTCTCAAGGAGAGATACCCACCGCTGCCGCTTAAGTCGAGCTAGTAACTCTTAATTTCCATTCCTACCAAACACATGCTATGCAACTTGATTTACACACACGCAAAACGTAAAAATGACCAACCACGAAAACTTGAAAATTTCACGAACACTTGGAGCAGAAATTTAAGAACATCCAGGCCAGTTAAAGGGGACAATCATACGTGTTAGTTGTCTATATTATTATTATAGAGTTGAAAATAAGCAGGCGAGATAAGAATACAATGCCACGATAATATCAAATAAATTTTGAACATTTTGTGTCCGACATTTGTTTAATCCAAGTGAGCTTCAACGCGGCTGAACTTGTTTTCGAGAAATTTTAATAGGTAGGCTACATTAAAATACAGGGATACGACCAAAGGGCTCGATTAGGGGATAAATAACATACCCTAACCTTTTCTTCTTTTTTCGTAGTAGCCGTCATAAAAGTCAACTGTACACAGAACATCGCCTGAAAGCGACAGAAAACGAAAAATATTATGACACCAAGAAGTCGAAAAATCGTCATGACATTTGCAAACTAAGTTTTCTCGCACTATTTGCTGTGCTAGGATTTTGAAATAGATATTTAATACTTACGAAGATCTTCTCTTCTAGTGGAGTTTGCTGTGCACGAAAGCTTTGAAGTTTCAATCTGTCTGTCAGAATTTTTTATAACGATGTTGCATCAGCACATATAAAGTGTTTGACACGAAGATATTGCTTTCTCCCCCATGCAGAGTATAGATAAAATTTCTATTTTGTTTTTGAAAACTTATTATTCCACATTATTCTATACGGCTGAGAAATCAGTCACAGAAAAATTTGTGCTTATGTCAATCCTTCCAATAATAAACTACTACCCTCACGTAATTTGCTACAGCAGTCGTGAAAAAATTGCACATTAAAATGCGAAACATTTCTTTTTTACTCAGTAAAACGAAGTTTTTGAAACTGATATTTGCTAGAATATTCAATACTACTCGGAGAGCAACTCCCGAGAAAGGAAACAACGACCAAACTGATTCCATGCTAACCCAACCATAATGTCCAAGTTTGTTTCAATTAGATTCATTCATTAAAACTCAAACATAGCAATTTCCTTAATGAAAGGGCATCGGTTTATCATTCTTCACATTCATCGTCTAGTTGGATTCAGTGAATATTAACAGATAAATCCATATAGACTTTATTTACTTAGAAACTACAGATTCGTTAAAAATTTATGTTCTACCTCTTCCTGTTGTATTTAATCCAACCGACAGACACAAAGACTGCATTTTAGATTGTATTAGTGCGATCAGTCATTCCTGCACCTATTCCCTAAGTAACAGATATCTACGCTTTCACACAAACGAATAGTCGAAAAAGACAATCATATTCTCATTAAAGCAGCAGCCACAGCAGCGCAAGAGAGGCGTCATACCACCCTTTAGTCCGAACTATTGTAAAAATTAACCTGCTATTCTAAAAGTTGAAAGTGATGACCTTACCAGCAGCACGGACTGAAAAATTCCGAATTCTTTTTTCACTGTTTGGTCGGAACACACGGAAATTCTTCTTTAAAGAGCTCACGACAGCAAAGTATCCTACCGAAAACAAGAACTACTAATTCTTACAATAGAAGCAACATACAAACTTAACATTCAGCTAGCGACAATAATAAATTTTTACAGAAATTCATCTGGATTTGCTCTAGAATCGTCGGCTTTACGAAAAACATTTTTCAAAAATTTCACACACAGAAAAGTGATTTTCTTCTGCTAATACCAGTTAAAGAGAGTAGCAACAATACCCTTTAATAAAAAAAAAAAAAAAACTAGAAATTTCGTAGGTAAATTTACTTTAATAAGCAATTCTTTTTTCGAACATTAAATTTACAAAAAGCCATTAAACTAAAAGCGGAAAAATTAAAATAAGAGAAAATTTCTTCAAACATAAATGTATAAAATGAATGATAAAGTAATAGGTACTAATTTCTTCTGTAGACAGAGTAATGATGGGTAAAAAAATTCACATTTGTATTACGAAGGGGATTATTAAAAGCTAAGAGAAAAAAAAAAAAAAAAAACTAAAAATTAACGCGGTACGTCGATTAAGTAGAATAAGAATAAGAATAAGAATAAGAATAAGAATAAAATAATAATAATAAAAATAATAATAATAATAATAATAATAAAATAACGAGTTTTTTCTACATCGAGAATTCTGTTACGTACGAATAAATAACATTTAAAAATAATAATATGTATGCTCTACACAATAAAAGTTTGAACGGACGATGATACGATCTTCTGCAATTAATTTTTTTTCCATATTTATAAATTACAAATAATTAAGATAAAAAAAGAGAAAAAAAACAACAAAAAAAACAAAAAACTTACAATATTGTAAATTAATATGACGTTAAATTTTGAAGCAAAATAAAACAAATACAAATCGACGTAATTTGTAACTACATAGTTTTTTTTTCCGAATATATAAAATTCCTTGAGTATAAAAATGGAAAAGTATTCAAAATCTGTAATTTTCTTCGTTCGAGATACAAAATTTAATCCGAAAATAGAGAGCTTTAATTATTATTGGAAACAATAGAGAAAAATTTTATTTTTTATACAACCAAAACGTTTTATAAAAATTTAGTTTACAAACGAATGAAAAGAAGAATTGCAAAAAATAACTAACATTAAAAAAAATATATGTATACCTAGTTATTTATTTATTTATTATATTATATATATAACATAAACGTGCTACATTGATCTCAATTCTGAGCAAATACAATTTTCATCGATGAAATAAAATCAGACTTTTCTTCGCGTTTCGAACCCACATCAAGGGGAGAGAGAGAAAGAAAGAGAAAGAAACGAGAGAAGAAGATGAAGATTGAGAATTAAAACAGAATACAATCAAGTGATAATTTGCACGGAAGTGGGGGAATGTTCAAACAAAGCGCAAGAAGAGATAAAAAGGACGAAAGAAATAATTATGTATATGATGGGCCATGATAGTTGTGGAGGAATGAGATGGATAATGAAGTGAAAATAACCTAATTGGCAGATTACTTTGAAACAAATTTTCTTGGCGGCTGTGGAGGTTGAACGGGGTAGTTTTCTAAGAATAAGGATAAGCGAATACGATATGAACGAAAAAATCGCGATAAAGACAAATTTGAATGCTCGTTGACATAGCGATTTATACCGCTAGAATAGGATAACAGTAACAGGAGTGAAGTGTGACGACCTAAAGCATCTAATTCCACGGTGGACAATTTTATTTAACTCAAAAGGAGACAAGAACCGAATTTTAACAAGTATCGACAACAGTAAGGAGATTAGAGGACTCAAATTACCTTCGAAAGCATAATATGGGGCTCTGAAATATCAAGATAGGATCTGTCTCATAAGAGCATTTTAATTTCCAGCAAAACCATAGGTGGAAACGGAAAATACAGGTAGCGAAATAAAAGGCGACGTCATCGGGGGCCAAAAAGTAATTTCGAAGAAGAAAGTCGTGACAGAGAACCGAAACGACGTTCAAAAAATGTCTCAAACATTACTACACAACTAATCCGAGATATCTATCAGTTAAATGAAAATATAATATGAATTAGAGAATACAAAAGCATAGATTCGTTCTCTCGTTCAATGACAACAGCAGCATTTAAAGTTAGAAGAGTCCTCTTTCTACATCATAATTTGAGGTTAAAAGTGCCCTCTTTATACGTAGAACATTTTTTCCTAGTTAATCAACCAACTATTTCATTTTCCAACTCCTTGAATTTCAATCTAAAAAAGCTACCTTATTTCTTCCTATTTAAAATGCAAATGCACATCAGAAAGTACGGAACATGTACAAAAAAAAGACTGCAAGGCAGAAAATCAAGCTATACAATTATACTTCCCGAACGGTGGGTGTTGGTAGAAAATGAAAAAGGAGAAAAATAAAAAATAAAAATAAAAGAAACAGAAACGGAAAGAATACATAAATATATATATATATATATAAAATAGAATTTATATGTATATAAAATAAATTAAAAATGAAGTAACTGTACCTTACGAGAAGAAATTTTACTTAGTTTCTTCTTTATCTTTTTCTTTCTCTTTGTCTTTATCTTTGTTTTCGTCAACTTCCTTGTCGGCATCCTTATCTTTCTCTATCTGCTGAAAAACATGAAAACATATCAAAGCCGTAAAAATATTAGCATCAACTTTTAGAAAATAGGCTATAACTGCAACATGAGAAAGGTTGTTGAAGAGTTGCACAAATACAGTTACATTTTTCGATGAATACGCTTTTAGAGACATTAAAGATGAAATTTCAAGTCAAGATGACATAAGACAGTAATTTAAAACTAACGTAAGTTGAATTTCAAACTGAGATTGAAAATATTTCAATGATTTACAGATCGAGCGCCGATAAAAAACAGAAATCACGTAGATGCAGGGTTGATAAA